>JAJJWW010012013.1:0-318195 GCA_023531295.1 Papaver armeniacum | reverse complement strand
TGATATATGGAGCCTAACCACGGTTAAGGGGCAACTCTTCTTGGAGGCGTACTAAACACAAACCCCTACGGTTAAGGGGTTGTCATACGGGTACCCCTTATCATTTATGAGTAGGGTGTTTATACCCTATCCCTGGGGTGTCCCTTAGCCTATACAGTGGGGTACCATTATCCACTCCCTATTCCTACAACCCTAGAATTGAGAATTGTTCGATTATTACCTCTCATTCAATCATTTCACATCTGAAGTCGAGAAGAGAAGCAGCCATGGCTGCTGATTAATTTGTTCAAGAAATTGAGAAATCGAGGAACACAGAGAATACAGATGAAGAGGAGCTCAGAGAGAGTAGATCGAGAGATGGAAATGGGTGTCACAGATGAAGAATTAGGGTTCGATTTGTGGAAGATGGGTTGGTGGTGGATTGATAGAAAGGTAGAGATTGAGTTTGAATGGGAAGCAAGTATGGGTTCGCCGCTGTGGTTCGATTGAAAGGGAGAACAAACCGAGAATCGAGAGAAGATGAAATGGGTCTGAGTTGAGATGAACTTGCCGCTGTTGTGAAGCTCAGGAGGAATTGTTAGGTCTGTGGTTGAATCAAGAGAAGAAATGAAAGCAGCAGCCGCTGCTAAAATCGACAGACCAATCGGAAAATTGATACAACAGAGATGGCGATGAAGCTAAGAGAGAGATGGGGTTTCTGTGAGAATCTCCAACTGTTGAAGCCGAGAGCTGTTGATGCCCTGAATATGAAGATGAGTGACTCTGGTGAATTACAGGGAGAGATTGGTGCTATGAAAAGCAGCTGGGTTTGAATCGAACCAAGAGATCTGAGAAGAAATCAGGGATGGAGCTGTGCTGTCGAATTCAGTGGATAAAAGAGGAGTTTGGTGTTGTTGACGGTTTGAGGAATGATGTGCTGCTGTTGAATAACACAGAAAGGAAGGAATTGATAAGGTTCTGATAAACGAAGATGGTGGTGCTGTTACAGGGGATTGAATCGATAACGAAGAGGATGATGCTGCAAAGTGTTGAGTTCAGTCTAAGAAGCAACAGAGGAATGGGTACATGAAGGTGATGCTGATGAATATGAATGAAATCGAGTAGATGAATGTTAGGCTTCTTAACAGGTGAAGAATAATAGCCCCAAATTGGTGGAAAGTCCTGTAAACAATCGAACTCGGCGGTTTTCCACTCCGTGAGTTGACTCAATGATCCCGATGACCGATCCCAACCGAGTTCGATGACCGATTCCGGTTAGGCCGAATTAGATTAAGTCGGCCGAGTAAGCGGTGATTGATGAATCGACTCAGTGAGTAAGCCCGATTAGTGAGTCAGAAGCTAACTCGAGTCTGACTCTTCTCCCTCTTTGACCCTGTTGACTAACAGTTGACTGACAGTTGACCCGTTTGACCGTTAGTCCTAACGGTGGACTGACGGAATATACCTTTACCGGCAGAGAATTTTCAGGTGACGTTTTCCGGCCGGATTCCGGCCACAATCCCAGTTTTCCGGCGAGCAAAAATTCCAGAATTTTCTATGGACTTCTCTCATGGGTGTGAAGACTTGGGCTAGGAATTGGATGGAGAATTGGACTCAAATTTGGAAAGAGAAGGTGGAAGAGTTGAGAAAAGCTTGGATTTGGAAATTGAATTGCAAAAGGAAAAGGATTCTACTCCTTAGAAGATTTGGAGAATATTGAAGCCTATAAATAGAGAAGTTTTCTACAACTTCTACACACCTCTCTACACACACATCACTTGTGTTTTTGCTTGCTTTTCTAAGATTTTTCTTTTTAACTATTTGTGTGAACTTGAAAATTCTTCTTTTAATTATTATTATTTGTGTGAATTTCAAAAACATGAGTAGCTAATTTAACTATTGATTGAGGATGAATTCCTAGTTCTTAATTTATGTTTTGAGTTTTTGTTTTCAATTCTATCTTGAAGTTTTTCACATAATTATCGTTTGTTTTTACTAATAGGAATGATCTTAAAGACATTCATGATTGATTGATAGATTGTTTGGAGTGCACGCTAAATTGATTTGTTAATTTGATCTAAAGCTAGTGAAAGTTAGGAGATAAGTAATCGTTTCTTGACTCTTTACATAAGTAGCAAACACGAGACCTTGCGGAGGGATTCCGTGGAGCAATTGTGTGTAGAAACAACGTTAGCAAGTAGACCTTGATCTAAGAGTCTAACTACTAATATTAACCTAATAAGTTCATAAATCTTAATGCGTTTATTTAAATTACATCTAGAGTGAGCTACTACTAGGTGGTTTGGTAAATAGAATCCGGTAGTCGAGAACTTCCGTGTCCGGTGATACAAGGGATTTAGGGGTTTAACACTGAGCTAGCTGCTTTACCTACGGTTGGTGATAATCTGTGACTAATAACAAGTAGAAAAGAACATAACTTGATTCATTGTTTCGTAACGAAGAAGGATTCCTTGATCTTGTCTCTCTTATTGCTTTCATCTTTCAACTTTCGATTTTAATTGTTTTGTTTATTTTCTTTTGCTTTTTACACCCCCCTTTCGTGACAACTTTTACAACTAAGATCTCTTGCTCCTCGTGGGAACGAACTTGACTTCCATTATATTATTTTTAATTGAGTGGAAACATTAATTAATTTGATTGCACCTACGACACGCATCATTGCTACGACCCAAATTCAAAGACTTAATAAACAAATTTGTATCACACAGAAAAGTCTATTGAATAGATAAATCTGTCTCCTATAGATATACCTACGAGTTTTGTTCCGTCTTTTGATAAATCAAGGTGAACAGGAACCAATTGATAAACCAGACTTATATTCCCGAAACTTCAAGACTTCATTGGGATTGTAAGCCAGACCCAACTATTTTCTCTGTAGTTGCGTGTTCTGATCTTGCCCAATTCTATCGTCTGAGTACTATCTTCTCTAAGATTTGCTCGAGATTTAATCTCCGATAGGCAAGATAAAAAGTAATCACAAACACCTTCGTCTCATTGTTTGTGATTCCACAATATCTAGTTTCGCTTCCATATGATTTATATTATTGTGAGGTGATTGATAATACTAGGCTGTTATTCGAGAATATAAGACCGGTTTATCAATTGGTTCATGATCACCTTGATTTATCAAAAGACGAAACAAAACTCATAGGTATTTCCGTGGGAGACAGATTTATCTATTCCAATAGACTTTTCTGTGTGAGACAGATTTGTTTATCAAGTCTTCGACTTTGGATCGTAGCAACTCTTGGTTATGGGTGAGATCAGCTAAGGGAATCAAGTGCGTAGTATCCTGCTGGAATCAGAGACGTAAGGAACGCAACTGTACCTGGAATCAATGTCAGATTGATTAGGGTTCAACTAGAGTCCAGTCCGAAGTTCATTGGTAGTAGGCTAGTGTCTGTAGCGGCTTAATACAGTGTGGTTTTCAAAGCCGGACTAGGTCCCGGGGTTTTTCTGCATTTGCGGTTTTCCTCGTTAACAAAATTCTTGTGTTTGTGTTATTTTTTTTCCGCATTATATTTTGTTATATAATTGAAATATCACAGGTTGTTGTTTATGGGTGAAAACTATTTCGGCCGGTTTTGGTAATTTGGGGTGTGTGGATGAGAAATGAGTCTAAACCTTAAACAAATGCACTGCACGGGAGTGCTTGTATATTCGAGAAATCAATCTGTGCAAATCCGGCCTAAACCAAGAAATGGCCGTTCCAGACTTGTTTCGTTCACAAAGTGAAGGAGATGGGGTTGATCTTAGGGAGGGAAGCGAAGAAGGTGTTGAGATTGTGAAGATGTTGGCTATGTATGACTTGTATCAGAAATCTGAACTGGCTTGCAGGATGTAAGCTATCAGTTCCGGTGTTTGAATACGATGGTATCAACACTTGCCTCTGTTGTATGGACTTGTTGTTGTTGTTGGAAATAGGGAGGAGAACCTGTTTATACAAGTCATTTGAGCCTTATTCACGTCTCTCGTGGGAAGTGGAGGAAGTGGAGTGATGGAGTAGTGGAGTTGTGTGTTGGTGTTACACGACCGGTCTTGCCCACTTCTCCCGTCATCTCTAACCGTCCAAGACTTCGACACGTTCTTACGATGGCGCGTTGCACGCTGCACGTTGTAAACCGCCAGACCAATACCCCAGTATGTA
The DNA here is from genome assembly GCA_023531295.1 of Papaver armeniacum. Classification (NCBI taxonomy): domain Eukaryota; kingdom Viridiplantae; phylum Streptophyta; class Magnoliopsida; order Ranunculales; family Papaveraceae; genus Papaver; species Papaver armeniacum. Next base: position 314,048 of record JAJJWW010012013.1, on the reverse strand, counting down.
TCCCCCAGTTTGTGACATGATTGATGTCTCGAGTGTGTGGATCGTGGGACCCACAAAAAGTAGCATGTAATGCTAGACTAAATAACTAAGTTATTTAGGAAGTCGATACTTGTGAAGTATCGTGTGTATTCTGTGCAGGTACTGCATCAAGTATATTCAGCATGTATGAAGCATCGTTGTTTTCAAGGATTAACGTAGTAAGTCACGAATTTAAGCGTCTTAAAATAGCATCATGTCCAGCCATCTTCGAGTGATCGTTTGGAGGTTATACATTCAAGTCCTGATTTGGCCGATCACCTCATGTGGATGAGTGGTGGACGGTGATCGTGGTGATGCCTTGCTGGTCTCTTAACTCCTAACCAGGGCTGCTTGACCAAGATGGTAGAGTTGGACGGACGAGATGATCTGCGACGCTCATCTGCGACCGTTGATGAAGTTTTAGGGTTTTGAAGAGGTGCGCAGGCATCACTCTTCAGCTTGGTCAAAACCAAGCATGGGAGGTGTTTTGGAAAGGACCGACCGGGCATGCGTGTAGACGACATGCCGGTGTACACGTCCGTACCTCACTGTCCCATGAAGGTGCGATCTAGGCCACTCAATTTAACCGGCAAAGAGGAGCGGTTGAGATCGATTTGCAACATAAATCTGGTGCCGCAAAAGCCGCGCATCATGCCCACTTCGGGCGCGCGTTTCAAGACGACCAAGCCTGGTCGGTCCCGGCCGATTGATTCGGCGTGTGGGTGGTAGGCTGGTGTTCACGCCTGTACTTCATTGCCTCCTAGAAATGTGATCTAAGCCACTTAATTTGTCCGGAGAAGTTGAGTGGTCGAGATCAGTTTACAATTAGGAGGTGCGACCACGCCTGGTTTGGGCGTGCGAATCGAGGTGTACAACCAAGTTTGGTCTTGGCCGATCAGGTGTGGAGATAGGTGGGCCCGCAGTGATCATGTCGATACTTACCGGACCTGCTTAGTCTATTCCTGGACCCTTCATCCGAGCAGGAGAAAAGGGACGCTCGTGATCGCGACACAAATCCCAATCAGGTTTTGCCGGCCGTGTGTCATACCCGTTTGGGGACGCACGAATCAAGACGACCAACCATAGTTGGTCCCGACCGATCGGGCGGGTATGTAGGCGGGCCCACGGTGTTTGTGTTGACATGCTCTGGGCCCTTTGAATCTACATCTACACCCTCCATCTATGCCTGCGAAGATGGATGGTTGGGACTGCTTTGCGATACATGTAATGTGCCGCAAACCCTAATTTAGGGTTTTCCGTCCATACTGGTTTGGTTTGGACGGTTTGGCAAACTATGCCACCGTTTTGGGGAGGCCGACCATGCGGGCCCGCGTTGGGTTGGTGGTGAATATTCCAATACCTGCTTGGGGTCATGGATTTAATATAAGCCATCCAATTATGCTGGTGAAGTTGGATGGTCGTGATCGTTTCTGAGACTGATATGGTCAGTTCAGGTTCAAACATGCTCAATCGGGCTAGTATAACACACCGAGAGTTGTATCCTGGGTATTTCGTACATGTTTTATTATTAATGCTTGGAGATTCGTGTTGCTCTGCTGAGAACAACACTCAGTCGTCATGCCGCACCTAATGTAATGAGTACGAAATACGAGGTCAAGTTATGCATTAATTAATAATGTCAGAAATTCACTGGGTATATGGGATTATTGCTACATGCTCCAACATGGATAAATTTCGTGTATTTAATTCACAGAATACTGGGATTGTTGCCACATGCTTCATTCTAGGTGAATTAGTAAAGTGAAGAAGTATTCATCACTTATTAATGGATTTATCTTTTGCAAGATGTTAGCGCATAATTTTGGGCCTTTACAAATTTAGCCTTAAATGAAAACCCACCATCAACATTAAGTCCCCTGCCTAGCGCATAATGGTTGCGCTATTGTGGGGTAGGCATGAGATGGTGACATACTTGTGTGAAGAAGACAGGATAAAGAAAATTTACCCGGAGGAATTTTAACCGACCGCTAGCAGTTGTCCATGTAAACGCCGTTGTGCAAGCGCGAAATCCTTTGGTGGGACCGGTTTCCTTCCTTGCGTGTTTGAATCAAAAGAGGAATCCAAGCAAAAGAGGAATCCTTGTTCTATTGGGATTCTTCCAAATATTGTCTATAAAAGGACTGACCCCTTTTCTTTTTTCTTCACGTTTTTTTTTTCCAGCAGCTCTCGTCTGTGATCTCTACTGCCGCCGCCGTCGGAGCTTGCCGTCCGCAGCAAGGTAAGCGTTTTTTTTTTTTTTTTTTTTTTAAAGGTAAAACCCTAGTTTGCTAGGTAAACACCTTTTGCAAGATACATACCATGCTTAGTTCTTCCACCATTCGTATGCCAACATTTGTTAGGATTGTTTAGTAAAACAAGCTGTGAATCCATGAATATGTTGTGTCCTGCTTTCTTTTTCATTATGCAAAACCTAGCTTCTTAGGTTGTAGCTTGGAAAGAAATTCAGGCTTGAATTTCGTGAACATGATTCCCATGATCATAAGAGAACCGTGTTGCGCAAATAAATGTGGCCCCGTCATTCATGCTCGATTGAACGTGGGTCCCATGCATTGTCGTTTTTATACCAGCCTTGTGTCTTTGACTAACACCGAACTTGAAACTTGAGCAATACCGGACCAGACTTGAAACTTGAGTGATACCGGACTTGAAACTTGATCAATACCAGACCAGACTTGAAACTTGATCAATACCGGACTTGAAGCTTGAGCAATACCGGTGTTTGGACCCAATCCCGGTCTTGTGTATCCCAACGTGAATGCATGTTTTTGTCATGTGTGACTACACGTATTGCGTGTTTTTATACAAATACTGACTCCTGTCTTTTGTTGTAGAATGAAGAAAAGAACTCTTGTTGATATGTCTTCTGGAGATAATACTGGTGCTAAGTCAGGAAGTGTTGACAGCTTCAAAGATATGCCGAACATTGTTGATGAGTTGTTCACCTTGCCTTTTCCGAACATTAGGAAACATCCCTCTCACAGAATAGTCCTGCTTTCCGATTCAGAAAATATGGAAGCTGATCCATCTTCTTCTTCGGCACTTGTGATGAGGTTCTGTCTTCGAAGAAATGAATATCCTCCTTCTCTTATAGACTTCAAGACTTGTCATACTCCACTGGGTTCTTATGAAGGATGGATGAGACGCATGTTGAATAATAAGGACGTTAAAGCCAATTTGACCAAAGCGCAAATCCTCAATGCAGTCATGGCATCTGCTACTCTTGAAATTAAGAAAGATGTTGCAGGCTTGATTACTTTCATTTCTCGGTGGCGCCCTTCTACTCATACAGCTATATCTAGATGGGGAGAGATGACTATTACTTTGGAAAGCGTAGCTGCATTGATGAACCTGCCTATCGCTGGGAGTTTTTATTATGAGCTTTCTGACACGGAACAACGTGATTATGACACTATACTCCAAAAGGTGGCAGAATTCGACGATCTGGACAAGGAGGAGAAAAAAGATACAAGATGCTTTTACACCTGGTGGGTATCGGAGTGGTCTCCTGTAGACCCAGAACCGGATCAGGAGTTGGAAAACGAGCTCAGCGTGATTGCATTCCTGTCTTTGTGGCTATCCAGAGATATATATGACGACGGTTCTGGAAAGAAAACCATAAGGGGTGTCCTGGTGTTTATGGGTAAAAATCGTTTCCGCCGATTTCGGTAAATTCGGTAGGTGAGTGAGAAACTGGTTTAAACCCTAAACAAATGTGCTGCACGTGAGCACTTTATAGATTCGAGAGATCAATATGTACAAGTCCGGCCTAAACCAAGAAATGGCCGTTCCAGACTTGCTTCGGTCACAAAGTGGAGGAGAAGGGTTGATTTGGGGAGGGAAGCAAAGAAAGGTGTTGAGACCAGAATAATTCTGGGAGAGTAGTGTCTCACTTGTATCAGAAAGTGAAAGCTTCGGAAGCTTGCAAGAGATGAAAGCTTTTTTGAAGAGCTTGCAAAGTTGCCTTTTCCGAGAGTGTTGTGTTTTTCTCCTGGCCGAGACTTGTTTTCTGGTGGAAATAGGTAAGACCTATTTATACAAGTCGAGATTGAAACGTACCCTGGCCTCATGAAGGAAGAGAGTAAAGGGTGAAATAATGGGAGGAGGTGGTAACCGCATGGTGTTTATGGGTGAAAACGTTTTCACCATTATTTCCTCATTTATTTGACCGCTTTATTCCTATTCACGCTTTCTTAATGTGAGCGTAGTGTACGCTGCATGTTGTGACCGCCAAACCAAGACCCTGGAAAGCATCCCCCAGTTTTTGTTGATGTCTCGAGTGTTGGTTGCACCTTGAGTGCAAGTGGCGCTGCTAGTGGCGGGTGTGGCATGTGCCAATGACATGTGCGGAATGCCTTTGTTGCGGGTTGCACCTTGAGTGCAAGTGGCAATGCCAGAGCTGCTAGTGGCGTGTGTGGCATGTGCGGAATGCCTTGGTGGTAGGTTGTATGTTGAGTGTAAGTGGAAATGCCAGAGCTGATAGTGGCGTGTGTGGCATGTGTCAATGGCGTGTGCGGAATGCCTTGGTGGTAGGTTGCACGGTTTGCAAGTTAGGCTACCAGCGTGCGTGTTTGGCATTTGTCAATGGCACGCATGGCCATTAGGGCCACGTCCTGGTAAGAAAAGCTACCAGCGATGCATGTTGGCATGTGCTAATGGCATGCTCGGCCATTAGGGCCACGTCCTGGTAAGAAAAGCTACCAGCGATGCGTGTTGGCATGTGCCAATGGCATGCTCGGCCATTAGGGCTACGGCCTGGTAAGAAAAGGTACCATCGATGCATGTCGGCATGTGCCAATGGCATGCTCGGCCATTAGGGCCACGGCTTGGTAAGAAAATCTACCAGCGAGCGTGTTGGCATGTGCCAATGGCATGCTCGGACATTAGGGCCACGGCCTGGTAAGAAAAGCTACCAGCGATGCGTGTTGGCATGTGCCAATGGCATGCTTGGCCATTAGGGCCACGACCTGGTAAGAAAAGCTACCAGCGAGCGTGTTGGCATGTGCCAATGGCATGCTCGGACATTAGGGCCATGGCTTGGTAAGAAAAGCTACCAGCGAGCGTGTTGGCATGTGCCAATGGCATGCTTGGCCATTAGGGCCACGGCTTGGTAAGAAAAGCTACCAGCGAGCGTGTTGGCATGTGCCAATGGCATGCTCGGCCATTAGGGCCATGGCTTGGTAAGAAAAGCTACCAGCGAGCGTGTTGGCATGTGCCAATGGCATGCTCGGCCATTAGGGCTACGGCCTGGTAAGAAAAGCTACCAGCGAGCGTGTTGGCATGTGCCAATGGCATGCGTGGCCAATTTGGCCTAGGTTGCACGGTTTGCAAGCCTAGGCGCGGGCGCTACTTTGGCATGGCGCGGCTAGGGCAAAGGTAAGGGTGTTTGGCTTGGCGCGGCTAGGGCCAAGGTAAGGGTGTTTGGCTTGGCGTGGTGCGACCAGCGTGGCTAGGGCCAAGGCAGAGTGCGTTCGGCATGGCGCGACTAGCTTGGGTTAGGTGTGGCTGGCATGATTTGCCATTGGCACGGAGGCGCGGCCAGCATGGTTGGCATGCTTTGGCGCGTTTGGAGTGACTGGCATAGCTAGGGCCATGGCAGAGTGCGTTTGGCATGGTGCGGCTAGCTTGGGCTAGGTGTGGCTGGCATGATTTGCCATTGGCACGGAGGTGCGGCCAGCATGGTTGGCATGCTTTGACGCGTTTGATGTGACTAGCATAGCTAGGGCCAAGGCAGAGTGCGTTTGGCATGGCGCGGCTAGCTTGGGCTAGGTGTGGCTGGCATGATTTGCCATTGGCACGGAGGTGCGGCCAGCATGGTTGGCATGCTTTGGCGCGTTTGGTGTGGCTAGCATAGCTAGGGCCAAGGCAGAGTGCGTTTGGCATGGCGCGGCTAGCTTAGGCTATGTGTGGCTGGCATGATTTTCCATTGGCACGGAGGTGAATTATGGTTTTGTTCGTTGTAACCCTAATTTGAAAAAATACCCCCTATTAATTACTGACTACATGCATTGAATGTTCTAATAAATGTGTCCCTGGTGACATTAGGTTATTCAGGGTTTTACGATTTTACCCTTTGTCTAAAAACCACCATCAACATTAAGTCCCCTGCTTAGCTCGAACAGGAGCTTTGTTGCGAGGTAAGCATAAGATGGTGACAAACTATCAGCAGTAAATCGTAAAGAAAATTGAGGAGGCTTGTCTGACCTTTTTATAAATAGGATTTGGAATCCTTGCCTCTGGCAGTTTTGCACAAATCGGGAGGTTGGCACGATTTGGGAGTCAACATCATTGAGAGACAGAAGTCAGGCGCATTGAGAAGTTGGCGCGAGTTGGGAAACCGAGCGTGCTAGTTGGTGGGACCGGCGCAAGGTGGGGAAGCTGAGTGTGCTAGCTGGCGCGACTTGGGCGGTCATTGGGAAGTTGGCGCAATTGGTGAGACCGGTGTGGCTTGGGCGGTACTGGGGAATTGGCGCAACTGGTGGGACCGGTGCAACTTGGGCGACGTTGGGAAGTTGGGCGCCCTTGTGGGCCCGCACGATTTTTGGTAAAGGGAAATCCTTCCTTTTTTCAGAATCTTCACGCCCATATATATAAAATCCCTTGTTCTTTCATCTTTTCATACTAGCGGCAGAGTCCCAAAGAAAACCGGCTTCCAGGTATGTCTTCCAGTACTTCTCTTGTTTCCTTTTTCATGTAGGTGCAAACCCTAAGAGTAGGCGTTTTTCTTTTATAATCCTTGCGATGATATTGCGCATATGATTTCTTGGCGTGCTTCTTGTAGAAAATATTGTATATATGCACCCAAGGGAAATATTGCATATATGATTCGAACCCGTAGAAAAATGCTCCATATATAATTTTGAACCCGAAGAAGGATACCATGGACGCATTCGAGCCCGTAGAAAATACTGCGTATATAGTTTTGAACCCGAAGAAGGATACCGCAGACGCACTTGAGCCGGTATAAAATACTGCGTATATAATTTTGAACCCTGAGAAAAATACTGCGTGTGCAGTTTTGAACCCGTAGAGAATACTGTATATGAATCCCGAAGAAGAATACTGTATATGTGCTTCATATGATTTCGAACCCATAGGAAATATAGCATATACGAATTTCGGACCTGAAGAAAATACTGCGCGTGCATTTTTGAACCCGTAGAGAATACACCTTTTTTTTTTTTTTTTTTTTTCCAGGTTTTCCTTTTGTTGGGTGCGGTTATGTGTCAGTGAGATAATTTCGTCTTTCTCCGTTTGTTTTGTGCAGATATCTTGTTACCAAATTGTTATGAAGAAATCCGACAAGATGTTACCTGAACAAAATTTCGCTTCGAAGGATGTTCATAGTTCCAAACCAAACACGGATGATGAATTCTTTGCCAAACCCCTCGCCCCTGCTCGGAAGAATCACCCAGTTTTCGTGCCAATTTTGTTAACCGGTGGTGAAGATGAAAAGAAAACACGTTCAGTTCGCCCAGAGAACACCATACGGTTATGTCTTCATAAAGGGGTATATTCTTCTTCCAACACTGATTTCAGGATGTGTCAAAGCCCATTGCGTTCTTTTGATAGATGGGTTGAGTTCATGGTGAGTAAGGAGCACATAAATACCAACTTGACTCGAGCGCAGATTATTGATCTTTGTCGAGCTTGATAAACCTCCAGTTAGGAAGGATATCTCGGGCTTGGTTGCTTTCATCTCCAGATGGTGTTCGGACACCCATACGATCATATGTAGATGGGGTGAAATAAATTTCTCCTTGGAGAGTGTGGCTCTCTTGCTGAATCTTCCAGTAACCGGAAATCTTAATATCCAGTTGTCTGAAGGTGAGGAGAAGATGCGGGGTGACCTTGCCGCTAAGTTGGGAGATTTCGCTCGAAAAGACTCCACTGCGAAGTCGAAGGATTCTGTCCGGAAGAGGATGAAAGGTGCTTTTACAGCTGGTGGATATCTCAATGGTTTCCTGACGAGCCGGAACCTAAACAGAAGCGATGATCTTCATGTTGCGGCATTTTTGGCTCTCTCGGTTGTCTAGAGACATTTTTGATGACGGTTCGGCAAGAAGGAAATAAGACCACAAGTTGCTAGTGATTCTTTGTGAAGTTGGCAAAAGGTGAAGTTCTACCCATTGGAAAGCTATTCCTTGGTTCCCCGTATGTGCATCCTGGATCACCTAGTTGCGAACATGCGAGTTTCGAATGGTTTCATGAAAGTGGATTCATATGTGCACGTTGCTTTTCTGCAAGCCTGGTTATGGGAGCACTTTGAGAAGTACGCTCCGAAACCGTTGCCTTCGATTACCGCGAGTTGGGGCGGCTCCCGAATTCTTCGATGGGTGAACAGGCGTCCAAGAGTTGGCATGAGCTTGGTTAGTCTTCTCGATAAGTCGCATGAAATCAGTTTTCGCCCATGGGAGCCGGTCCATAGGTCGGTGACTCAAATTGACACCTTTGCTTCTGCCCCGATCATGTCTTTGTCTTCTGACGGTAACTTGAGTGTTGGTGAAAACTTGTTTATTCAAAGCTGCATGTCCGGTTATATGCCGTCTTTCTTCATGGGGTCATTCCAGAATAGTCGCTTAATATTGACCGTGCTTTGCTCGTCATATGGGTTTCGATCAAGGGGTGCCTCTTGCTTACCAGCTGGTGGTTCCTAAGCACTCATTGCGTGCCGCCCTCAATGCCAGTGCCCTTGAGACGGGTATCCGCCTTCCCTTCTTTCAAACGGGAAGAGTAACTTCGACGACTTTTGGCTATAATGAGTTCTGGTACGATGAGTTCATTATGATCCAAGATTTTGTAAATAACGTGGTGGAGAATGTTCGTTGTAAACCCTCCCCAGCAGTTTTGAAGAAGTATCCAATGTTGAGAGACCTCAAGCGAGGGTTGCCCGGCAACTCGGAAAGTCCCCAGGCAAAGGAACAGAGAACGGAGAATCGTGCTGGCGGGTTCCGGGCGGTTTCAAAAGATCCTCCCGCATCTCTCGTGTCTTTCAGTTCTTCCAATAACCAGGTATGTGTCGCCTCCTTGTTGGTTTGTCTCAAAACACGTGAATTTCTTTTGAAAACATTTGTCTTGTTTTTTTCCAGGGCTTCGGTAGTGTTAATGCTTTCGCTGCCCTTGCACGTTGCCAGGAGACGTCAATTTCTTCGAAGAATTTCGGCGGCACTGAGCCTTCTCATAACGGTGATGAGCCAGAGAAAGAAGAAAGTTCGACAAGTGAGAGTGATTCTTCCGACAAAGACTTGGTTCTTTTTCTAGAAGTGGTTCGGTGAGTTTCGAGCTTCTCTTTCTTTCTTCTCCCATTTTTTTTGAAAAATGTCTAACTCAAGTTCGCAGGAGGAATCCGGTTCGGAAGACGATTCTGGGGCGGAGCCACACGAAAACTTGCCTTTGGTGACCACCGCCGGTGACTTGGAGTTGGGAGTTAGCCAATCGCTGGGCACAAATGTGGTTCAAACGGTGGATGATTCCCTGATGGTTGCTGCCGTAGACATGGAAAAAGACCCTTTGCGAGTCGTGAGGCCAGTTGCAGGCGCCATTTTCGATCCCCCGTACTTGGTTCCTTATCCAGGTCTTGTGCTGGTTGGCAGTTTTAGCGTGCTGGCTAAGTATGAGGCATTGTACACCATAATCTGAGAGAAGTATGGACATATGGCCACAACCAAGAAGATCACTAGTCGATTTGCGCTGGTTAAGCGTGTGGAAGAGGCTTTATCTTCCATCGAGGACATGCATGAGGTGACTGGCCACACTGTTTCTGAAGACGTTATTGCCGACTGGGAGCACCATCGCGACGTGTGTGTAGAAAAGGAGTTCAACGCTTCGTGGTTTGTCGAAGGCCTTGCTGAGATCCAGAAGTCGAAAGATGCAGCAGTTGAAAGCCTTTCTGCAGAGGAGATTGCTCGACAGGAGGTAGAACTCGAAAATCTTTCCAAGATGTTGACTATGAAGAGAGCGGCTCTTGAAGATGCAAATTTGACTTTCTCCAAGAAGAGCAGACCTCTGTTGGATGATTTTCCTTGAATGTTTCTCTGTTAAACTTTCATTTAGGTTCTTCTTCTTTTTTTTTTTGAAAAATATACTAGATGTCTGGTTCAAAGTTCGACCGGTTTTAATAGACAGCTGGTAGCTTTTGAGGATATTAGATTATTTCTGGGATGAATGGTTTTGATAATATAACCCTGATTATGTTTTGTGAAAGGAATATTGCTTTTATGAAAGTGTGTGCTAGCAATCGGTACAAGACGCAATAGTATGACGGTTTTACTAAGAACCTAAAAACAGATCGTATATCTTGCCCAGTGTAAATTTACTCACTTCATAGGGTTTTTTTTTCCGCGAACACGCCCCTCTCCCTGTGAAAGTCGGCTTTGCTGGTAGCGTTGCCAGCAAGTCCCCAATCGCTGGTAGCATCTTCAGCGAGTCCCCAGTTTTCTTGTGTAGTCTTTATGACTGGTAACCGGGTTGTCTGGTAGTTGAGTCGGATTGAGTCGCCTTCCCCTACCATCTTGACATCTGGGTCGAAGAACGAGATCGACAGTCTGACATTGTAGCCGATAGATCAATCCTCCCGATGTGGTCGCCAATTGTTTATGGGTAAAAATCGTTTCCGCCGATTTCGGTAAATTCGGTAGGTGAGTGAGAAACTGGTTTAAACCCTAAACAAATGTGCAGCACGTGAGCACTTTATAGATTCGAGAGATCAATCTGTACAAGTCCGGCCTAAACCAAGAAATGGCCGTTCCCAGGACTTGCTTCGGTCACAAAGTGGAGGAGCAGGGTTGATTTGGGGAGGGAAGCAAAGAAAGGTGTTGAGACCCGAATAGTGCAGGAGAGTAGTGTCTCGACTTATATCAGAAAGTGAAAGCTTCGGAAGCAAGAGATGAAAGCTTTTTTGAAGAGCTTGCAAAGTTGCCTTTTCTGAGAGTGTTGTGTTTTTCTCATGACCGAGACTTGTTGTCTGGTGGAAATAGGTAAGACCTATTTATACAAGTCGAGATTGAAACGTACCCCGGCCTCATGAAGGAAGAGAGTAAAGGGTGAAATAATGGGAGGAGGTGGTAACCGCATGGTGTTTATGGGTGAAAACGTTTTCACCATTATTTCCTCATTTATTTGACCGCTTTATTCCTATTCACGCTTTCTTAATGTGAGTGTAGTGTACGCTGCATGCTGTGACCGCCAAACCAAGACCCTGGAAAGCATCCCCCAGTTTGTGTTGATGTCTCGAGTGTTGGTTGCACCTTGAGTGCAAGTGGCGCTGCTAGTGGCGCTGTGGCATGTGCCAATGACATGTGCCAATGACATGTGCGGAATGCCTTTGTTGCGGGTTGCACCTTGAGTGCAAGTCGCAATGCCAGAGCTGCTAGTGGCGTGTGTGGCATGTGCGGAATGCCTTGGTGGTAGGTTGTACGTTGAGTGTAAGTGGCAATGCCAGAGCTGCTAGTGGCGTGTGTGGCATGTGCCAATGGCGTGTGCGGAATGCCTTGGTGGTAGGTTGCACGGTTTGCAAGTTAGGCTACCAGCGTGGGTTTTGGCATGTGTCAATGGCACGTACGGCCAAGTTGGCCTAGGTTGCACGGCTTGCAAGTTAGGCTACCAGCTGCGTGTTTGGCATTTGTCAATGGCACGCATGGCCATTAGGGCCACGTCCTGGTAAGAAAAGCTACCAGCGATGCATGTTGGCATGTGCCAATGGCATGCTCGGCCATTAGGCCACGTCCTGGTAAGAAAAGCTACCAGCGATGCGTGTTGGCATGTACCAATGGCATGCTCGGCCATTAGGGCTACGGCCTGGTAAGAAAATCTACAAGCGATGCGTGTCGGCATGTGCCAATGGCATGCTCGGCCATTAGGGCCACGACTTGGTAAGAAAAGCTACCAACGAGCGTGTTGGCATGTGCCAATAGTTACCAGCGATGCGTGTTGGCATGTGCCAATGGCATGCTCGGCCATTAGGGCCACGTCCTGGTAAGAAAAGCTACCAGCGATGCGTGTTGGCATGTACCAATGGCATGCTCGGCCATTAGGGCTACGGCCTGGTAAGAAAATCTACAAGCGATGCGTGTCGGCATGTGCCAATGGCATGCTCGGCCATTAGGGCCACGACTTGGTAAGAAAAGCTACCAGCGAGCGTGTTGGCATGTGCCAATGGCATGCTCGGCCATTAGGGCCACGGCCTGGTAAGAAAAGCTACCAGCGATGCGTGTTGGCATGTGCCAATGGCATGCTTGGCCATTAGGGCCACGACCTGGTAAAAAAAGCTACTAGCGAGCGTGTTGGCATGTGCCAATGGCATGCTCGGCCATTAGGGCCACGGCTTGGTAAGAAAAGCTACCAACGAGCGTGTTGGAATGTGCCAATGGCATGCCTGGCCATTACGGCCACAGCTTGGTAAGAAAAGCTACCAGCGAGCGTGTTGGCATGCTCGGCCATTAGGGCCATGGCTTGGTAAGAAAAGCTACCAGCGAGCGTGTTGGAATGTGCCAATGGCATGCTCGGCCATTAGGGCTACGGCCTGGCAAGAAAAGCTACCAGCGAGCGTGTTGGCATGTGCCAATGGCATGCGTGGCCAATTTGGCCTAGGTTGCACGGTTTGCAAGCCTAGGCGCGAGCGCTACTTTGGCATGGCGCGGCTAGGGCCAAGGTAAGGGTGTTTGGCTTGGCGTGGTGCGACCAGCGTAGCTAGGGCCAAGGCAGAGTGCGTTCGGCATGGCGCGGCTAGCTTGGGTTAGGTGTGGCTGGCATGATTTGCCATTGGCACGGAGGCGCAGCCAGCATGGTTGGCATGCTTTGGCGCGTTTGGCGTGACTAGCATAGCTAGGGCCAAGGCAGAGTGCATTTGGCATGGCGCGGCTAGCTTGGGCTAGGTGTGGCTGGCATGATTTGCCATTGGCACGGAGGTGCGGCCAGCATGGTTTGGCATGATTTGGCGCGTTTGGTGTGACTAGCATAGCTAGGGCCAAGGCAGAGTGCGTTTGGCATGGCGCGGCTAGCTTGGGCTAGGTGTGGCTGGCATGATTTGCCATTGGCACGGAGGTGCGGCCAGCATGGTTGGCATGCTTTGGCGCGTTTGGTGTGACTAGCATAGCTAGGGCCAAGGCAGAGTGCGTTTGGCATGACGCGGCTAGCTTGGGCTAGGTGTGGCTGACATGATTTGCCATTGGCATGGAGGTGCGGCTAGCATGGTTGGCATGCTTTGGCGCGTTTGGTGTGGCTAGCATAGCTAGGGCCAAGACAGAGTGCGTTTGGCATGGCGCGGCTAGCTTGGGATAGGTGTGGCTGGCATGATTTGCCATTGGCACGGAGGTGCGGCTAGCATGGTTGGCTTGCTTTGGCGCGTTTGGTGTGACTAGCATAGCTAGGGCCAAGGCAGAGTGCGTTTGGCATGGCGCGGCTAGCTTGGGCTAGGTGTGGCTGGCATGATTTGCCATTGGCACGGAGGTGCGGCTAGCATGGTTGGTATGCTTTGGCGCGTTTGGTGTGGCTAGCATAGCTAGGGCCAAGGCAGAGTGCGTTTGGCATGGCGCGGCTAGCTTGGGCTAGGTGTGGCTGGCATGATTTGCCATTAGCACGGAGGTGAATTAGGGTTTTGTTCTTTGTAACCCTAATTTGAAAAAATACCCCCTATTAATTACTGACTACATGCATTGAATGTTCTAATTAATGTGTCCCTGGTGACATTAGGTTATTCAGGGTTTTACGATTTTACCCTTTGTCGAAAAACCACCATCAACACCTGGTTAAGATTGTTATAAAGCTAGCAAAATGTGAAGTTCTTCCCTCAGGTGCCTTGTTCCTTGGATCGATGTATTCCCATCTGGACGCCTTAGTAATGGATATGCATGTTTCCAACAGGTACAAGAAGGTGGAGTCGTATGTCCACTTCGCTTTTCTTCAGGCATTCTTGTGGGAACATTTCAAAAGTTATGCTCCTATTCCTGCAACTTCGCTCAGCAATTTGTATGGTGGCTCGAGAATACTCCGTTGGCGAGAGGAGGCGTCCCGAACCGGTGCGAAACTCGTGGATATCTTTGATAATGTGTCTTCTGTAAATTTCCACCCATGGGGGCCGATCCACTCTTCCATTGCTCAGCCGAAGAATTTTGCTATTGCTTCTGGCGGTCCTGATGTTGCGTTGCGTACCGATGCCAACACTATGAAATTTAGAGAACTTATTTATCTGCACAGCTGCATTCCGGGATATATCCCGTCTTTATTCAACGAAGCTCTTATTGTGACTCCGTACAACATTGACAGGGCTGCTCTCCAAATGGGATTTGACCAGGGTGTTCCATTTATCCGTCCGTCGGAGGCTCCGAAAGAACTTCTCCCGGGTATCTTTTATGCTGACGTGTTCTTGGCATCGCAAAGTCTTCCCTTCTGGCCTATTGGGAGAAACTCAGTGGTAACCGATAAGTATAAGGAATTTTGGAGGAAGCAACTGTTGGCTTTCCAAGAATTCTCGGAGGATGTTGTGACAGATTCCCGTGGTGAGCCATCTTCTGACGTTTTGAAGAAGCATTTCCGGTTGAAGCCACTTCCAGCCAAACGGACCAGAGCTGAGGATTGCAGTCCCCAAGCAGGAGAGAGATCTAAGAGGCGAGGCATGTGGTTCGGTGATCCTGAATTCCTCCAATATGCAGGTATTTAAATCTCTTTCTGTTGATTCCTTCATTTCTCCAGAGTAAATTCTTCTAAGAGTGATCCTTGCTTGAAATCAGGGAATTCCGAAAGAGAATATCTTCACAAGGTTGGCGCGCATTCAAAACGGGAAGTATGGTAACATTGGCCTTCATGTTGAGAAGTCTGGCGGCACTGATCCTCAGAAGTCTGGTAACACTGATCTTTATGCTGAGAAGTCTGCGAAACCGCTCCTTTTCCAGACCATGACAGAGATGATGCAAGCTCGGTTGGACAAGGTGCCTCCCTAAGTGATCTTGTTGATGGGGCCGTGATGGAAATTAGCACCCAGAGCGAAGTAGATATCGGGAGGAATGTAAGAGAGGCAACATCCGCTATTGTTGAGGTGGTTTCCCTCGAAGAACGTTCTGAGCAGGCTCCAATCAATAAATCTATAGTGGTGACTTCTTCTGAAAGGCCTCCTGCAACTGACAAGGCTCATGTGATTGGTAAAGTATTGGTAATGCAGCCCGGGGCTTTGTTCGATCCTCCCTTTACTGTCCCTTATCCAGGTCATGTGTTGGTCGGAGGATTCAGCGTGCCAGCTCAGTTCGAAGGGTTGTACACGGCGATATGGGAGAAGCATGGCCACATTGCTACCACTACGAAGCTCAAGAGTTCTCTTGCGATGGCCAACCGCGTCCATGAAGCTTTATTTTCTATCCATGGGATGAGCGTCACGACTGGTCGAACAGTTTCTGAGGAGATTATTGAAGACTGGAAGTGCCATCGAGACGTGTTTGCGCAGTACGACTTCAATGCTCCTTGGTTCTTCAAAGGGTTCTCCGAGATTCAGGAGCTCCAGAAATTACAAGATGAAGTCCCTTTTGCAGACTGTGTTACTCGCCGGGAAGAAGAGGTTGAAAAGTTGTCTAAGGAATTGAAGCTGAAGCAGGCTGTACTTTAAAGGATGAAAGTCTCTCTTGCCCAGAAGGACGAGTTGCTGCTGAAGGACTTTCCTTGAAGGATTCACGCTACCTACTTGTCTTTTCTTTTAGATACTTTTCTTTTTGAGTGATAGTGAGGATTTCCTTTCATGATTTGACTTCCGGTTTTGAATTAATAGGTAATTGAATTGGTTTATTTTGAGATAGTTTTGTGAATAGCTTTTCTGAAAGAGGTTATTTTAAATGGAATTTGCGTCTTGGTCATGAATGATTGCACATATCATATGAAATTGCAAATGTCGCATAAAAGGGAAGTATGAATGGAAACAAACATGGTGTTTGATCATTGAGCCTCTTTCTCTATGTGCGGGATACCAAGTCCCCAGTGAATTCTAAAACTATCTTTCTTGTAAAATTGTTGAATAGAACTTACTTGCTTTTGAAGCTTCACTTGTATCAAACCGAAGCAGCCTCTCTAAGGAAATTGTCCGCATTAATCTCCCAGATAGGGAAAGCTATTCCTATGAATTAAGCTTCTTCTGAACAATGCGTTTCAAAGCGTTGCATTCACTGGTAGGGTGGTGAAGAAACCGGTGGAAATGACAATACCTCGGGTCCATTACTTCTTGATCAGTTGGTGGACGCCATACATGAGGTAGCTCCACCTCTCTGTTTCGTACCCATGCCTCCTCCAGCAACTCCAAAATCTTTTCCATTGGGAACGGAAAGTGTAGGTACTTCAAGTCTAGATTTTCCTGCGTTCGTGGGCGTTGTGGTGTCTCTACATGGTTTCGATGTGGAGCATGTTTCGGAGATGAAGTTGGAAGACTTGTGAGTGCCATCATATCCGCGGATCGCTTGCCGTGGTGACGGGCTGTGGAAGGTATCGTAATATCACTGCTGAGTGATCGAATTGAACGCTCCCATCCTCTGTACTCACGTGTTCCTTGATTGATCTCTCCTTCCTCAAGCATTTCTTCACTTAGTTGAGAGGTCGATGCGGATTGAGCAATCTTCCGGGTTTCGACAAGGGTCTTGAGATATAAAACTTCTAGCAGGGATCCGTAAGCTGCAGGCTCCCTTTCTTCATCCGGCAGACGTTGTGGTACAGCGTTTCTTGCACTGTCTGAGTAGATGCCTGCCGACCCTTCTTGTAATTGTGCTGTTATATCATTCAAAAGGCGGAATGTCTCGCTCTGTCTTCTAGCGATACCGGTTTGATTTGCCAAGACATCCTCCAGCATTCTAGCTACACTTCCCATGATATCTGAACCACCCGTGGTTTCCGGGTGAGGATACATCGCGAGATGAAAACCGAAAAAAT
The DNA here is from genome assembly GCA_023531295.1 of Papaver armeniacum. Taxonomy (NCBI): domain Eukaryota; kingdom Viridiplantae; phylum Streptophyta; class Magnoliopsida; order Ranunculales; family Papaveraceae; genus Papaver; species Papaver armeniacum. The sequence goes on along the minus strand of JAJJWW010012013.1, from coordinate 297,116 downwards.
TGAGAATTCAATTTTTTTGTAACCGAGAGATCAACCTCCCACTGTGGTCGCCAATTGTTTATGGGTGAAAACTATTTCTGCCGGTTTTGGTAATTTGGGGTGTGTGGATGAGAAATGAGTCTAAAACTTAAACAAATGCACTGCACGGGAGTGCTTGTAGATTCGAGAAATCAATCTGTGCAAATCCGGCCTAAACCAAGGAATGGCCGTTCCAGACTTGTTTTGGTCATAAAGTGAAGGAGATGGGGTTGATACTAGGGAGGGAAGCGAAGAAGGTGTTGAGACTGTGAAGGTGTTGGCTATGTATGACTTGTATCAGAAAGCTGAACTGGCTTGCAGGATGTAAGCTATCAGTTCCGGTGTTTGAATACGATGGTATCAACACTTGCCTCTGTTGTCTGGACTTGTTCTTGTTGTTGGAAATAGGGAGGAGAACCTATTTATACAAGTCATTTGAGCCTTATTCACGTCTCTCGTGGGAAGTGGAGGAAGTGGAGTGATGGAGTAGTGGAGTTGTGTGTTGGTGTTACATGACCAGTCTTTCCCACTTCTCCTGTCATCTCTAACCGTCCAAGACTTCCTGACACGTTCTTGTGATGGCGCGTTGCACGCTGCACGCTGTAAACCGCTAGACCAATACCCCAGTATGTATCCCCCAGTTTGTGACATGATTGATGTCTCGAGTGTGTGGATCGTGGGACCCACGAAAGTAGCATGTAATGCTAGACTAAATAACTAAGTTATTTAGGAAGTCGATACTTGTGAAGTATCGTGTGTATTCTATGCAGGTACTGCATCAAGTATATTCAGCATGTATGAAGCATCGTTGTTTTCAAGGCTTAACGGAGTAAGTCACGAATTTAAGCGTCTTAAAATAGCATCATGTCCAGCCATCTTCGAGTGATCGTTTGGAGGTTATACAGGCAAGCATTGATTTGGCCGATCACCTCATGTGGAAGAGTGGTGGACGGTGATCGTGGTGATGCCTTGCTGGTCTCTAACTCCTAACCAGGGCTGCTTGACCAAGCTGGTAGAGTTGGACGGACGATATGATCTGCGACGCTCATCTGCGACCGTTGATGAAGTTTTAGGGTTTTGAAGAGGTGCGCAGGCATCACTTTTCAGCTTGGTCGAAACCAAGCATGGGAGGTGTTTTGGAAAGGACCGACCGGGCATGCGTGTAGACGACATGCCGGTGTACACGTCCGTACCTCACTGTCCCATGAAGGTGCGATCTAGGCCACTCAATTTGACCGGCAAAGAGGAGCGGTTGAGATCGATTTGCAACATAAATCTGGTGCCGCAAAAGCCGCGCATCATGCCCACTTCGGGCGCGCGTTTCAAGACGACCAAGCCTGGTCGGTCCCGGCCGATTGATTCGGCGTGTGGGTGTAGGCTGGTGTTCACGCCTGTACTTCATTGCCTCTTAGAAATGTGATCTAAGCCACTCAATTTGTCCGGAGAAGTTGAGTGGTCGAGATCAGTTTACAATTAGGAGGTGCGACCACGCCTGGTTTGGGCGTGCGAATCGAGGTGTACATCTAAGTTTGGTCTTGGCCGATCAGGTGTGGAGATAGGTGGGCCCACAATGATCATGTCGATACTTACCGGACCTGCTTAGTCTATTCCTGGACCCTTCATCCGAGCAGGAAAAAAGGGACGCTCGTGATCGCGACACAAATCCCAATCAGGTTTTGCCGGCCGTGTGTCATACCCAGTTTGGGACGCACGAATCAAGACGACCAACCATAGTTGGTCTTGACCGATCAGATCGGGTATGTGGTAGGCGGGCCCACAAAGTGTTTGTGTTGACATGCTCTGGGCCCTTTGAATCTACATCTACACCCTCCATCTATGCCTGCGAAGATGGATGGTTGAGACTGCTTTGCGATACATGTAATGTGCCGCAAACCCTAATTTAGGGTTTTCCGTCCATACTGGTTTGGTTTGGACGGTTTGGAAAACTATGCCACCTTTTTGGGGAGGCCGACCATGCGGGCCCGCGTTGGGTTGGTGGTGAATATTCCAATACCTGCTTGGGGTCATGGATTTAATCTAAGCCATCCAATCATGCTGGTGAGGTTGGATGGTCGTGATCGTTTCGAGACCGATATGGTCGGGCCTGGTTCAAACATGCTCAATCGGGCTAGTATAACACACCGAGAGTTGTAGCCACGGGTATTTCGTACATGTTTTATTATTAATGCTTGGAGATTCATGTTGCTCTGCTGAGAACAACACTCAGTCGTCATGCCGCACCGGTAATAAGTACAGGAAATACGAGGCTGGTTATGCATTAATTAATAATGTTGTAAATTCACAGGGTATATGGGATTATTGCTACATGCTCCAACCTGGATGAATTTCGTGTATTTAATTCACAGAATACTGAGATTGTTGCCACATGCTTCATTCTAGGTGAATTAGTAAAGTGAAGAAGTATTCATCACTTTAATGGCTTTATCTTTTGCAAGATGTTAGCGCATAATTTTGGGCCTTTACAAATTTAGCCTTAAATGAAAATCCACCATCAACAGTTGTGCGTTGTATCGATCAATTAGGAAATCCAACATTTGGTTGTTGATTGAAATTGATTGATCCTTGAACATTGGTCTTTGGTACCGTTCAAGTTATTATTCTTATATTCAATCGGGATCGCAAATTTCTATTTGCTGATTGTAGATTGAATTGAGAGATAGAGATATAAACTCTTTGGTACACTTTTCTAAATATTGAGTCTGACTGTCTAGTTGATTCTATTTAAAATATATTGGAGTAAGTCCTCTCAGATTTCCAAACGAATTGTTGGGTGTGGTTGTTGTACCCCCGCATTTTCAATTGGTATCAGAGCAGGCAAACACATTAAATACCTTATAAGTCTGTGTTTGTAGCGATCTGATATGGACAGAAGTGCTATCTCTATAAATGTACCACTAGTCTTCGATGACTCTAATTACTTATGGTGGAAAATTGCTATGCGTGCCTTTCTTCAAGCGCGTGATTTCAATCATGGGTTTATGTAGTTAATGGCTATGATGCTCCCATTGTTGCAGTAGGAGATGCGACCATTCCAAAGGATATTGGTGCATATGAACCTGCTGAAATTCTTGCTGCAAAGTAAAATTATGACGGTTTGAACGCCATCATTCATGACATTACCCCAGATCTTCAGCACCATGTGACTACGTGCACTCAGTCTAAAGATGCTTGGGATATCTTAGAAACCGTATTTGAAGGGAATACCAGTAAAAAAGGAAGCCAGGCTTCAAAACCTAAATTCCGATTGGGAAAACCTTCGTATGGCAGATGAAGATTCATTTGATGAGTTTAATCACAAATTGTCTGAAATTGTTAATGCATCTTTTGCGTTGGGTAAGACTATTCCTGAAAAGGACATTGTGATGAAAATTCTCAGGTCGCTGCCATCTAGATACGATTATAAGAAGCATGCCATCATTGAGGGAAATAACCTTGATACTCTCTCCAGAAATACGTTGGTTGGGAAGTTAAATATCTTTGATCATGAGCTTACATCCAAAACCGGAAAGGATGTAGCTTTCAAAGCACAAAAGAATACTAAATTACTTGACAAAAGTAAAAGTGTTTGCGTCTCTGAAGATGATCTTTCTGAGGCTGATTCATTAGATGAAGATCTTGACAAGTCAGTCTCTTTGATCACAAGACAGTTTAGAGATCTTCTATTGAAGAGAAGTAAACGGTTCTCCAGAGATAAACCTAGGTCATCAGCTAAACCTCACAATCGTGTTCCTCCTAAAAACAGGGATGTTGATGAGACTGATGACGAGGATATGCCACAGTGCTTTAAGTGTAAAGGTTTTGGTCAATGAGTGTCCGAACCGCAGAAAATACACTGGGAACAAAGGTCTTGCTGTAACTCTTGATGAAATGTGTGATCACTATGATTCTAATGAAGACGAAAAATCAAGTGTTGCGCTTCTTTGTGAAAGTATTGATTTTGATAATTATAGCAATACATACATCAATCTTGATATTCTTTCAGAAGAAAACTCGAACAATCTGGAAGAAAAAGTTGACCTTTATGTTGGAAACTCTCTGTCTAATTTTTCAGGTTCCACTATGTGTCTAGCAGCTTGCACATCTCGGGCGTCTGAATCATATTCCAGGTTGACATGCTCTTATTGTTCACTCAAAGGTCATGAACTTTCAAAGTGTTTTAAGTACAAACACAAAATGAGGTATGTCAACAAACTTCAACGAACAACGAATCGATTAGCAAACAAGCTTAAACTTGTTCAAAAAACTCTGATGTATGTAAGATTTTATCTTCTTCGAAGAAGTTAGTTTCCAAGGATAAGACAAGACCACTAGAGAAGAAAGTATGGTCTAAACATTCTGAGAGACAGGGTTCTATGAATTTCTTTCAAAAAGGTTATGGTGGACAGATTGTTGTTCACCGCAGCACAACTTGATTGTGTTGTTTGGTGCATCTTGTCTCATGTGCCTGATCAAAAGAGACAAGATTGGGATTGTGAATCTAGACCGATACTACTTTTCTTGTAGTTGTGTGATCTGATCTTGCTATTTCTATCGTACGAGTACAATTGGAATAATTGGCTTGATATTTATATCTCCGATAGGCAAGATAGAAAAGAAATCACAAACACTTCGTCTCATCGTTTGTGATTCCGCAATATCTTTTTTTGCTGCGTCGATTAAGATTATTGTGAGGTGATTGATAATACTAGGCTATTCTTCGGGAATATAAGTCCGGGTTATCAATTGGTTCCTGTTCACCTTGATTTATCAAAAGACGGAACAAAAACTCGTAGGTATATTCGTGGGAGATGGATTTATCTATTACCGTAGACTTTTCTATGTGATACGAATTTGTTTATTAAAGTCTTCGACTTTGGGTCGTAGCAACTCTTAGTTGTGGGTGAGATCAGCTAAGGGAATCAAGTACGTAGCATTCTGCTGGGATGAGAGACGTAGGAGCATAACTGTACCTTGGATCAGTGTGAGATTGGTTGGTGTTCAACTACAGTCCAAACCGATGTTAATTTGGAGTAGGCTAGTGTCTGTAGCGGCTTAATACATTGTGTGTTCAATATGGACTAGGTCCCGGGTTTTTTTTGCATTTGCGGTTTCCTCGTTAACAAAATTCTGGTGTCTGTGTTATTTCTATTCCGCATTATATTTGTTTATATAATTAAAATATCACAGGTTGTGCGTTGTTCAATCAATTTGAATATCCGACCTTTTGGTTGTTGATTTAAATTTATTGACACTTGGATATTGGTCTTTGGTACCATCCAAGCTATCTACTCGCAGATTTCTATTTGCTTGAGTAAAGATCAAATCGAGAGATTGAGATATAAACTCTTTGATATACTTTTCTCTAGATTGAGTCTGACTGTCTAGTTGATTCTCTGGAAAGTATATTGAAGTTTGTCCATACAGATTGCTAAGCGAAATATTGGGTGTGGTTGTTGTACCCCCGCTTTCTCAGGGAGATTGTTAGAGCATAGCTCGGTTGAACCTACCAAGCATTGGTATGTAAAGTTTGGTTGTCATATTTTAGTGAATCAAAACTCATTTTAAGAGTCGCTTAATTATGTACTAGAGTCAACTTCGTATAGGTTAGCTTGAAAGTATTAGGATATGAGACATTACAAGTATTGCGAAGACTTGAAGAAGTGAAGAAGTAAGAAGCTACAACGACAACATCATCCTTCCACTTGAGGTTAGTGATATTTGACTTGAACTGTTTCATTCCCTAACAAATCTTTCAAGTCGTGCATATTGAAAACGAAACTGCGAAGCATGAACACTCTAGATAGACATAGTATTAAGGAATACAATATGAAGTTTATTGCTTAACCATTAAACTTTGTAGATAAGACATCGACATAATCGTTTAAATGCTATTGTGATTATGTATGGGTATGAGGTGAGGATTTCATCCTAGGAAACAAAGTTTTACATGTGTTTTAAGGAAGTAAGTTCATAAACTTGTTTATGAATCGAAAAGGAAATCGCCAGGCATTATTGGGATTGTTATTCATTACATATCTTGTGAACATCCAATATGTGTGATTTAGTATAACCGCTCACGACTTGTTTGTGTTCTTAGTAAAACTATTCACAAAGGCTTGACTTATGTATTGGTATGACTTTTATTAGTGAAACTGATCTTAAGTAATCACCTGAGATGCTATGATCGAGTTTGTGATTGTGTAGGACCGAATCTGGGTAAAGGGGAACCGATCCTATGAAGAGGTGCAACACATCATAAAGGGGAATCGATCCTTGTATGGGGTGCAACAAGTTTGTAGCAGAAAGGGGAACCGATCCTATGGACATGTGCAACACATTTTGAGGCAAAGGGAAACCGATCCTATGGACATGTACAACACATATAAGTTAGATACCATATATATGTGGGGAACCGATTCTAGTACCTAGTCAACCGAATTTTGGGAAGCTAGTGTGACTATGCACAGTACTCACATGGAGGTAGAACCGAAACTTGTTTTGGTAGAACCGTTAAACCCATGATTTGTGATTGAGTGTTTCTTGATCAATCGCATAGTTCTTGAAAGTTAGATGAACCAATTCTAAACTTGTTTGGTAGTGTGGCAAATCGGTTTCAAGGTTGTAAGTATGAAAGAGGACTTACAAAGTAAGGATGTCGGCACACTTTGAACACAGGCAGTAATGTTTATCTTTTATTGTTCAAAGTTATTCCTTAATAGATACAGGAAGGAAATCCCAGGATCGAAACATAAATAAGTTAAGAATCTTTTATTTAAGGTTTTTAATTTTATTTTAGGAAAACGAGAATTAGTAATGTGCATTTACTAGTTGAGATTTTCCAAAGAGATTTTCGGTCATTATTTGGACAGAGCATTTCCAGGAATTATGGAAACCGAATTTGGAATATATTGAATATCTTTGAGAATATTTTCGGTTTTGGAAATTCCTTGGTGTCCAAACTTCCTTGTCTATAAATACTTGAAGCTTGCATTTCTAGCAAACTAATCCTCCATGACAACAAACTTCCTCGGTTGTGTTGTTACTGGTAAATCCGCCTATTCGGAGAGGAGAGTAACCTAATTAGGCGAAATCTCTTACGACCGCTCAGTTTAAAGTCTTCTTTGGGATTGAGAAGCTCTACGAGTACCGTTGGTGGGAAACTAGATAATTGCGGTTTATCTTGTGTTTTCGATTGATTTAATTGACTAACGGTAGTTGAACTTTGATTGCACCTAGTTTGTTTATTCTTGAGAATCTTCTCTTTTGATATAAGATTCACTCAAACTAGATCGAAGTTTCGACAGGGATCTTTAGACTGTTGTTAGTGCTAAAGACGATCTTGTGATAATCCATTGTTAACATACTCCGTTCTGTGCGTGATTGATCACAAGAGATTCAAGTTGTTGTGTGCAGGTGTTTATTGAAGATCTAAGAAGATTTGAAGACAAAGAAGATATTGAAGATTTCTGATTTGGGGTTCATAATCTTTGGTGTGCACAATACTTGTGTAGTTGCAGAAATCCTACACTACACCCCTCACTAGAATATACATAATTAAGTCATTTTAAGATGAATGATTATGATTCCTATTGATTGAATACTTGAATCTTTACAATATGAAATAGAAATGAGTTATAGAATTACAATCACTCTAAAACTTTCTCTCTCCTAATGACTTGCTTAACAATTCAAAAAGAACTCTCTCTACAACAGACTTGTTCAACTCTTTATATAGGGTAATACATAGTGGATGACAACTAAGATGTCCTTTATTTCGGGAATTACCTGCGAAATATCGCAAGTGTACATGTATTAATTCTCGCGACACTCCTGAATTTCGCTAAATCTTCACACCTTTCTCATGTTTTGGCTGTCGTCATTCATTGCGTCATTAATGTTATTATTCTGCGATGTCCTCGCAATGTCATTATTTATTAATCTCGCGAAGTATTGATGTCGCGATATTCTGATCCTACATCTTGCCTCTTCTCATGTCTTCTCTGCGAAGGAGAGAATGTCATGAGAACCAATATTTTGAAATGCCGCAATCGTTTATTTTCCATCAATTTTTTGCCGACAAGATTCCGTGAATTTAGGAATGACTGTTTACACGTATCTAAAATTTCCCTTTTTACCAGCACATTTAATGTTATCCGGTTACTCTTTTCTCGTCTATTTAAAGGAGGATTCCTTGTGAAAGCATTTCTTTTCTTTTACTTCGTCTTCTTCATCGTCTGCAACTATTTTCTGCTGCTTTTCTTCATCATCTTCTTCATCGTTTTCCCGCTACTATTTTTCTATTACTGCTTCTATGGCATCAAGGTTTGTTAATTTTGCTGAATTCGATCATTTTGTGATTGATCTCTCTTATTGAAGTTGTTTTATTCTCGATACTTTTCTTCTTCTTTTAATGACTCCTCTCGCCATTTTTTGTTTTAGCAAGAACAAACCTAGCACCAAGTTCACCATTGTGAATCCTAATATCTCCCTAGGTTCGCAATCGAAATCCACTGCTTCTAAAAGAAAGCTCATGAGTAACAAGGTATTTAAGAAACATTTATTCTTTTAATAACGATATTGTTGCCTCTGTTTCTTATTTAGCTTGTAATTCACAGGATGACAAAAATGCTGATAAGTCCCCCAAGAAGCCTCGCCATTCTAAACCTGTCGCGCCTTCTGTCACTTTTCCTACATTCAAACTTACAACTCCTACTGCGAAATCTTCGCAAGAGATCCCTACTGTTTCTTCCAAAGATAACACATCTATGCCTGAATTTCTCATAGATCAACTCCCTCATAACAGTCCCATTGCGAATGAGCCTATTTCTTCTTCCATTGTTAATGCCTCTACCATTCCTCCAGTCATTAACCTTCACGAGATTTCTTCTTCTCGTGATATTCCTTTAACAAAAGATGATTCACCTCTTCCTTCTTCTATCACCGTTACTTCCTTTTCTGAGCAAATCCCTCTTACTAAAGAAAATTTAGAAGGAATAGATGTGGCCTTCAAAGTCCTATCAGATATTGTGAACGATGCTAAGAAGACTTCCGTCGACCCTATCAAATCTGATATTTGCGAGATTTTGAGCAAACACCTTGGCCCTGATAGAATTTCGCAAACATCCTTGGAACAAGAAATTAACACTTTAAAGAATGATCTCCAAGCCATGACTGCAAAATGTAATATTCTCCATCTTGAGAATCAAAAACTTCAAAATATTTCGCTGGATCGTGATAATCTTCGCAAGAAGAATGAAGAATTAAAAGGTATACTCTTGCCTCTGTATTGTCCATTTTTTTTTAATTAAACCTCAAGCCCTTGTTCGCCCTTCAAGATTTAAACCAGAAACGAAAAATGGAGATATATCAGTTGGAATCTACTGTTGAAGAAGTTCGAGTTGATAGAGATGCTTGGATGGAGCAATATAATCAATTAGATAATCTTCATACATATTCTGTTGATCAAATAGATAATCTTTCTAAAGAAAATGCTGATTTAGCTCAGAAACAAGATTCATTAAGTAATGACTTATCTCGCCTCTCTTACTCTTTGACTAAAGCTAATTTGGAGTTGGAAACTTTATCAGATGAGAATGGAACTCTTTCTCAAGAGAAGCGAACTCTGTTAAACAAGGTGGCGATTTACTCGCAACAATATGATATTTGTCAAAAATTATGTAAAGAGCAAGAACAATCTCTTTGCTCGTTGAGAAATCAACTGGAAGAAGTTACTGCCGAGAAGGATAAACTGATTCAGGGTAGAATAAACTTAAGTGTAAAAGTAAACCAATTCAAGGATCAATGTTCCAAACTAGAAAAGTCCAACTCTTCCCTTACAAAAGAAAATGCCTTACTTGTTTCCAACGAAAAAAGTTGGCGATCACGTCTGAAAGGTTTAATTGGAGATAATTTTGACAATGCCATGGATCATTTGGAGAATAGTTGTTCGGCTCTAATCCAACATCTTACCTCGCAGAAGGAAGGTAGTCATAGAAGTTGACTCGCCTCATCTATTCTTTCTTTATCAAGCCTTCATATTTTTTGTTTGTATAATTCCTTTTACTTTTTGTTTTGCAGAGTCTGAGAAAAAACTTCACTCCTCCATTACTGCTTTGAAATCTGACTACTCAAAAATTCGCAAAGAAAATGAAATACTCGCTTCTTCTCTTGTACGTTCTCGCGATAGGGCAGAAAGAAAATTCGACTATATGCGTGACTGTAAAGATATAGAGAGTAAAAATCAGCAGAAAGCACTCCTTCGTCAATTTCATCTTAGAGCCGAAGTTCTTGTGAATAATGTTTTACTATCTAAATCTCTTGATCCCGTGTCTCCGTTGAACCTCGGAAGTAAGTGATGATGAAGTTCCTAATCCTCCCGATAGCGATTATGATTATAATAGTGGCGAAGAACTCGAAAATGAAGAAACTGTCTCTCCCAATAAAACTCAAATGATGATGTCGCAAATGAAGATGTAGGTGAAGAAGGATCTGCTGGAAATATATTAGTTAGCGAAAATATAGATAAAGTTGCTGAAGAAAACTCAGCATCTCCTTCTGGTGAAAAAGCTACTATTTGAGAAATGATTTTCTCTTGTAATCTTTCTTCTCGTACTGTTGCTTCTTTATGTACTTCAATCATCTTTTTTGATGTATGTACTCATCTGCGTTACTCTTCTTTCTTTCAACAAGTATAATTTTTGGTATTTAATAATTGCTATTCCATTATCTTCATTTATGTTGAAATTCATCATTGCGACAAGATCGCATGACGTCTTTACATTTTCATGTATTGACCCATTGATCTTGCCTTATCATTGTTTTTGTGTGGTCTTATTTTGCCTTCCTAGTTAAAGGTCTTATTTTGCCACCCCTCATTTTGCATCAATATGACAGGCCTAAATATTCTTGCGAACATAAAATCCCATGACATTGACGTCTTGCGACAAAATCGTAGGACGTCCTTACACTTTCATGTAATGACCCATTGATCTTGTCTTATCATTTCTTTAGTATTTTTTCCTCTGCAGGATATTTCATTTGAGACAATATGACAGGCCTAAATGTTCTTGCGAACATAAAGCCCCATGACATTGCCGTCTTGTGACACTTATCAGCTCCCTAATGGAGGGTGCCGCCCTTATCATCTCCCCGGTTGCCCCTTCAAGGAGGCGTACATCGGCCATACAAGACTAGATCCTCCCATCCGGTCTTAACAACAACCAGTTGTTTTCGCAGCCTCTTATCCCTTATACCTATAGGGTTTATGGTTACGAGACTGCACCCTAAGTGGACTTTTCTTCGGGCCGAGTGCAGCATGTGCCAAGACTTGCCAAGAATGGCCGAGACACTTCAAATGTCCCAGGCACTCTTGGCTCAACCGTGTACCTCGGCGCCTTGAGCATACACGACTCCTTGGAAGAGACCCTCGGGCGTCCAACCAGTGGTATAACCTTATATATATATATAGTTGGAAATCCAAGGTATCTCTCCCGGATAGGCTTTCATGGGCCCCAAACTTTCATGACTCAGGTTCCAGGGGCGGTGTAACCTTTTCCCTGAGCCATGTCAAGAGATACCCCCTTATATGACGCACTTTAGGTCTTACATTTGCCTCTTACGAAATATAATTCGCGAACTAGGGTGTACGCCATAAAGGTTCGTCCCATTCACTCACTCATTCATTTCTGTCAATTCGTTCAATCATTCATTTTTGTTTATCTCTTGTTAATTCATTTGCGAGATATTCGCACATTCTTTCTTAATTTCGCAATAACTCGTCATCAGAACATTTCATTTCATTTCATTCATTTAATATTTCAGAATTTATTCTTTCCTTTCCATCTTCTATGGGTAATATTTCTTGAGATATAATCTATTCCATGGTCTACCCAATCTCTGGCCCACATCTTTGCCTTCTAGATCCATTAATCTATATGCCCCTGTTCCAACTATCTCCTTGATGATATAAGGTACATCCCACTTTTTCGCCAACATGCCACCACTTTCTCGCTGATATATTGGTGTTTCTCACAATACCATATCACCTGGTTGAAACTCGCGTGTTTTGACACGTTTGTTATATTCTCTGGCCAATCTTCGCTGATAATTCTCCATATGTTGTAGTGCTCTTTCTCTTTTTTCTTCTAATTCATCTAATTTAACCAAAATGTTACCCGCACTAAGATTTTTCTCCCAAGCTTCTCTCTTTGTTGTTGGAATAATAACTTCGTTTAAGTACAACTTCAACACCATAGGTTAGACAAAACGGTGACATCCTCGTAGCTTCTCGCCTTGTTGTATTATAAGCCCATACTGCATTATGCACTTGCTCACACCATGCCTTATTATGCCCTTCTAATTTTTTCTTCAATATATCAAATATTGTTTTATTTGTTGCTTCGCACGTCCGTTGGCTCATGGGGTATAAAGGAGTTGATTTCCCACATTTTATTTGAAATGCATTAAGTAGTAATTCTATATTTTGTCCCTCAAACTGCTTCCCATTGTCAGATACCAACTGTGCTGGAATTCCAAATCTGCATATTATGTTTTCGAATATGAAAGTAAAAATATCTTTATCGCGAATGTGTTGTACCGCTTTTACTTCTGCCCACTTTGTGAAATAATCTGTTGCGACAATCAAATATCTCCTTTGCCCTGTACCTGGTAAAAATGGTCCTACAATGTCTAATCCCCACTTTCCAAAAGGCCATACACTTGTTGAAGAGGTTAATGGTGCACCTGGTGCATGTATTTTCTTTCCGTGTCTTTGACAATCTTCGCAACGTCTTGATATTTGTTTCGCATCTTCATGCATATATGGCCAATAATAGCCTTGCATTTTCGCCTTATGTGCTAAAGATCTTCCGCCACTATGATTGCCAGCATCCCCACTGTGTAGCATTTTTAACACTACTTCTCCTTCCTTTCGTGTTAAACATCTGAACGAGGGTCCATTAAAGGATCTTCGGTACAATACCCCATCTCTTAATTCATAATTTGTTGCACGGCTTTTTAATTTATGCATTTCTAATATATTTCTTGGTGTTTCTCCTTTCATTAGATAAGCATGAAGTTCTGTCCTCCAATCCTCGCAATGGGATCTTTGTGTTTCATCTTCTATGAGCATTACTTCTGCTTCTTCCTCTTCCTCTTTGTTGATTGATGGTGATTGAAGTGTCTGTATTTTTATGCATCTCGCAGATGGATCTGTCATCATACTTGATATAAAAGCAAAAGCATCTGCGAGTCTATTGTCTTTTCTTGATATGTGTCTCCACTTTATTTTTGGTATCTTCACGACAATTCTTCAACAAGCTTTTTGTACTTTTTCAAGGATGCTTCATTTGTAGTATATTCTTCTTTTATCTCGCGAATAGCTAATCGAGAATCACTTTGGTAATTCTTACATTCTCCAACTTCATTTCTATTGCAAATCGCAAAGCATGTATTATAGCTTCATACTGCTTCATTGTTATTAGATGCAAACTCCAATCAAAGAGAAAGCCATTTTATTGCCTTTCATCGCGAAATTATAATGATCCCAATTTCGTTACCTTCTCCATTTGACGATCCATCTACCAATATTTCCCATATATTTGGCTTTGTTAATAAATCCCTTGGATTTCCATGTTCTTCTTATATATCCATCATTTCTTCCACTGCCTCATCTTCTTCCAATGGAAATTCTGCTAAAAAGTCTGCTACAACTTGCGATTTTGGTGAGGATAACACTTCATATTTGAGTTTGCAATGACTTACTTGAGCATTCCATCTTTCAACCCTTCCCGACCTTTTCGAATTTTTCATGACTGACTCAATTGGTACTTTTGTCATTACCTTAACTGTGTGTGCTTCGAAGTAGATGCGAAGTTTAAATGTTGCGTAAACTAACGCCAAAATTAATTTTTCAATTTTTGAATAATTTTTCTCTGCGGTATTGAATGTTTTGCTGATGTAATAGATTGGTTTTTCCACCCCTGCGTCCATTCGCAATAATACTGCGCTTAGTGCATGCGAGGTTGTCGCGAGGTAAATTAGTAATTCCTCCCCTTCTTCTGCTTTTTGTAATATTGATATATATCCATTAGATGTTCTTTTATTCCTTGCAATGCCTTTTCACACTCATCCGTCCACCTAAATTTCGTTCCCTTTTTAAGTATGTTGAAAAAATGTTTGCACTTATCAGATGATCTCGAGATGAATCTTCCTAGCGAAGCTAATAGTCCATTTAACTTTTGCACATCTTTCATTTATTGTTTGGCGTTGGCATGTCTCGAATTGCTTGTACCTTCTCCGGATCAACTTGTATTCCTTCTTTTGATACAATGTATCCTAAAATTTTTCCGAGATGCCACTCCAAAGGTACATTTTTCTGGATTTACTTTGATGTTGAAATGTCTCATTTGTTCGAAAATTTCCTTCAAATCTCGCACATGATCTTTTGCTTCTTTGCTTTTTATTAACATGTCATCCACGTATACCTCTAATATTTTATGTATCCATTGTTCGAACACTTTCTCCACCATCCTTTGATACGTTGCACCGGCATTTCGCAGTCCGAATGGCATTTTTGTGTAACAGTATAATCCTCTTGGAGCGAAAAAGGCAGTATGTTCTTGGTCTTCTTCAGCGAGAGGGATTTGATTGTATCCCTTATATCCATCAAGGGAGGATATCCTTTTATTTCATGTTGCTGATTCAACCATCTGCGGAATATCTGGCAAGGGAAAACTATCTTTTGGACAAGCTTTGTTTAAATCGGTGAAATCTATGCAAATTCTTATTCCTTTTTTCTTCTTTGGAACTACGACCATATTCGCTATCCATTCGGGGTATTTTGCTTGTCTAAAAATGCCAAGATCAAGCATCTTCTCGCAACTCTTCTTCTATTTGAGGATGATATGCTGTTGCGATTTTTCTAATTCTTTGTTTGAATGGTCTGGCATTTTTATCAATCTCTAATTTATGACATGCTACAGATGGATCTATTCCAGGCATCTCATCCATATCCCATGCGAAAATATCTTTATAATCTCGCAACAAATCAACGGTATTTCTTTCTTCATCTGCCTCCATTTTAGTTCTAATTTTTAACATCTTGGGTTCTTCTTCAGTTCCAATATTCACTTCCTTTGTTGGTTCTGCTGCAATGTAGCTAGCCTTCGGTTCTCCCATGGGCGTTGGTCCTCTTATTTCCTTTGCGAGATCACTCTCTTCACCACATATTCCTTTTCCTTCTTCCGCTCTTATCATGTATGTTCTAAATTCTTCTTCCTTTTTTGCTGCTTTTGCCATCTTCTTGCGATATTTTCGCCTCTTCACCTGTTCTTCATAATGTTTTACTTCGATTTGATGATACATTCTTCCTTTATCGGTATCTCCTCTGATTTCGCCAATTCCACTCGGCATAGGAAATCTGATACATTGATGAAATGTTGATGCTACAGCTTTTATTGCGTGTATCCATGGCCTTCCCAACAACATGTTATATGGTGATTCCATATCTACTACGCATAACGTCACATTTGTTTCAATTTCTCCCAACAAAATTCGTATTTTTATTTCCCCTTTAGGTTTTGTTATTGATTTGCCGAAACCATAGATATGACATGTTGCGGAAGTCATTTCTTCATCTTTGTACCCCAATTTTTTATATGCATGATAAAACATTATATTCACTGAACTCCCTGTATCCACTAAAGTTCTAATTATTGCCCATTCTTCCATTGTTTTTGTTAATTTTCCTTCTTCTTTGCTGGCACTTATCGTAATTACTAGTGGAGATGTGTGATTTAAATTCTCTCCTGACATCTCCGTTGCTGTGAATGTAATTCTCTGTTTTTCCCATTCTTTCAAGGGTAACACCTTCTCTGCTGTTATAATTTTCTTTCCTTCAAAATCTCTTTTATGTATTCTCCCTTTGATATTTTCATGAAATTCAGTAACCATTGATTTTGAAATCATATTACATTCCAATTCTTCATTACCCTCTCTGATTCTAATTTTCTTCAATTTATCCATCATACTCTTGATTTTTACCGTTTTAGTGACAATATCCAATCTCTTATCTTCAATCACTCCCTGTTTCTAGCGCCAATATGTAGTTGCAGGAAATCCTACACTACACCCCTCACTAGAATATACATAATTAAGTCATTTTAAGATGAATGATTATGATTCCTATTGATTGAATACTTGAATCTTTACAATATGAAATATAAATGAGTTATAGAATTACAATCACTCTAAAACTTTCTCTCTCCTAATGACTTGCTTAACAATTCAAAAAGAACTCTCTCTACAACAGACTTGTTCAACTCTTTATATAGGGTAATACATAGTGGATGACAACTAAGTTGTCCTTTATTTTCGGGAATTACCTGCGAAATATCGCAAGTGTACATGTATTAATTCTCGCGACACTCCTGAATTTCGCAAAATCTTCACACCTTTCTCATGTTTTGGCTGTCGTCATTCATTGCGTCATTAATGTTATTCTTCTGCGATGTCCTCGCAATGTCATTATTTATTAATCTCGCGAAGTATTGATGTCGCGATATTCTAATCCTACAACTTGTTTCGGAATAAGAGGATCCAACTATAATCGGTTTATCCTTGTGGTAGATTGGATTGATTAGTTGTGTAGATCGGCATCAATACAATTCTTTGTGATTAAAATTATTGATTGCAAAATCTTAACAATTACTTCGGTAGTTGATCGGTTGTCAGCCGAGCAAAAATAATTTCACTTTCTCACTCTACTTTATATAAATGAAGTACGTGATAAGAAAGAGTGTGTTCCCACAGAGAGGCTTTTGTTGTTATAGAATTTCAGTTTCTTAGTAACCAATGGGGGGATTTTTGTTTTATCTAAGCAATAAAATAGAGCAAAGCAAATAAAATAATTTGAATAATCAATAAAGAGAAGAATTTGGTCATAGGATAGTATCATTCACACACATGTATTTTCGTCAATGACTAGAATTGGTATTTTAATCTCTCATTTACTAAAAGTCCTAGGATACCTTGATCGCAAGAATATCCCGCTAATTCCCTGATTTCATCACAACCACATTAAAAGATGTATATGTGAATTCTTCCTAGAAAGCAACCTAATGTGTAAAAGCACAATCAAGTTTAACTCCCTAAAAGCAATAAGTGCTATGGAATAAGACTAATCAATGCAAACGAACGTGTAAAAGCACTAATCCGTTTTAACAAAAGATATGATTCACTTGTGACTAGTAGGATATATCACTACAAGCACTACCCACAATTATGCTACTTAGAATCAGGGATAAACAACTTTTTCGTATTGAAAACCCTCATATAGCTCTAGAAATGAATGCAAATCGGATTGATTCCGGACTCAACCTAACAAACAATCAAATCATATGACAATATAAACCATGAATCATAAACAATAACTTATTGAGACAAAACCAATTCATGGATTCAAATAACATGTTGTGAAATCCACTTTATCCCATAACCAATAATATGTGTTTAGCTACTCATAGCTTTTGAGTTCATCATAATCATAATCAATAATAAAATAATGAAGAAGATGAAAAACAAATGAAAAGCAAACCCTAGTCGCCGCTCTCCAAAACTCCAAGTAGAAAAATACGTCATATCCCAAAGTTGTAGAAAACTTTCTCCTTTTGTAGCTTTTCATCTTTCCAAAACTAGGTCTTCAAAGCCCAAAGTCCAAGTAGTCTACCAAGCCCATATGTGAGAAAAACCCAAGTGAAAATATGTCCCAAAAGTAGTTGCCGAAAAACTGGTATTATGGCTGTAAATTGGCCGGAGAAGAGACCGGAAAATCACATCAGTTGACCCGGGAAAGTCAAATTGGTCGACGGTCAAACGGGTCAACTCGGAAAGTCAGATCGAGTCATGATGAGTCATCTGAGTTAAGACTGAATCAGCATCTGACTTGGCTGAGTGAGCTAACTGGTAAAGTCTAGGCCAAGGCTTTTGCAGTCTTGCACCAACATGGCGCTTCACAACATGCAATATCATCTTCTCAGCACCACCGATCTGCAGCTATAGCCACTGCAATAGAATAAGCTCTAAGCAAAAACCACCAACCCTTCTATGTTATCTTGCACCTGCACTTCCATTAGTCTTCCAACCTCATCAACACTGTCACAAACTCATATCTTATTGTTGTCTGAACAACTACAGATCCTAATCAAGCCCACAACTGTAACCACCAGTTCAAACACCAACATCTCCAACTAAACTGTAACTCCATAGTAGCTCTAATTCAATCTGAACCTACCAGAACCACCAATAATCCGCATCAATCTGAAATCCCGGTCTCAAGTCATTCTCCTTTACGTTCAGCTCAACCACCTGCCACTTCATAATTCAGCTCAACTGCAACTTTGCATAACCACTTGAGCCATCGTCTCAGGAAAAACAACACCCTTGAAACTCCATACTCCATTCCTGCAATCTAACTGCAACTGCAACACAGGCACAGATGCATAGTTTCTGCTCTTAAACATTCATCTAGAGCATACAACCCATCTGAATCTGGCTCAACCCTTCATTAACTCATAATATTCCAACCTTACTTCAAATGCAGCTACAGAACAACTCAAGACCATTGCCTTAGGCTATTTCTCATACATACAGCCTCTGCAGGTCCATAGTAGCATCACCTGAAATGCATCCCATTTGAGCTTCACTTCAGCTGCAATATTCATGGGCAACAACTACCACTGCTTTCTACAAAATCATCAGTTTTGTAGCTCCACCTGGCAGAACTGCACCTGTAATGAGTACCTGTCCTAACATACATCTATACAGCATCCATCAATTCCTCCATTCCTTGTTTGCTCAGCATCCATCACTTGCAGTACATAGCACCAACTGCGGATTCATATCTGTCACCACTGCAATTCATTCTGCACCAGCCATAAGTCCTTGCTACTTCAACATCCATCTGAGCTGCTACATAGAACCCATGATAGCAATTTGAGTTCCTACAAATCTTCTTAGATCCTAAAACTGCAACCCATCAATCTCAAAGCAACACCCAACATCACTGCAAAATTACACATTCATCTAGCAGTCAGGTATTTCAAGAGCACCATTATCCAATGCTTCAGCTTATATCATAGCAGCAGCACACTTCTTCAACCTCTGCATCTCAATCAATTTTCTACCCCATTCCAACAGTTCAAGTCTTCAGCTACAACCCCCATCTCAAGCTGCAATTCTGCAACACAACTAAGCTGCCAGCCATTCACTGCAGCTCAAAATCGAATCCTCAGAAAACCCATTTCAATTCTTGCCCTAATTCTTCAGTATCTGAACTTGAAACACTCAGATTCCTTCTCAGCAAATCTCTTCCACCAGTACCCATTCTCAGTTTCAGTTCATTTGTTCTTCTTTCGATCTGAACCCTAACATCCATACAAACCCCTACAAATTCATTTTTTCTCAAGCATCAAGCATCATAACTTCGATTTGAGTTCAAATCTGAGATAACCCATCTTCGATTCATCACCAATTCTTCAAAATCAAGCCATTAATAGACCCCATCGATCTTAGTCTTCTTCATCACCGAATAGCCTTACCGCTTGAATAGTTTCTCACCAAAGAAGATAATCGAACCCGAATTGCATCATTCCTCCTGTTAATTCCTCTCCATGAAAACCACTGGAGCCGCCGCACTTTCTCTTAATTTCAGGCAAAGAAGACAATGATGAGAAAAATTACACCTTCTCTGAATTTTAGGTTGTGTAGGAGGTGGAATTGATATTGACATCCCATGAGTTAGGATAAGGGCTACCCAATACTATTTGGCCTGTCAGTTTCACACAACCGAAAATTCATCCTTCCCTCCTTGCGCAACCTTAACCAGTTCCAAATGTATCTCGCATGTGAATTGCTCTTTTTGCGTTTTACGCTCCAAATGGACGATTTCTCCTTCTTTTGCTCCCAAAGACTCCATTGCACCTAATAACTCAAAACTAAACATAAGAGATGCATATTTTACAAGAAAAATAGCAAAGAAAGCATAAACAATAGATATAAAATTAGGTGTTTTATACACCTAGTCCTCGAGCAAATCAAACAAAATAAATTCTAAAATATACATACAACTCTCGTGAGGGTTTACTAGAGATATACCACAAAACCTACTTTTCCAACTTACTAGTTCTCCTGAAAGATAACATCCAACGCACTAAGAAGATATAGAGATTCTGCACACTAGTCATAAGATGTTAGACACATATATGAACAATCTCATCCTTAAAAGTTGAGAGAGAAATAACCATCCCTTATCGAAAGAATTTCGGGTTCGGAGTGATTGAAAGTCTCGACTATGCCTCACAAGAAAGGGTTTTATGAAGTTGCTCTCAATAATAAATAGCTTTTTATGGGTCACACATGTGTCCAGGTTGGAATGAAGAGAGAATCCTGCGACACGTTGAATAATAGGAAGGAAAAACCCTCCGAATTGTTTTGAAAACCCACATCCTTTATCATTTTGAAAACCCTTTTTTTCTGACGATCTCTGTAACACCCCGTGTTTTTTTAGCATGGCGCATGCTAAAGGATGCGCCATTTGCTTGTGATGAAGCTTCATCCAAAGCTTCCTTTGCATGGTGAGATGCATTTGGCCCTGGGCCATATGTGGTGCCAAGTAAGGCACATCGCATATGCATATTGGCTAAGGCCAATATGGCATTGGTTGGAAGCTACATTGGCCAAGAGCCAATATTGCATCAAATGATGCAGTAGGTCAGTTGGGTAGATGACCTTGGAAGTGGACGGCCAACATGGCCGGGTATCGGGTTGGCAGTGGACGGCCAACATGGCCGGACATCGGGTTGGAAGAGGACGGCCAACATGGCCGGACATCGGGTTGGCAGAGGACGGCCAACATGGCCGGACATCGGGTTGGAAGAGGACGGCCAACATGGCCGGACATCGGGTTGGCAGTGGACGGCCAACATGGCCGGACATTGGGGTGGCAGAGTACGGCCAACATGGCCGGATATCGGGAAAATACATGGCAACGGCCATGAATAGTAAACGGGGAGTTGATGAAATATTTTTGGTCCCCCAAATTGAGTTCTAAAAATGTCAAATTAACATATATAGGGAAGGGTAGTTAGTTGAAGGTGCATATGCGGACTATGTACCAAGTAAGCTTCATAGCTTAGTTTAAGAGTATAAATGATGCCTAAGGCTCATTTATAGTTGCGTAGCCTCTCAAAGAGGGCATTTGATGCTTAGGCATCGTTATGCCGTATTGCGGACCAAACATGCATCACTTGGATGCATTTCGACGGAACGGCCTATACGGACTAGGCCATTTCCATTATTGGTTGGCCACGGCCATGCAAACGAGTTGGATTAAGTTACTGTCCCTTCGTGGATGAACTACGGTCTGTGCTTGATCCCTTTAGAGTAGGGAAGGGTACGTAGGCAGCCGCAATGAGTTGCAGCATTGTCGGTCCAGCACGTTGGCCCCTCATATCATCTAAGCTCGGTAGCTCGACGCAAGAGATGATTGTGGCCAGACTTGATGAAGCTTAGTTGCATGCCAGTAAGTGGATGCTCATACTTCCTATCAAGTTATAAAGAGATGGTAAGCGAGGTAAGGTGGGAAATGGCAAGGGCTTGGTGTGGCCTACGCTAAAGTCTAAGGCTTAGGCCTGGACAAGACACAGCAATGTTCTTTGAAGAAACCCAACTGACGGTTGCTCAGCTAGATAGGAAATTCATTTATGAATTCCCTACGTAAAGGTAAAGCCAGAGACGTATGAAAAATGCATTGGCATTGGCCTTATGGCCTTAAAACCCTTTTGCGGGACAAGGGTCAGTTGGAACAGTGTGGAAGCTAAGTTAGCTGCGTCATGCTCCACGAGCATGCTTGCAAGGGCAATTGGACGTGCATTTGCCTAGCTTTGAGGCCCGGATCGTAGCTTCATCATCATGGCGCACCGGGGAGATTACTGCCTGCGGGGCAACGCGCCAAAGGCGAAATTTTCCGGTCCGTCACAGATGGTATCAGAGCAAGTTCCGAGAAAACTCTAGGGACTTGTGCGGGTGGACTCATTAGCGAGTTATTAGTAGTGGAAACTGGCCATGAGAGTTATTAGTGGTGGCAACTGGCCATGGAAATCTTAGTAGTGGCAACTGGCCATGAGAATTATTAGTGGTGGCAACTGGCCATGGAAATCTTAGTAGTGGCAACTGGCCATGAGAATTATTGGTGGTGGCAACTGGCCATGGAAATCTTAGTAGTGGCAACTGGCCATGAGAATTATTAGTGGTGGCAACTGGCCATGAGAATTATTAGTGGTGGCAACTGGCCATGGAAATCTTAGTAGTGGCAACTGGCCATGGACACCTTAGAATTGGCAACTGGCCATATAAGTCTATTATTTTTGGCACTGGCCAATTGCGATTCTTGGTTTTGTTGTGGGCACTTTTTGGATTCCCCGGGCGGTGGTATGGGACATGTGCTCGGAAGGTCTAAATTGTTGTTCATGACAACTTGAAGAAACCCGTGATTTCTGAGCTTCTGGTATGGGACTTTTGCTCAGGAAATCCAACTCGAAGAGATTGTCCACAATAGCTTTGGTTTTGAATTTCGGGGACGAAATTCTTTGAAGGGTGTGATAATGTAACACCCTGTGTTTTTTTAGCATGGCGCATGCTAAAGGATGCGCCATTTGCTTGTGATGAAGCTTCATCCAAAGCTTCCTTTGCATGGTGAGATGCATTTGGCCCTGGGCCATATGTGGTGCCAAGTAAGGCACATCGCATATGCATATTGGCTAAGGCCAATATGGCATTGGTTGGAAGCTACATTGGCCAAGAGCCAATATTGCATCAAATGATGCAAGTAGGTCGGGTTGGGTAGATGACCTTGGAAGTGGACGGCCAACATGGCCGGTATCGGGTTGGCAGAGGACGGCCAACATGGCCGGACATCGGGTTGGAAGAGGACGGCCAACATGGCCGGACATCGGGTTGGCGGTGGACGGCCAACATGGCCGGACATCGGGTTGGCAGTGGACGGCCAACATGGCCGGACATCGGGTTGGCAGTGGACGGCCAACATGGCGGACATTGGGGGTGGCGGAGAGACGGCCAACATGGCCGGATATCGGGAAAATACATGGCAACGGCCATGAATAGTAAACGGGAGTTGATGAAATATTTTTGGTCCCCCAAATTGAGTTCTAAAAATGTCAAATTAACATATATAGGGAAGGGTAGTTAGTTGAAGGTGCATATGCGGACTATGTACCAAGTAAGCTTCATAGCTTAGTTTAAGAGTATAAATGATGCCTAAGGCTCATTTATAGTTGCGTAGCCTCTCAAAGAGGGCATTTGATGCTTAGGCATCGTTATGCCGTATTATGGACCAAACATGCATCACTTGGATGCATTTCGACGGAACGGCCTATACGGACTAGGCCATTTCCATTATTGGTTGGCCACGGCCATGCAAACGAGTTGGATTAAGTTATCTTGTCCTTCGTGGATGAACTACGGTCCGTGCTTGATCCCTTTAGAGTAGGGAAGGGTACGTAGGCAGCCGCAATGAGTTGCGGATTGTCGGTCCAAAGACGTTGGCCCCTCATATCATCTAAGCTCGGTAGCTCGACGCAAGAGATGATTGTGGCCAGACTTGATGAAGCTTAGTTGCATGCCGCAAGTGGATGCTCATACTTCCTATCAAGTTATAAAGAGATGGTAAGCGAGGTAAGGTGGGAAATGGCAAGGGCTTGGTGTAGCCTACGCTAAAGTCTAAGGCTTAGGCCTGGACAAGACACAGCAATGTTCTTTGAAGAAACCCAACTGACGGTTGCTCAGCTAGATAGGAAATTCATTTATGAATTCCCTACGTAAAGGTAAAGCCAGAGACGTATGAAAAATGCATTGGCATTGGCCTTATGGCCTTAAAACCCTTTTGCGGGACAAGGGTCAGTTGGAACAGTGTGGAAGCTAAGTTAGCTGCGTCATGCTCCACGAGCATGCTTGCAAGGGCAATTGGACGTGCATTTGCCTAGCTTTGAGGCCCGGATCGTAGCTTCATCATCATGGCGCACCGGGGAGATTACTGCCTGCGGGGCAACGCGCCAAAGGCGTAATTTTCCGGTCCGTCACAATCTCTAAGAAAGGAAATCAAACACTTAAAGAAGGTGGGAATATGCTTACTTACCTCATTATCCGTTCGGCGTGCAGTTAGCACCACTCTCACAGCATCCATAGAAACGTCTTCGGTCTTCAATCCTTGTCTTCATCTTCGTCTTCGGTCTTCAACTGTTGATGATAACTCTTGAACTTCGTAGAATCTTGACAATGTAACTTTTTCCTCTAATTCCTTGTTGCTTGAAACTTCATTATGAATTTTTTTCTTCCATTGGCTTTATTAAAAGAACAAAACTAAAAACGAACCAAAATATGATACAACAAAATTTTCTTGTTTTTTTTTTTCTTGTTTTTTTTTTTTTTTTTAATTGAGACAAGAAAAGTAAAACAAATACAAAATGAAAACAAAACAAAACAAAACAAAATAATAAAACTAATAATGAACCTAACAAAATTTTCTCTGGTTTTTTTTCTCTTTTTTTTTCAATCTTTTTTTTTTTTTTTTTTTTTTGAGACAAGAGAAAATGAAATACAAATAAACAAATATAAATAAAGATAAAATAAAAATGCAAGTACAAAGGCCATGGTGTAAGTACTTTACCGCTCAATTCTTCATAACGTGTATGTCTTGATATTATAAACTTCTCGAATTCTCATCTTGATAATCTTCACTCTTGTACAATAGTCTTCAACTTATAAAAATTCTGCTCCTTGTCTTGTTGCTTTACTTGAATCAAATCTCTGCTCATTTAAATGTACCGTTGCTTGTAAACCTTGAACGTCTTCAACTTTCCTTCGAATTTGTGATGCTCCTCTTGTTGATGATGATGGTGTTTCCATGGACCTGTTGGTGTAGAGAGAGATAAAGTGGATGGTGCTAACTGCGAACAAGATTACAAGTGGTATGTAAGTTACCAATTCGATGTCACCATCATGATTGATAAAATAGCACTCAAGAGATCAAAATAGTGCTTCTATTGGTGGGAGGTTGGGTAGCTCACCATTCTACCCGGAGTTTACGTACGGTGACATACACTCTAAAAGCACAAATTTAGACAGGTACAAAAAGTGAAGGTCGGTGCCTCTCATGATGTAACATGGGTAGTCTCCACTATAAGGGACCACTACTCTAATACCGAATTCAGTCTGCACCTTATATTCCACTGGCATGGTTAAATCCAACTTTAACTCTCATACAATTAAGAAACCCGATCATGTTCTCTGTCATCTCTAAGTTCAGTCACTCTTATGAGAATCTCGATGTAATCTTAGCGACATGTATACTATGTGACTCTAAACTAACTACAAGTTGGAGTTTTTTATTCACTAATTTACACAAAAGTTGAAAATTTTCATGAAAAATTTACAATGCAATGCAAATGCTTAACCACTCCCCCACACTTAAACTTTACATTGTCCTCAATGTAAATTGAATCGTCCAAAGTAAGTCAAGGTGAGAAATTCTAACATGATATGTGATAAGAAATCAGAAAAAATAAAAACAAGACAAGAAAAACTAAAAACAAGACAAGAAATAAATACAAGACAAGAAATACTCATCCTTTGGGTTGCCTCCCATTTAGCGCTTGGTTTAAAGTCGTCGACCACTATCTCCTTGCTTTCTATGACTCCTCCAGAGGGAGTACTTCCACAAAGTTAACTCCTTCCACCACTTCGGAAGTGAAATTATCATAATATGGTTTCAACCGGTGCCCATTAACTTTAAGTTCTTTTCCTGTAGCTATGCTACAAATTTCCACTGCACCATGAGAAAACACATTAGTAACAATAAAAGGTCCGATCCATCGTGACCTTAGTTTACCCGGAAATAAATGCAAGCGAGAATTAAAAAAAAGCACTTTTTGCCCAATGCAAAATTGTTTCCTAGAAATCATGTTATCATGAAATGCTTTCGTCTTTTCCTTATAAATGCGTGAGCTTTCAAATGCATCATTGCGAAGCTCCTCTAGCTCTTGGAGTTGTAACTTCCTTTGCTTTCCAGCCCCATCCATCTCCATATTGCATTGTTTAATAGCCCAAAACGCCTTATGCTAAATTTCAATGGGTAAATGAAAAGGTTTACCATACACAAGCCTAAAGGGAGACATCCCGATAGGTGTCTTGTATGCGGTTCTATAAGCCCACAAAGCATCATTAAGTCGCATGCTCCAATCTTTCCTTGTTGGGTTCACCGTCTTCTCTAGAATGGATTTTACCTCTCAGTTAGACACCTCGGCTTGTCCATTTTTCTGGGGATGATAAGGTGTTGCAATCTTGTGCGACACATTGTACTTCTTCAACAAGCTTTGTAAGATCCTGTTTTTGAAGTGAGAACCCCCATCGCTAATTATGGCTCTTGGAATTCCAAACCTTGCAAAAATATTAGCTTGCACAAAATCTGAAACCACTTTAGAATTATTAGTTGGAGTGGCCTTAGCTTCCACCCATTTAGAGACATAATCAACAGCAAGTAAGATATAAAAATTCCCATGGGAGTTGACAAAAGGACCCATAAAATCAATACCCCATACATCAAAAACTTCAATAAATTGAATAAAAGTTTGTGGCATTTGATGTCGGGCACCTAGATTGCCTGTTCTTTGGTACCTATCACAAGTTGTACAAAATATATACGCATCCTTGAACAAGGTTGGCCAATAAAAACCACTTTCAAGTACCTTGTGAGCGGTTCTCTTACTCCCAAAATGTCCTCCACAAGCATAGGAGTGACAAAAATACAAGATAGAATTAAATTCAGATTCGGGAACGCACCTTCGTTTTACTTGGTCACTGCAATGTTTCCACAAGTATGGATCATCCCATATGTATTGGTTCCCCAACTTCTTAAGTTTGTCCCTCTCAGCACGAGACAAGTTCTTTGGGATTTGTTTAGATACCAAGTAATTGACAATATCGGGATACCATGGTTCTCCAAAGGCAATTGAGAATAGTTTCTCATCCGGGAAACTTTCACGCAATGGGATAGCTTCCTTGTCCACAGCAAGACGGCTCAAATGATCCGCAACGGTGTTCTCAATTTCTTTCTTGTCCTTGATTTCAATATCAAACTCTTGCAAGAGTAAAATCCATCGTATGAGCCTCGGTTTCGCTTCTTTCTTCATTAGCAAGTACCTAAGTGCTTTGCATGATCGAAAAGACAACAACTTTTGTACCAATTAGATAAGAGCGAAACTTTTCCAAAGCAAAAATAATGGATAACAACTCTTTTTTTCTACTTTTCATTGTGGTTGTGTAGTTTTGTTGGACCTCATTTAACGTTCTAGAAGCATAATAAATAGCATGAGGTATCTTTCCCACACGTTGCCCAAGCACCGCACCAACTGCATAGTCACTTGCATCACACATGAGCTCAAAAGGCTTGCTCCAATCCGGTGGTTTAATGATAGGGGCTGAAATCAAAAGTTCTTTCAAACAAAGATGGTGCTATTGCAGGTTTGAATGCCGCCATACACTTTTCATCAAAGTTAAAAACCACATCTTTTTGCAATAAGTTGCAAAGTGGTGATGCTATCTTGGAAAAATCCTTGACAAATCTACGATAAAAACCTGCATGACCAAGAAAATAGTGTATCTCCCTCACCGTAGTGGGAGGGGTTAAAGCACGAATAAGGTCTATCTTAGATTTATCAACTTCCAAGCCTTTAGAAGATATTATATGGCCTAAAACTATGCCATGAGTTACCATGAAATGGCACTTCTCCCAATTTAGCACAAGGTTTGTTTCAACACACCGTTCAAGGATTAGTGACAAATTGTTCAAGCAAAGGTCAAATGAATCACCAAAGACACTAAAATCGTCCATGAACACTTCGATTATGTTTTCAACATATTCTGAAAAGATACTTACCATACACCTTTGAAAGGTAGCTGGAGCATTGCACAAGCCAAAAGGCATCCTTCTATAAGCAAAAGTACCGAAAGGACAAGTGAAAGTGGTTTTCTCTTGATCCTCCGGTGCTATTACAATCTGATTGTAACCTGAATAGCCATCAAGTAAGCAATAATAAGAGTGTCCAGCTAAACGTTCAAGCATTTGATCAATAAAAGGCAATGGAAAATGATCTTTCCTAGTGGTGGCATTCAATTTTATATAATTTATACAAACCCTCCAACCGGTTTGCACACGAGTTGGGACAAGTTCATTCTTATCATTTTCCACCACCGTCACACCTGATTTCTTTGGTACTACTTGTACCGGGCTTACCCACTTGCTATCGGATATGGGGTAGATAACACCCACGTCCAAAAGTTTGAGTATCTCCTTTTTCACAACTTCCATCATAGGGAGATTCAAAAGACGTTGCGCTTCCCTTGTAGGCTTTGCATCGTCCTCCAAACGTATCTTGTGCATACAAACGACATGGCTTATACCCTTGATATCCGCAATTGTCCATCCTATGGCCGTCTTGTACTTCCTTAACACCCTTAGAAGTTTTTGCTCCTGTAATTCACTAAGCTCATTAGAAACAATCACGGGTAACTCTTCATTATCACCCAAGTACAAGTACTTTAGGTGATCGGGAAGAGGTTTCAATTCTAACTTTGGAGATTTAACAATTGAAGGTACAAGCTTTTCATCACTGCATGTGGTAAAGAAATAAAAGAGATATTATGAGTTTCCGAGCATCCTTGTAGTGAGTTAAGATCACCAAGGGCTTCCTTCACTTCATTACCAGACTCTACACCATTATCCATGGATGTAGTTGAAACGGTTTCCAAAGCATCATCACCATTCAATTCAAAAACTTGTTGTGCCCATGTATCCATAACATCAATAGAGAAACAAGAGTGGACATCACTAGGATATCTCATCGTCTCGAAAATGTTGAAACGTATTGTTTCTCCATCAAACTCCATAGTTAGCGTTCCCTTGTCCACATCAATAATGGTTTTCGCCGTTTTCATGAAGGGACGCCCAAGTAGCAATGGAAGAGACGAGTCCAGTGACCCTTCATTCATCTCTAACACGCAAAAGTCATATGGAAAGACAAGTTGATTAACCTGCACAAGAACATCCTCAACAATACCCATTGGGTAGGCATTAGGGCGGTCGGCTAATTGCAATACAATTCCATCTTTTTTAAGAGGACCAAGATCAAGTGAATTATACATTGATGCAGGCATAACATTTACGGATGCACCTAAATCCAATATAGCTTTGTTAAATGTTATGTTACCAATTGTGACGGGAATGTCAAAACTACCGGGATCCTTGCACTTAAGTGGGAGTTTGTGTTGTAAGATTGCCGAAGCATTTTCCCCCGCACTAAGCACTTCATTACCTTTGAGCCTTTGCTTATTGGTACACAAGTCCTTCAACACCTTTGCATACTTTGGAACTTGCTTAATAGCATCAATGAGTGGTATGTTCACATGGATCTTTTTAAGAACGTCTAAAATCTCCTTTTCTAGTTCCGCCTTCTTAGAACTTGCAAATCTGCGAGGGAAAGGTAAAGGAGGAACATAAGTAGAAACCGGAGTTTTAGAGTTAGGAATAGGTACCTCAGAAGTTTGGGGAGAATCATCATTCTTCTCCTCCAAAACAGGTTCCTTTGATATTTCCACCTTGCCCGAATCAGTAATCTCGGGTTGCACAAGTTGTGTACCACTTCTCAACGTAATAGCATTGACACCCTCTTTTGGGTTAATAGGTTGAGACGGGAGTTTCCCACTATTTTGTGCCTTCAATTTGTTTATATCAATCGCCATGGAACCTATTTGTGTCTGCAACTCCTTGATAGCACTCTTAGTTTCCTGATGACTTTCTTTAAACATGGTGGAAATGCCTTGCATAAAAGTTTGAAGCTTTGCATCGATATCGGAACCTTGATTTTGCATTGATTGTTGTGCTTGTGCTTGTGGTTGCTGAAATTGTTGTTGTTGCGCTTGAAATCCACCCGAACGGTTGAAGTTGGGTTGTTGAGCCGCTCCTTGCTTGTTAGCATAGCTGAAATTGGGGTGATCTATCCATCCCGGATTATACGTATTGGAGTAGGGATCATACCGTCTTTGTTGATTTGGAAATACCGCATTAGCTTGCTCATCTTCATAACATCGAGGAGAACTTGGTATAATCGCGGCTGCAACTTGTTGCATCATTGCTGTCATGTTACCCATTTGTTGACGAAGTTCCTCAACCTCGCTCACTTCATTCACTCTTCTTAGAAGCACATCCGAACCACGACTCAAGAATTGTTGTGAGTTCGCTGCCATGTTTTCAATCAACTCTCTAGCTTGTGCCACCATCTTGTTCACTAGTGCACCGCCACATGCAGCATCAAGGAGATTCCTATCACTTGATTGGAGTCCTTCATAAAAGTATTGGATAATCATAGAGTCACTAAATTGGTGGTGAGGGCAGCTTGCCACCAATCTCTTGTATCGTTCCCAACACTCATACAAAGATTCTCCCATATTTTGCTTCATCCCACAAATTTCCTTTCGAATTTGAGTAGCCTTCGATGCAGGAAAATACCTCTCTAAGAAAATTTTCTTCAACCCGTTCCATGTAGTGACACTTCTGGATGGCAAACAGTACAACCAATCCTTAGCACTATCCACCATAGAAAACGGAAAAACTTTCAACATTGCACCATCGGCATCAGTCTCCGCTGGAAGCATGGCCTTGACAATGGTATGGAAGTCCATAATATGCTTGTTTGGGTCTTCATTCACCATGCCATGGAACTTTGGTAACTCTCGAAGCAACCCCGGCTCGATCTCAAAGGTTGATTTAGTTTGGATACACCATTGTTGTGCATCAAGCCTATGAGAAGCCAAGTCCTTGAGTGTACGATTTGCATCACCCATTGCTTCTTCTTCTTCAACTTGTGGTTCGTCTACGAATGGAACCTCTTGTTCTCCTTCTAGTTGTAACTCTTCTTCCACTTCTAACTCTTGATCTTTTGTTGTGTCTTGACTTGGTTGGAGTATTGTGCCTCTTTGAGTAGCTATTCCGCACCTTGGATAGTTCCAATCTTTAGAAGCCGGGGATTAGGTACCTGAAAACAATTCTCACAAACAAGTGAGAAACAAGACAAGAAAACAAAAGGCAAAGATAAAAGCAGAAATTATAAAAAGAAACTAAAAACTTAATAACAAGCCGTATGCCTCCCGGCAGCGGCGCCAAAATTTGATCGGTTGTCAGCCGAGCAAAAATAATTTCACTTTCTCACTCTACTAAATATAAATGAAGTACGTGATAAGAAAGAGTTCGTTCCCACAGAGAGGCTTTTGTTGTTATAGAATTTCAGTTTCTTAGTAACCAAGGGGGGATTTTTGTTTTATCTAAGCAATAAAATAGAGCAAAGCAAATAAAATAATTTGAATAATCAATAAATAGACGATATTGGTCATGGGATAGTATCATTCACACACATGTATTTTCATCAATGACTAGAATTGGTATTTTAATCTCTCATTTACTAAAAGTCCTAGGATACCTTGATCGCAAGAATATCCCGCTAATTCCCTGATTTCATCACAACCACATTAAGAGATGTATATGTGAATTCTTCCTAGAAAGCAACCTAATGTGTAAAAGCACAATCAAGTTTAACTCCCTAAAAGCAATAAGTGCTATGGAATAAGACTAATCAATGCAAACGAACGTGTAAAAGCACTAATCCGTTTTAACAAAAGTTATGATTCACTTGTGACTAGTAGGATATATCACTACAAGCACTACCCACAATTATGCTACTTAGAATCAGGGATAAACAACTTTTTCGTATTGAAAACCCTCATATAACTCTAGAAATGAATGCAAATCGGATTGATTCCGGACTCAACCTAACAAACAATCAAATCATATGACAATATAAACCATGAATCATAAACAATAACTTATTGAGACAAAACTAATTCATAGATTCAAATAACATGTTGTGAAATACACTTTATCCCATAACCAATAATATGTGTTTAGCTACTCATAGATTTTGAGTTCATCATAATCATAATCAATAATAAAATAATGAAGAAGATGAAAAACAAATGAAAAGCAAACCCTAGTCGCCGCTCTCCAAAAATCCAAGTAGAAAAATACGTCATATCCCAAAGTTGTAGAAAACTTTCTCCTTTTGTAGCTTTTTATCTTTCCAAAACTAGTTCTTCAAAGCCCAAAGTACAAGTAGTCCACCAAGCCCATATGTGAAAAAAACCCAAGTGAAAATATATCCCAAAAGTAGTTGCCGTAAAACTGGTATTATGGCCGGAAATTGGCCGGAGAAGTGACCGGAAAATCACATCAGTTGACCGGGAAAGTCAAATTGGTCGACGGTCAAACGGGTCAACTCGGAAAGTCAGACCGAGTCATGATGAGTCATCTGAGTTAAGACCGAATCAACATTTGACTTGGCTGAGTGAGCTAACTGGTAAAGTCTAGGCCAAGGCTGTTGCAGTCTTGCACCAAAATGGCGCTTCACAACATGCAATATCATCTTCTCAGCACCACCTATCTGCAGCTATAGCCACTGCAACAGAATAAGCTCTAAGCACAAACCACCAACCCTTCTATGTTATCTTGCACCTGCACTTCCATTAGTCTTCCAACCTCATCAACACTGTCACAAACTCATATCTTATTGTTGTCTGAACAACTACAGATCCTAATCAATCCCACAACTGTAACCACCAGTTCAAACACCAACATCTCCAACTGAACTGTAACTGTAACTCCATAGTAGCTCCAATTCAATTTGAACCTACCAGAACCACCAATACTCCGAATCCATCTGAAATCCCAGTCTCAAGTCATTCTCCTTTACGTTCAGCTCAACCACCTGCCACTTCATAATTCAGCTCAACTGCAACTTTGCATAACCACTTGAGCCATCGTCTCAGGCTAACCAACACCCCTGAAACTCCATACTCCATTCCTGCAATCTAACTGCAACTGCAACACAGGCACAGCTGCACAGTTTCAGCTCTTAAACATTCATCTAGAGCATACAACACATCTGAATATGGCTCAACTCTTTATTAACTCATAATATTCCAACCATACTTCAAATGCAGCTATAGAAAAACTCAAGACCATTGCCTTAGGCCATTTCTCATACATACAGCCTCTGCAGGTCCATAGTAGCATCACCTGAAACGCATCCCATTTGAGCTTCACTTCAGCTTCAATATTCATGGGAAGCAACTACCACTGTATTCTATAGAATCACCAGTTTTGTAGCTCCACCTGCCAGAACTGCACCTGTAATGAGTACCTGTCCTAACATACATCTATACAGCATCCATCAATTCCTCCATTCCTTGTTTGCTCAGCATCCATCACTTGCAGTACATAGCACCAACTGAGGATTCATATCTCGTCACCACCGCAATTCATTCTCACACTTCATTACGACCATAAGTCCTTGCTACTTCAACATCCATCTGAGCTGCTACATAGAACCCATGATAGCAATTTGAGTTCCTGCAAATCTTCTTAGCTCCTAAAACTGCAACCCATCAATCTCAAATCAACACCCAATATCACTGCAAAATTACACATTCATCTAGCAGTCAGGTATTTCAAGAGCACCATTATCCAATGCTTCAGCTTATATCATAGTAGCAGCACACTTCTTTTTACCTCTGCATCTCAATCAATTTTCTACCCCATTCTAACAGTTCAAGTCTTCAGCTACAACCCCCATCTCAAGCTGTAATTCTGCAACACAGCTAAGTCACAAACCATTCACCTGCAGACTCAAAATCGAATCCACGTAAAACCCATTTCGATTCTTGCCCTAATTCTTCGATGATCTGAACTTGAAACACTCGATTCCTTCTCACCAATCTCTTCCACCAGTACCCATTCTCAGTTTCAGTTCATCTGTTCTTCTCTCGATCTGAACCCTAACATCCATACAAACCCCTACAGCCTTCATTTTCTCAAGCATCAACATCATAACTTCGATTAGAGTTCAAATCTGAGATAACCCATCTTCGATTCATCACCAATTCTTCAAAATCAAGCCATTAATAGACCCCATCGATCTCAGTCTTCTTCATCACTGAATAGCCTCACCCTTTGAATAGTTTCTCACCAGCAGCATAATCGAACCCAGAATTGCATCATTCCTCCTGTTAATTCCTCTCCATGAAAACCACTGGAGCCGCCGCACTTTCTCTTAATTTTAGGCAAAGAAGACAATGATGAGAAAAATTACACCTTCTCTGAATTTTAGGTTGTGTAGGAGGTGGAATTGATATTGACATCCCATGAGTTAGGATAAGGGCTGCCCAATACTATTTGGCTTGTCAGTTTCACACAACTGACAATTCATCCTTCACTCCTTGCGCAACCTTAACCGGTTCCAAATGTATCTCGCATGTGAATTGCTCTTTTTGCGTTTTACGCTCCAAATGGACGATTTCTCCTTCTTTTGCTTCCAAAGACTCCATCGCACCTAATAACTCAAAACTAAACATAAGAGATGCATATTTTACAAGAAAAATATCAAAGAAAGCATAAACAATAGATATAAAATTAGGTGTTTTAGACACCTATCAGTAGTTGAACATAAGATAGATCTAAGAACCCGACGAAGGAGTTTATTGAGATAAACAGAAGAACCTTTGTCGAACTCATATCACTTGGTTGAAGATAGTTGATACCAAACAGATTTGTTGTTCCTTTACTGTTTGGAATACGAACCAAAGGAATTGTTCCAAGTACGTGACTTATTCATAGGTCATAGGCGTGGGAATACATACGGAACTAGGTGAACTATAGGTTTAGTTGCTTGGTCTCAACTATACGAAGTTGGTTTAATTTTGTGTTGCGGCTTAATCCTGAGAGTATTCAATTCTGTACAAGGTCCCGGGGTTTTCTGCATTTGCGGTTTCCTCGTTAACAAAATCTTGTTGTGTCATTTACTTTATATTTCCACATTATAATTTTTTTATTATAATTAAAGTAAATTACACAAATGTTAATTCTTATTTACTTGATAAGCAATCCTATTGTGTTTGGTTAAGTCCGAACCCTTTTATCAAGTAAACATACTTCGTTGTTGTATTGTCTCGATCTCGTATCCATAGACGATCACACGAAGTGTGAACCGATTAGTTGTATTGTCTCGACTCATTCCATAGACAATCACTTTCGGAGAAAGGACTTATAGGTAGGAAAAGTTTTAGCTTGAGGTATATTTGGGTACCCTCGCCTTTTCACTTTAGTTGACAACAAACCTTCTACTTAAGAATCTTTACAATTTCGGAAGAACGGGAGACTCGTATCTCTACCTCCGATTCAAGGGACAACACTGTTAGCTAAATTATCTAGCCTAGATTAAGTACTGGATTCAATTACCCTAGTACTTCTTGTTTGTGTGTTTAAATCCTCTATTTCATTTGCTTTCTGCATTTTAGTTTGTACTTCATATCAACTGTTTCGTCGTATCGACAACAACCTCTTAATCTGAATTAGTATTTGTTAGACCTTAGAATCAACTATACATCGCCCTAGTCTCTGTGGGATCGACCTGTATTTGCCCTGTCTACTATAGACGATGTGCACTTGCAGTTTATTACAATTGTAGGCATCTCTTTCCTAGCCTATCAAGTTTTTGGCGCCGCTGCCGGGGACTCGGTAACGGTGTAGCTGAAGTTTATTCGTCACTTTACTAATTTTCAGCCCAAGTTCTGTACATAATTGCTTCAGTAGTAGTTGTAGTTTTAATCATTCCACTGTCATTCGCATAACTGCATCTTGTTTTTCACAACTAGTTTGAGTTATTTACAGTTCATAACATCCTGTAACATAGTGTTAGCCATTCTTAGTTTTACTGTCTTAGCATAACTAGATTTAGGTTAGGAATCTAAAACTGTAGCGTAGCCCTGTAACCTCTTAGTTGCACTAGTAGTTGTAGTTTCTCTTTTAACTTCAACCATCTGTGTAATAATTTTTATTTCATCTCTTTAATACTTCCAATACTTGCTAGTTTTGTTTCAGTCAAGTACCTGCATCATAATCCTGTAAATTTCATTATCATATGTGCTATTTTTCCGTTTGTTTTCTCTTAGTTCATTAGTTACTACAATCTGTAGCCTGCTTTTGCATTATGTATCTTTGTTTTGTGGTAGTTTAGCTGTAGTTCTTCCTTCTGTTATTGCATTTTGTTAATTTCATCTTGTTAGCTGCATCTTTATTATCCATTCCTGTGGTTTTAGTCAGTGTCATCTGTAACTGGTCCCTTCTGGAAATCCAGTTCTCAGCTGTTTAAAACTCTCTCAGATTGTATTATATCCCCATCAGTAAGTTAGTTATATAGGAATCTGCGTATACTTTGAAATTTCTTTCTTTTTACTTCTACTAGACTTATCTTGGTAGCCTAGTCCATCTGTATATAATCTGCATCTTAGTTCTAGGTAAAAGTTTCGATCCGTTTTAGTTGTAGCTTAGTCCTGTAATTTAGGTTACAAATCTGTATTCTGTAGTTCTCAAACTGTTGAAATTCTGAAGTTTTTTTTTTTTTTTTTGCTCAATCAAAATTGTATTTATTGACTATTATCAGAACAAAGGATTACAACAAAGCCAAGTAGGCAAAATGAAGTCAAAAATAGAAAAATTAGACCTCAAAGAGAAGTCTAATAAAATCTATAGTAGGTCTTATGAGGGGATTCTAGGTTAAGGGCACTACACTCAGCATAAATTTTGACACATTTTCTATTAAGCCCACTGCCTTCTTTAGCAAGATTATCTGCACTAAAGTTTATTTCCCTATAGTTGTGTTCATATACAATGTTACTAAGTTTAGCACAGACATTTTTCCATCTTGATGTAACAAACCAAGGAAGTTTGTTATTTGTAAATGCCAAGACAAAGCAGCTTTTAGAATCTGATCCGATGCATATCTCAGAAATGCTTATTTTGTACAGCCCATTCCCCGCATGAGATAATGGCCATAACCTCAGCATAATAGTTTGTAGCAATCCCAACTCCTCCTGCTACTGCAATTAAGAATTCCACCCCTTTCCTTGCTACAAATCCATATCCAGCCATACCTGGGTTCCCTTTAGATGCGCCATCACAACAGATGAGGACTGTTGGAGGATTTGGTAATGTAAAATGTAACTCCATTACTCTTGCAGAATAAGTCTTCCTGTACTTCAGCCCAAAGAAACTCAGAATTTGAAGATCATAATCTTCATTCTTCATGCAGCCTGTAAGCCGGAATTCACCTTCACCTATTAAGAATATGATCTTCTGTTTAATCTTGATCAAAGTTTCAGCTTCTTCTTCAAAAACCAGATTATTCCTGAAGAACCAGATTTCTCTCAATATAAGGCAAGCTGCTGCTATCCAGAGTTCTTGTATCACTGAGCTTTTATGCTGTGCAAGACCAAGAATATCATGAAAAGAGCTGGGATTTCTAAAGTTGAAAATATTCCCCATCCATAGCCATAGATTTGTACTGAAATCACATTCCCATAGCAAATGATCTAGAGTTTCTTCATCTATTTTACAGATGTAGCATCTTGAAGCCATTTGTACACCTTTATTATTCAGATTATCATCAGTAGTACAGATGTTTCTAGCTATTTTCCATACAGAACCTTTAACTGAGGGGTGTACACAGGCTTGCCAAAGCTTTTTAAGATCCATCATTACTGGGAACTTTTTCCTTATGCACTGAGTAGCTGAGGAAACACTGAATTTACCTGTATTTGTGCCACTCCATATTTGCTTATCTGTTGAGCCATCTATTACAGGTAGATCTTGGACTTCAAAGAACACCAGGAAGTCAGATGGAATGTTCCACACTCCATCAACTAAAATGGAACTGACTTTCATTTTCTGATGCTGATGCATGAATTCATTGTCAGGGAAAATATGACTTAGTGGCTTATCCTTAATCCATGCATCATCCCATATGTCAATGCTTTGACCATCTCCCACAACCCATCTTGTATAAGAAATCACATCATTCACTACACTTTTTATTCCTGGCCAAATTGATGACTTCTTATAATAGGAAATCCAATCACCGTTTTTCTTCTTGAATTTAGCTTGAAAGAAAAGGGACCATTCCTCTTCACCTTGTTGGACTTTCCGTGCCATATTCATCAGTAGTGCTCTATTTATTATATCAAGCCTTTTGATTCCCAAACCTTCTTCTTCCAAGGGAGAGCATACATTGTCCCATTTGAGAGTAACACTCTTTCTTACTTTTGGATCACCAGACCATAGGAAATTCCTAATAATTTTTTCACATTCTTTAATCACACTTCTTGGCCATCTATAAACAGACATATTATAAACAGGAAGGCTACAAATAACTGTTTTTATTAAGACCAACCTTTCTTGGAATGCCAACATCTTACCCTTCCATCCAGCAAGGTATGATTGTAGTTGCTCAACAACCCCCTAGACATGACATGATTTAACTCTTCCTGGGAATAACATTACTCCCAAATATTTATCTGGAAAGGTTGATATTTGCATATTACATTCCTTAGCAATAGCTTCTTTTCTGATACTAGTGGTGCCTCCAACGAAACACCTACTTTTTACTGAGCTAATTATTTGTCCAGAGGCTTCTTGATAATCTGTGAGAGTATTCATTAATCTCTTGATATTCCTCTTTTCCCCATTGCAAAAAAGAAACATATCATCTGCAAAAAAAATGTGTGTAGGACAAATACCATTTCTGTTCACCATAGGGACAAGATTTTTTTCATTCACCATTTTTGTTAGAGCTCTACTTAATACATCTTCTGCAATGATGAACAAAATAGGGGAAAGGGGATCCCCCTGCCTAAGACCTCTGCTTGTTGAGAAGTAGCCGACTGGACCTCCATTTACCAAGACCGAGATTCTTGCTGATGAGAACAATATTTCCAACCATTTAATGAAGTTATCAGAGAAGCCCAATTTACTCAATACTGCAAATAAGAAATCCCAGCTAATGGTGTCAAAAGCTTGAGTGATATCTATCTTCATAGCAACATTCCCTCCTCTTCTTGAAGTATCTAGCTCATTAACCATTTCTGAAGCTAAAGCAATCTGTTCTTGAATGGATTTACCTTTGATGAAAGCTCCTTGCTGGGGAGTTATAATCTTACTTAAGATACTACTTAATCTCATAGCTATAATTTTGGTGAAAATTTTGAAAAAGAAGTTTGCTAGACCAATTGGCCTAAATTGTTGAGGTTTTTTTAGCATTCTTCACCTTGGGTATCAACATTAAAAAGTTAGAATTGAGCCCATTAGGAATATAGCACCTTCTCCAACAGTATTGAACAGCCTTTATAACATCTGAGCCAACTATTTCCCAGCATTTCCTATAGAACCAGCCACCAAAACCATCAGCACCTGGTGAGCTATCAGGATCCAGTTCATATACTGCAGCTTTTATTTCTGACGCAGAAGGAATATAATCAAGTATATATCTGTCTCCATTACTAAGAACTTCAGGAATTACATTCATAATTCTCTCTGACATTTGTACCCCTGAATACTTAAATTTAGCTTCAAAGAATTTAACCAGTTCTTCTGAAATTTCATGCAGAGTAGCAACTATTGAGCCATTATCTGTCTCAAGTTCAGAAATATTATTTGTAGCATTCCTTATTTTCAGAGATGTGTGGAAGAAACTAGTATTTGCTGCACCATCTTTTAGCCATTTGACTCTGGATTTTTGGTGAAGAAGTTCCCTTTGTTGCTTTGAAACAATTTCTTGAGTTCCTCTAGCAAACACCAGTTTATTTAAAAGAGAAATATCTTCTGGATTAGTATCAGACAATATAGTGGCAGCTAAGACATTCCTGTCAGCTTGTATCATCTTAACATTTAAGTCACCAAATACTTCCCAGTTCCACTTCTTGAGAGTTACCTTTAGTAATTTAAGCTTTTGCATATACACAAAAATAGGAGTTCCATGAAGTTCCATCTGCCATACTGTTTCTACTACTTGAATAAAGGTGTCATGAGTAGACCAAATCTTGAAAGCTTTAAAAGGAATGTTCTGTGATTTAAAGATTTCTTTGTTTGCTCCAGTTAAAGGACCATGATCTGATACTCCCCTAGCTCCAACATTATACTCCCACTGTGGATACAAGTCTAGCCACTTTGAGTTATATACTGCTCTATCCAAATTGCAGAGTATTCTCCTAACACCAGCTCTGTTGTTACACCAAGAGAATTTGATACCAGTTGTTGGAGCAAGAATTAAACCACATGTGTTAATACAATTATTAAAATCCAGCATATCTTGTTTTAAAGGACTTCTTCCCCCTTTTTTCTCATCCATATGTAAGACATCATTAAAATCACCTATTACTAGCCATGGAAGATTATAAGATCTTATTATTTCCAATTCCTGCCACAAAATCCTCCTATCCAAAGTGAAGTTAGCACCATGAACTCCTGTAACAAGAATACCTCCAACATCCACTGTTATAGATTGCCTTTTAATAGAGATAATTTTAGGATCAGCAATTGATGCATTCCAGCATAACCATATGTTTCCTTTCTTCTCTGTATCACCATTATGAATTAAGCTACATTTCATACCCAAACATCTCAGCATTCTGAAGTTTTTGGTACTGCATCTTGTCACTTTGGTACTTAACTTGTTTTTACAGGTGTAAGCATTTTAGCATAACTTAAACTTTGTTAGAAGGGTCTGTAATCTGTGTAGGTAGCTTTGTTAGTTCACTTCTGCTAAAAATTTGTCGTCACCCTGTGCTGTAAATTGTGACTCTGTTAAGTCCTCTCCTGTTTTTAACCTTTTCTGTTTATCATATTTTGCCATCTGTAAATCTCCACCTGTAAGTCAAAACTAGTTTGAGTCTGTTGCATTCTGTAGTTTTAATCTGCATCTCAGTATCAGTTTTAGCTGTAGGTTCTGATGTTTGGTTTTATTTGCATCCTTGCGTCTTGTTTCAGTTAGGATACCTGTATCTTTGCATCATCTTTTGAGCCTACTTGCATTCGGTTTTCTGTATTCTCATAACTATACTAGTGTCTTTTTGTTCTATTTGTCATGTATCATACCAGTTCTGTAAGTTAACATTGCATATTGTAGCTTATTAGTCTACCATAATCCTGTAACTTAGATAGTAAATCTGTTAGTTTGTGCATCAGTGTGCATCTAGTCATAATACCACTCCAATCTGTAGCCGCATCTAGTTAAGATTTTTTTCAGTTTTGTTTGTCACGATCACC
This sequence comes from Papaver armeniacum, assembly GCA_023531295.1. Lineage (NCBI taxonomy): Eukaryota > Viridiplantae > Streptophyta > Magnoliopsida > Ranunculales > Papaveraceae > Papaver > Papaver armeniacum. Next base: position 255,769 of record JAJJWW010012013.1, on the reverse strand, counting down.
TACCTCACTGTCTTGTTGTATAACTCAGTTCCATTTCAAGCTTTCTGTTATCGTCATCTGTAACTATTGCTGTAACTTGAAATTCCATTCATTTCATTCTCATAAATTGCATCATTATCATATAGCGTACCTAGTTTGAGCTATTTGCATCTGTATCTAGTGGTGTCCTGTAGCTTTTATAACGTTGTTATTGCAGCCTTGGTGATAGTATAACTTAGCTGTTCCACAATGCTGTACAAATTTGCATCTTAGCCCTGTACTGTTAGCTGTACACTAATCTATTTTTTAGTAGTTTTTAGATTTCTTAGTTCATAGTATAATACCATCAATAGATCATTATTTTCCTGCTATTTGAACATAACTAAGCATTAATTCATCTGTGATATAACATGCATTCTGTATTTAGTTGCATCTCATTATATTCTGCATCTGTAACTTTCTGTAGCAGAGCTTAGATTTCGAAGTCTTATTTCTTGTAATCTGTGTCTGCAGTCATCAGTCCCTGCATCATGTACTTCATATTGAAGAATCGCTTTTCTGAAAGTTTCAGTATTAGTATTTTTGTATCCTCGCTTCAATTGTTCAAATATGGGAACTGAAGGTTTTTGTTGAGCTAGCAGGTGCTTGAAATCTCTGTTGTGCAAACCCAAGGAGGAGAAGAAAAAGAGCGAAAAAACCTGTTTGTTGTGCCTAAACCCGGTTTATAACAGCGATATCATTTTCGGAACTTGTTATCTGTGATAATTGTGTAAATGATATACCATGTTTGCTCGATGAACTAGATACTTTATCTATCATTATCCAACCCCTGCAACGTATGGTACCCATGATATTTGAGTAGTGTCTTTGCTCCTTGAAGTTGTTATTTTGTGATTTTTCATAACATTGTGTCTGTGTGCATTCATCTTCTTAAGTCCTTGTCTCCCTGAATTATGATTTGCCTGGTTAATTGGGTGTATAACATGTTGAATGGTATGTTTGTTAGGCTATGATTGTGACTTTTCGAGACCAGATCAATCATCTAGTTAGAATTCAACGAGAGGAAGTAGTTGAAATTCCTGTGGCTGTCGTAGAAGGACATGACCAACATGAGACAATGGGTGAAGAGTTTAAATCAACCCCGTAGTCTCAAAGATTACATGTACCCCACGCGGACAAGCCAACCCTCTTGTATTGTTCTACCAGAAACTGCTGATCATTTTGAGTTGAAAGCGAACACAATACATATGCTCCCTGTGTTTCGAGGGGTTGATGCTGAAAACCCTTACCACCACGTGAGAGATTTTGAGGAGATCTGTGGGACTCTGAGATTCAATCAGTTGACAGAAAAGTCCCTGAAATTGCGTTTATTTCCTTTTTCTTTGAAGGAAAAAGCCAAATCTTGGCTATATGCTTTGCGGCCTCAGTCCATTAGAACTTGGGATGAACTTACGAAAGAATTTTTCAAAAAGTTCTTCCCAAATCACAAAACAACGACCATTCGTCAGGATATCAATAGTTTTGTTTAACTAGATGGTGAGATATTGTCCAAGTATCTAGATTGTTTTAATGATTTGTTACTCCAATGTCCTCACCATGGTTTCGAACAGTGGAGACTCTCAAAAATTCTATATGAAGGGTTGGATTTTGCCACTCGATCCATGGTTGAAGCAATGTGGAATGGTGAGTTCACAGATAAAAGTGCCGACGAGTCTGGGCCTTTTTACATGAAGTTGCCGAGAAAACTCAGCAATGGGAGTTTGTTAGAGAACCTAGGCAGTCGACCAACAAGGGTAGTGTTCATAAGATAGAGTCTGACTTTGAGGGTAATGCTAAAATAACATCATTGGCTAGGAGAGTTGAGGCTTTAGAACTGGAGAAAAACATAAAATCTGCTGCTACTACTTCATGTAACCAGGTTGAGGTTTCTGTTTATGCTGTGTGTAATAGTTCAAATCATCTGGTTGAGCGTTGCCCACAATTACATGCATTTCAAGAGTCCAGACCTGAACAAGCTAATGTTTTGTATCAAAAGCATGAGAATAACCCCTATTCTCAGACGTATAACCCAGGGTGGAGGAACCACCCTAACTTTTCATGGTCCAAGGGCCCTGTACAAGGAGGTGCATCAGGAAATGAACAAGGATATTCATATCCTAGAAACCCCCAGGTACAATCATACACACAACACCCTTCTGAGAAAAAATTATCTAGCATTGAAGAATGTGTCGGTCTGTTGACCCAAAATCTTTTGCAAATTCAGAAGGCCACTGACCAACGTTTTATTAGTTTAGAGCTTAAGATGGGTCAAATCTGTGATGCGCTTAATGAAAGGTAAAAGTGTAAGTTCCCAAGTCAACCTCAACAAAATCCGAAAGGCGCATTCCAGGCAAGTACTTCTACTTTTAATGAATCTCCGCATGACCAGTTGAACTCTGTTACTACTCTCCGAAGTGGTAAAGTAGTTGATAACAAGGTAAACATGCCAGAGAAGAGTAAGTCTGAATCAGACTCACCATCGCATAAAACACCACAGAACACAACAACTATAGAAAATGAATCTGAACCTGTTTGTAAATCCAAAAGTTCTGTGGATGTTTCTATGCCTTCTAACATACCTGTAGCTACTTTTCCTCAAAGGTTGGTGATGAGTGCTTAGTTCTTACATATTTACCATCCAAAAATACATATTGTTGGACCTTAATTTTATATTAATTTTCAGTATTTATTGTATTTTGTAGGTACATAAATAAAATCTGCTCCAACGAAGAAAACGGATAAAAGTTGGTTTAGTATGCAGAAAATATGGCCTATTAAGCAAATGGAGCTAGCCAAAGGAGTGAGATAGGATTCGGAAGAATTGGACCCGTACACAGTGAGAAAGGATTTTTGGAGGAACGTAGTTCTTGAATTTGGAAAGTGACACATGGCAATCGGCCGATTGGGAAGGATATCTTGGTGATGTAATTGGTCGTCAAAACTATAGTACATGGAGATATATATTCATTCCTAAACGTACAGGGAAGAAAGAAGGTCATTGACCTGGCACACATGAATAAAGTTCAAAGAAAGGAATTATTTTATTACCTTTGGTTATTCATGTGAGTATCCAAGGCAAACTAATTAAAGAATGGAAAGTGGGGAATTGATTGATAGTCAACCATATATATCATTTCCTTAAACTTGAAGAGCACGAGGTGGCGATGAAGGGTAAGAACTGATTTCGGAAAAATCTGATAATCAAAAGATGTTGGTGGTAAAGTGTTCGAAAGATGATGTGGCACGTTGCTATTGGATGATTTTGGGTATAATTAACCAAGTGGCGCTCCGCTATTGGGTGATGATGTGGATTAGAAAATAAAAAGATAAAACATATTCTTTTGGGAGCCATATATACGATCACATTTTGGAGCAGAGGGAGGAGGGCGAGTAGCCATTAGTACCGTGACAAAGCCAAAGTTTTTGGGATATTTGATTTTCCTCTTTTCGTATTCTTTATTTTTGTAATGGAAAGCTAGCTCTCTCTATTGGGGCTAAGGAGGAAGCCAATAAATCGTGTAAGAAATTCTAGTACTCTTTGAATAAATATTCTTTTGGAGCTTAAATGTTTTAATTAATCTCTCTTCATATTTAGCTTCATAATAATTGTTTTGGGTAGTTTAGCTATCGATCTTTTATAAGCGAAGGAGATTATACCGTTTTGGTTTACAACATAAGTTGTTATTTATTTTAATCGTAATATTTTCCGAGACATGAGATTGGGTTCTATACTGTCTCGAGTTATATCACGAATATTGTTTAGAGAGGAATGATTATTTTACACAATTGATTTGGTGAAATCCGAAACCCTAGGTTTTTCTTCCATCGATCATCTTAGCAATTTTTTATTTAGTATTTTCTTAATTAATCTTAAAACCAAATCTTTAGAAAATAGTCCGAGCAACGAATCTTTACTTCCACTGTAAAAACTACATCAGTTTTTGGCGCCGCCGACGCGGACTGTATATAGATTAGGTTTTAGATTTTTTTTTTTAGTTTTTACAAGTATTTTTTTATTTTTCTTTTTTCTATTTCACGTCTTTGGGTATTTTTCTTGTATTTTTGGTGTGCAGATTTTTCTTGAAATTAAAAGTGGAAAGTGGAATTAGCCAAACAGGTAAGTATCCAAGATTTTAGTTTTGTTCCATTTTGTAAATATTTATTATTGAAAATATTATGATTTTTTAGATATTTTGTTTATTTGTACGTATTATTTTTGGATTCTTTTTATTTTTGTAATTTTTATTCTTTTTATATATAAAAAAAAAACACGTTGCACACACCAATTGCATCGTCAGACAACCGATTTTAGGAAAAACCGTGGAAAAGTACGTTGAACCCGTGCCTTGGGCCTTATGGGAGTTACTAGCCGAAATTCCACAAACCTTACCCCAGTACCGTTGACCAGTCTTTGACTGTAGGTATATTCAACTTAAGGTAACTAGAGCCTACCAATTTTAGTCTACCCTGCATTTGCACGTGCACAAAAAAATGTCGAGCTGGTATTATAAAGACCAATATAATGATTATTCAACTGAGTATCTAAATGGACAATATATGTACTATGCTCGTAGTGTGGATAGTACTTGGGACCACTACCGACCTTCCGAGGGTTATGGTTTATACCATGGTGATCCCAATTACTATTCGCACATCCACCAATCATACGAACAGGCGAATGAGCAATATTATAATGAAAAAAATGAGAGTCTCCATCTTTAGAGGATTTAATCAAACAATTTCCACCGGTTCATGATGAATATAAAACTCATTCCATAGAAGATGCACTCAAACAGTTTCAATTAACAAGTCTTTCTTTACAGGAATCACTTAAGAAGTTCAATAAATCTATATGTGAATCTGAAATAATCATGGATAAAATGCGTGAGATTCTTAATAAGCAGAAGGAACAAAATGCACCTAAGACTATTGCTCATAATGAACTTGAATTTGAAAATAGTGTTTCCAATCTTACCCTTGATAATACATATAATTATTCACCTAATTTAGAGGATGAGGTTAGATCTGAATACACTACATGTTTTGATAAGGTTCAACCATCTTCATATTATTATGATGATGAGGATAGTGTCGATGAAGAATTTGAAATGCGTAGTCATAATGACGAGGAATTTGTTACACCAATTGAGCCTTATGATGATAATGTTGTTTCTAGTTCAAATCCTACTAATGTTAATGATTATTCACCTATTCAAAGGGATAAGGATTTTTTTAGAGATACCATAGTTTTAGACGGTATAGTATATCATTGTGATTATGAAGCTGATGATGGTTTAGATGAAAGAGTTTATCCTTAGAGTAGTGTTTTAGAGTCTAGCGATTCAGAAACAATAGTCTCTTCTGAGGATTATAGAAATGTAGAACCACCTAATTTCAACCTAGAAGAAATGAAAGACCAATTTCCTAAATCTGATAATTTAGAAATTAAGGAACTTGTGACTAGTTTATCCAAGGATATTGACAACTCTAGGTTTGGGGGTGAATATCATTCTCCCCGTGGTTTACCTTCGACTCTTGTAAAGGTCCCTAATTTGGGACTTGACATATGTGCCTCTACCATTTTAAGAGACTATCTTCATGCACATTTTCCTGAACCTGGTTATGTCCAGAAAGAAACTCAGTCGATATAAACCCATCCTCTAGTTGATGTGGTTAATCCGGTCCATGATACCATAATTGACTTTGTTGTCCCACCAAGATTTTATTTACCAAATGTGGGAGTATATCAATTTGAAATGTATCATTATATAGTTTTTAGAACTAAACCTAATTTTAGGAAATTAGAATTGTCGACACATTTACTTAAGAACGACCACCATCATGGTCAATTGTGTGAGTCAAATCTGGTTGACTTAGAGGATCCGCAATTATTCAGGTTATTATTATGTGCTTTTAAATTTTTATTTGAGTTTTTCCAGACTTTGCAACCTGATCCTCCGAATCCTTCCAATGAGGAAACCCGGCCCATGAAAATATTTTATTCAGACCCTTTTATAGAGCCTGAACCTGAACCACAACTAGATATAGTTGTCTTAAATAGAAAACTTGATAAGGATGTATTTGGTTGGTTCACTTTTTTGGTCTGCTGCAGTTTTCTTCTATTTTTGATAACATTATTTGATTCGGATGACCCAAAGTTGTTTCGGCTACTACTTTATGATTTTATGTGGTGACTAATTCTTCTGATGTCTGGCTGAAAACTTTAAACTTAGCACTTCTTGGGAGGTAACCCATGCTCATGCAACACGGTAATATTTTTCCTTATTTATCCTTCAAAGTGGTACTGTTTCTCCTTGTTCATGCTTTAAATTTTATCTTTATAACATTGAGGACAATGTTAGATTTAAGTTTGGGGGTATGGGAGAAACTTTTAGTTGCACAAATAAACTCCAAAGCCTAGAAATTTATGCTTATTAAGGATGACACTAACCAATCTAAGTGGATGGAAGCATCTTGGTTGTAGGAGTTGAGGAACCAATCTGAGTGGATGGAAACATCTATATAGAGTCTATTCATAAAAGCACAGAGCTCAGGTGTTAGAAATAACATGGTAGTTTCACCATATTTCGTTGAGTCCTTTTCACCTTCTATTTTTATTTTATTTTATTTTCAAAATATGTTTCTCTAAGTGATTTGGTGGGGCACAAGACATCGAATTGTTACCCCTGCCAGGATGGAGTAGAGTGATTGAGTTACTAAAAAAATAATAAAGAGACCAGACCAATCAGACCAAACGAAATAATTAAAAAAATAAAAATAAATTAACACTTGGATAGCAATATGTGTGTGTTTTCCCTGTCTCCGTCGCCTAAACAAGCATGGAATGCAGGATCCATGGGAACTATCATGTAATCTACTGACAAGAATCATGAGCTTGGATCCAAAAGATCAAATCATGTAGTTAAAAAAAAATGAAAAGTTTATTATTGTTCAATAAAATATACCACCGGTTCCCTTGTATATGCCAGTTGAGTTGATCTAGAATTAAGATTGTCGACCGTTGGTTCCCTTGTATATGCCAGCTGTATTGATATTAGTCCAGACCAGTATCTCAATCCATTAGGAATCATAGGTTCATTTTGGCGGAGGCCTTCAGACAGATATGGGAAACACCGTTCACTTTAAGTCAACATCTAAAACAATCTATGTTTTTCTCTATGTCCATTTTCTTAATCTATCCATGTGATTTGTTGACTCCGGATATTGATGTTCATAGTGCGACTATCTGAGTAGAGCTCTGTCACTTATATATGAATTTTAGTATGCTTGAGTGCAAACTCGTGTACAACAATTGGAATTTCGCATCATGGTACTTCCTCCTGTAGTCAATGAGAGTATGCCAACCAAGGAGATTCTTTAGTACCGTTCCAAGGTTCAGCATAGGTAACTCGGGTTTGGAGTAAAGGTTTTGCGGGTACATCTCTGGTAAACCCTCACAAGACTATAACTCGTCCACTAGGGACACCTGGGGGTTTAAAGGCTTGTTGCATATGCTAAATGTAATCGCAATCCCTGCGACAGTGAGTTAGGATTATTATTTCATTTTAGTTTTGCTCGGGACTAGCAAAATTTAGGTTTGGGGGTGTGATGACTGCTTAGTTCTTACATATTTACCATCCAAAAATACATATTGTTGGTCCTTAATTTTATATTAGTTTCGGTATTTATTGTATTTTGTAGGTACATAAATAAAATCTGCTCCAACGAAGAAAACGGCTAAAAGTTGGTCTAGTATGTAGAAAATATGGCCTATGAAGCAAATGGAGCTGGCCAAAGGAGTGAGATAGGACTCGGAAGAATTGGACCCGTACACAGTGAGAAAGTATTTTTGGAGGAACGTAGTTCTTGAATTTGGAAAGTGACACATGGCAATCGGACTGTTGGGAAGGATATGTTGGTGATGTAATTGGTCGTCAAAATTATAGTACATGGAGATATATATTCGTTCCTAAACGTACATGGAAGAAAGAAGGTCATTGACCTGGCACACATGAATAAAGTTTAAAGAAAGGATTATTTTATTACCTTTGTGTATATGGTGGATTTTCGACAAGGGCTAAAATCGTAAAACCATAATTGTACATGCTCCTGATCCAGCAATCAGATGAGTATCGAGGCTCATATATTTTATCGAAAGCGTGAAAGCTCGTGCCACGAGAATATCTGGCTGAGAATACTGTCTCTCAGAGTATATGTAGATGTGTAGTCTCTCAGCTGAGGCAACGGCATATCTCATGAATACTGAGCAATTTCAGTGATCACTTTTATATAGAATTGCAAGATTAGACGGCTCCTAGACAGCTTGCCTGCTAGTATAGAGCAATAACGTTTTCAGGATGTAACAATGTTTTCCCTGACTATATAAAAGAAATATGACGCTTCAACAAGCTAATATCACTCGACTCCTGAATAATTAATGCTCTAGACGATCGTACTAGTATATAGCCATCAATTAATTATTCTTAAATCATTAGATTCACTAACTGAATCCCTGAAAAATATTCAATATTTTTCATAATATTTCGTTACTTCAATTTATGGTTCTTCCCAGCAGAATTCCATGGGTTAGTAATAAATATTCAACACACGGGCATCTGAGCAACTATCGAGTAAGCCCCGGCTAAAATGGTGCAAGTGTGCTCAGCAATAATAACACACCGACGTGCACCTGAATGCAGGAACGAGCATTCCAAAACACGAAAGAACGATGAACCTATGCAAAATAGGAAGAAAATAATAAATAATAAAATATTAGTCAAGGTGCTATGGGACTGGGCTCACCGTCCGGCTAGTCACGCCGTGATCAGTCCCACGTCCAAATTCTATATTTTATCATATTTTTATTATTTTCCTTGATCTCATGAAAATCTCTTCATTTGAACAAATATCCTTCGTTTTAAGGAAACTCCTCAGTTTCATGGTGTTTCCTTCGCATCAAGGAAATAATATAAAATTGGGAAAGGTGTCGTGGGACAGTGTCTACTAGCCGGCCAGCTATGCCCTAGTTGTGGCCGATCCCACACCTCATGATTCCTCATTATTTTATTATTATTTCCCTAATCTCATGAAAACTCCTTGATTTCATGATATTTCCTTTAAATCATGAAAAATAATATAAAATTAGGGAAACTCGTGGGACCGGGCCCTAGACGGCCGGTCATGTCCTAGCCTGCCACACATGCCCTTATTTTATTATTATTATTTTGTATGTTTCTTTGATCCCATGGAATTCCTTGATTTCATGATATTTCCTTCAAATTATGAAAATTCCTTCAAATCATGGAAATAATACATAAAATTTGGGAAAACTCACGGGACCGGGCCCAAGCCGGTCCCACACGCCCTTATTATATTATTATTTGTTTCCTTCATCTCATGGAAACTCCTTCACTTCAAGGAAACTCCTTGATTTTAACAAAACTCCTTAGTTTCAACAAAAATCCTTGATTTTATGATATCTCCATAAAATCATGAAAAAATATAACAAAATTAAGGAAATGCTATGGGACCGGACCTTTGGCCGGCCGGCCATGCCTTGGCCATAGCTGGTCCCACACTTCATGATTCCTTCATTTTATTGTTATTTTCCTTCATCTCATGAAGTTTCCTCAGTTTCAGCAAAAATCCTTGATTTCTTCATATTTTCCCAAATGATTGCTCAAACGCACATCAGAAAATATCAAAATTCTCAGGACTGAGACGCGAACACTTTGGTGACATGAGCATGTTACCTTGACCGACCAGGGTTGGCTCTTTGGCTTGCAAGAGGCCGGTCCCTCATATTTTCATCATTTGACCTAATTTGTTCATATTAGGTTCAAACTCTTCCGAACAATTTTGGAATTTCATGAAACGATCGTCATTCGATCCCGTGACCACCCAGGGCCAGTTTCATGACCCCTTGGTAGGTCCCTCATCTCTTCATAATTAATTAGGTTTTATCACCTAAGGCTCAGACGAGCATTATTTTAATAAATAATTAATCCAACATTTAATCATTTTTTCATCAAAAAATCAACAAGTCTTCAAGAGACCTTGGTATTTGCTCACTTGAGCATCTGGGCGCTACATGGTCGACCCATGATCCCATGTAGCCGGTCCCTCCTTCACTCTGTGGTTAATTTTCAATAAACCATCAATTGATAATCAATTAATCGAATTAGGGTTTTGAGTCCAAGGTTCATAAGTCCAGATTCAAATGCTAATAATTTTACGATGATCTCATGGTCAACATTTTATTGATTATACTTGGTTCAGTTGCCAGTATTTAAATTAATATTTTATTTGGTCATGCTACCAATAATTCATCAAATGAGCAACATTTGCTCAGATGGGCAATATTTGCTCAAACCAAGGAACATTGGTTCAACCATCCATATTCAACAGTACATCGAATGAGCAATATTTACTCACGTTAACTATGTTTATTCATACATAATACCTCTGTCTCAACAGACATGTTAAATTCATGAATCTCAGAACATTTTCAAATCATGTTCGACTCAACAATACATGGACTCATCGTCCCATGCAGTCATGAAGTCAGCAACTGACTAACTAATCACGAGACATCAATCGTGTCACATGGGGGGATATTAAATAGGGTTTTGGTCTGGCGGTCTACGGCACGTGTGTACATACACACGATGAGAATGTGAGCAAGTCGTGCAATCAGTTGAAGGAGTTAAAAAAGTAGTGGGTGGAAAATCGACCAAGTGTCTGCACGTTGAGCAACTGGTTTTAACACGATTTCCACTTCTCCACTCTTTGATTCCATCAACTGTCACACTTCATGGGATCATGGTGTTTACAATTCTAGCAATATAAATAAGTCTCTGAATGATGATTGAGAACAAGATAATCTCACGTCAGATAGAAAACAAGAGATTAACAAAATTACTCTCAACAAAGAAAATTCAATCATTCAGAACTTATCTTATTTTCAGAATACACAACACGCCTACAATCTTCGATCACCATTGATCTCACACATTTCTGAGCTTCCTTCCTACAGATCGACCCATCCTCTCTTGTGACGGAATTTACTCTGGAACGACCATTGTCTTGGTTTAGGCCGGAGTACTACAAATTGATCTCTCGAATTCAAAGCACTCCCTTCTTGCAGTGCATCTGTGTGAGGTTTGACCGTTCGCTCGGTTCAAGGAGTCTCCTCCGCACGGTCGTCTCCTCAATTCTGTAAAAACCAGCAACTCGTTTTTCCCCATATACAGATTGGCGACCACAGTGGGAGATCATTCTCTCGGTTGCAATCTATATTCTCACAAAGATGGTCAGTGTTAGGTCTGGTTCAGTTACCAATCTGGGTTCAACACCCGACCCTAATATCGCAAGCTCTAGTGGTACCGCCAACACCACTCCTCCGGCGCAACCTGCCACTACCACTCCTCCGGCGCAACCTGCCACTACTACTCCTCCAAGCACTAGTGTTCCGGTAATCATCCCTATAAGTGACGACACTGGCAACATCAACAATCCACTCTTCGGTCGGTCTCCTGAAGAAATCAGAGAAAAACCGCCTACCGTAGGTGATCTCATGAAGGTGCAAGAGAATGTTGCCCAAAATCAGACTGACATGGCTGCCACTCAGAAGGAACTATTCAACTATCTTAAGACTCTTACAGACAAGATGTCAGAAAAAACTCAGGAGAAAGGAAAAGCTAAGGAAACGTCTTCAGATGCTCATCTCGAGGTCACTCCGATCCATGTAGTAGAGGATGAGGAAGTTCCTAAGACTGCAGACAATCCACAAGCGAAAGAGCCATCTAGTTTCATCACTCGTGAAGACCTGGAGCGTCTTTTGGAGGATCGTGGAAAAGACAAAACACCTTCTGTCCACCGTCACCAACCTCCATACCCTGCTACTACGCAAAGGATTCCTCTGCCAAAAGGTTACACCTCTCCAAACTTCACGCTTTATGATGGAACCGGCAATGCTCGAGAGCATGTTTCTATATTTTTGGAAGCACTGGGTGAACATGAGCACAACCATACTGTCCATCTGAAAGAATTTTCAAAGTGTCTGAAAGGCAGGGCATATACCTGGTACAACAACATCACACCAGGAAGCATTAAGAGTTGGGGAGAAATGGTTAATGCTTTCTACAGAAAGTATTTCTTCATTTCAGAACAAATCACCCTCTCTGATCTCGGAAGGATGTTTCAAAGGAGCAATGAACATCCTAACGATTATGTGAAAAGGTTCAGAGTTCAAGCTTTGGACTGCCATGATCCAAATGTCACAGAGCAACAACTCGTGGACTTGTGCATCAATTGAATGATTCCAGTCTATAGAGCCTTATTGGAGAATCTCAGGTTTCAAACTTTCTCAGAACTTCATGAAGCGGCCAAGAGATCAGCAACCACTGCACCTGCTTTATTGGAGAGAGCTAAGACTACAAAGGCTGAAGACCCATGAGAAACTCGAGGAAGTAGGCGTTTAATAAATAAACAATACAACCTCCAACCTTTCACAAATTTTGTTGCAGAAGGGAGCAAACGAAAAGTCGAGCCACAACACAAACATACTTCCTCAACTCCTTCAAAGGCACAAAAGAAGGATAATACACAAGTTCCTACTCAACACACAAAAGCTGATCCAGAAGCACCTGATTTCCCCTGCTCCATTGAAGAAGTTATTGAACTTCTAGATGCCTGGATTCAAGATGGTGCAATCAAACTGCCATATGTCAAGAAAGAACCAACTGAAGAAGCCATGGAGAATTCTCGTTACTGTCGCTTTCATAGGTTCGTCAACCATCCCATAAGTGATTGCAGAACTTTGAAGCGCATATTCAAAGAAAATATCGAATCAGGAGAACTCAACTTGGGGACTGAAAGAGTACACAAAGATCCTCTCCCAGTCAGAACATTTACCCTTTCTGAACCGCCTGTCAAGGAAGCAGTTCAATCCTTAATCGAGCATGTATGCGAATTGCTATACTTATCAAAGGCTCAAAGGGGAAACATATTTTCTGCACTAAATCACATTGTATCAGGGAAGCGTTTGTCAATTCAAGAGTCGCCTTCAACAACAGACGAGGAAATGTACGGCTGGGGACTTCTCACCACGGTCCATCTCAAAGGAAACGAGTTCAAACAAGTATTGCTTGATGTTGGCACTGCTTTCAATGTTATCCCTCTGAAGACTCTCAGAGCTGCTGGTATCACACGACAAGAAGCCATCCATGCTCCGGTGACAATCACAGACCATGAAGGAACACCCAGAGACGCTTATGGCCACATTACTCTTAAGGTGAACATAAACTCAGCCTGGACAGAAACAAAATTTTACATAATCCGAGAAGATCCAGGATATGATATGATTCTTGGACGCACATGGATTCACGCTGGGAAGGTAACAACAACACCTTCAATTGCACATTTCTCTGTTGAAGAAACCTCTGATTCGGAAGAAGAAAAAGAAGATATCGCACCATTCGAGTATCTGTAGGAGGTCAAAGCCTTGAAAGAGCTGACACAAAAGCCTGAGGAAAACGCAAACGCTTTCGTCAAAAGATTTCGTGCTCAGGCAAGTCTTATTCCTTCTCATGTGTCCATATCATCAGTTTTCAGACATGCTTATTTGGTCTGGGGCCTTCATTCAACCAACAACTTAGATATCGCAAAATGCTATGAATGGATAATCTCACCTTAGTAATATTTCACCCAGTGGCTGGATGCAGAACCTCTCCGAATCGAACACCTCACTAATACATCCATTGCTGAAATAATGGCTGAGTTCGACAAACAGTATCCCAAATATTCTCCTTTGCACGAATGTCCACATGTGCCGCAAGGATGGAAGACTTCAACAACATGGAATTCTACTACACGAATAATTCCAAATTAGCAGAAAATATTCAGGGCACGGATGATCAAGTCTAACAAATTCCAGGAAGGAGATTTAGTTCTCAAAGCAACTAAGCGTATCTTTCATTCTGCAAAGAACTCCAACTGGGAAGGACCTTTTATGATCTCTAAGTCTGTTGCTGGTGGATACTACAAGTTGGTCAACATGAACAACAAAGAGACTGTGGCCATGATACATGAGAATTGGCTCAAGACCTTTGACGTTTAAGGTTTTGGATATTCGAGGCATCGGATGCTCAAGGCATGAACACCTCAAACATTTGGCGTTTAGAATTTTCTTTCATTGTATTTCAATTCCTCCAAAATGTTTGCAATACTTGTATTCGATAATTTAAATCCAAAGATTTATCAAAATTCAGTTTACTTAAAGAAAATCTCTATCAAACCCAAAGAAAATCCTCAATCATCTACTTATCCAAAACCAATCAAAACCATAAATAAAACCTCACATCTCTTAGAAGTTCAGAAGTTCAAGATATTATGAAAAGAAATCAAACAAAATCAGCAAAGAAAGACTTTTGCTCCTCTGCATCTTTCAAGACTTTTAAGGCCGCCTTCTCCATGTTCATCTCTTCAGTCAGCCTAGCAATCTCGTCTTCCTTCTCCATCACATCATCATTTGGAAAGGGTATGTTCTTCTCACATGAGTCCTTAATAGCATTTATTTTCTTACGAAGCCACTTCACGTTGAAGCCAAGTCTCTCAGAATTCTCCAAGTTGAACTCCCAATCAAAGAGTACATCTGGAGTCACAATATTTCTGGCCCTAGCGCATATATCACTTACAACACGCAAGATAACACCTACTTGCATTGTTAAAGAATAAGCGCACTTGGGGTCTTTAGCAACGATGATGTGACCAAATGTCTTCCATATTTTCTCGTACAAGTTGGCATATCCAATGGGAACACTGAATCCACCAACTAGTTCGTGATATGGGAGTGATGCATCAAATGGAGGATTGAAAGCAATCCCTGCACTCGGGTATTCATGCACTACTATACGGTTCTCAATTACTGGAGCAACTTCTACAGTCATGACAACAGTTTCTTCAGTCTCTTCTACTCGTGGTTCTTTTTCTTCTGCCACCGAAGCAACAAAAATTGAAGTTTCAGTCTCTCTAACAACATCATCAGTAACTCCCTCACGAATTTGAAGTGCAGAGATGGTCGCTTCTTCATTGATAATCACGGTGTTGCTCAAGCCATCGTTATTAGCTCCTTCATTCTCAACTTCGGTATTTGACACCTAATACGAAGATTACATGAGATTAGGATAATTCAAGCATGAAACCGAAGGAAATCATAAACTCCAGTATAAAAGTTGTCTAATATTATCAAGGTTCTTCATTTCACATGCCAGACATCAGCAAATAACGTGGTAACCATAAAAACACGTTTTACAATGAGCTCGTCTGAGAAGATTTTACACTGCCCTGTACAAAACAGAGAACTGGGAGCAATTGGTAAAGAATCTAAGGCTTAGTTATATATCATTCTCTTCGTACGGATGTCATCTAAAACATATCAAAATTTCATGTCAATCGGATGAACGAGCAAAAAGATGTGGTCAAAACATCGTACTACATGACAGCTGAAATTTTCCTGAAAGTCTCCTGGATGTTTACTATTTCGTCTATTTCGACCCCTAAATGCGCTGGGATTAAGGATACATATGTGGATCACGAAAATTTGACATCGTATGAAGATTCTTCAGCGTTTTTGCTAAAGGGCTGAATTCTGAAATTTCTGGTGACGTATTTCGACAAAACTTTTTCGTATATTCACATGAATTCTCATTCATTCATTCATAAATCAAGAAATTTATGCTTATTCGATAAAATGCAAGAGAATTACTTACTTGGGTGGTCTCCGAAGTGTTCAAAGACCCTGGATTGCTCGTATCAACATCAAGAGCACCATTGCTTTCATTCGGTTTTGAGCTCTGGGAATTATCTTTATCGCCATTTTCTGAGGATGAGCGAACATCACCAATATTCTCCACTTCCATGGTGACATCCTCCTGGATATATTCTCAACAATTAGCATTTTATCCTCAAAACATCATAATTGGTTATACGGAGAAATACTTACGACCTCTTCTTCACTCAAACCAGAAACTGTCTTCCCAGCAGCAGAAAACTGAAGACCGTCAATACTTGATGGAGTAAAATTCTGTAACAAAGTAACAAACATTGGTTTTACGATCCTAATTACACGGATGAGAAGAAGTCATGGTGAAAGAAAATATCGACCACTCACCAAAGAAATCACTGGGGACTTTATGGTGTTAGGTAACATCTTATAATTCTTATTCCTGCCTTCTCCACCATGAATAGTCGCTTCAGTTTCTGAGAGGTCTACATCGGTTCGAGGTCTTACGTTACGACCGTCCTGTGGAAAATTTTGATGCAATAATCAAAACGCAATTACCATAATCTTATGAAGACTTCGTAAATAATACTTACTTGTGAACATCTTGGAGATGTTTTCCGTTTGTCACCACCAGGGAAATGCTTCAATCTTGGTCGAGTAGCAATCATCTCAGCAGAAGGAGGTTCCCTCACTAAAGTTTGATCAACTCTCACGAAATCAAGTAAACGCCTGAGTTGTTGATCCCAAAATTTTATGTAACCCGGAGTTACATATGTGATTCTCTCATAGCTAGGGAACCAGAATTCGCTTCCTTCTACTTGTGTGCGGTCCAGACAGGTCATGAGCTGTTCAACTGAGGGTTTCCTTCTTCGAAAAGTCGGAACACACTGATCCATACCCATTTGTCGAGCCGCCCTATCAATATTGTATTCTTCCACTGAGAATTCACCATGCAGTATTGATATCAGATGACCAGGAGTGCAACTCAACATGAAAGACCTCTCGCCGTCGCTCAAATCAGCACCAGATTTCAAAGTCATACTCTCTTGACATTAAAAGTTGTCAACTGAGAAATATAAGGAGGAACTGACACCCATGGGCGGAAGTTGAATTCAGATTCACGGTCTAAGACATCAATGAAGCGAGTCTTGAGTCGAGGTTGCTTTGTGGACCAGCGCATGATCCTGGCATTGGCCTTCTCAGAGAAAACATGGCGAGCATCAGCATTCAATCCTTGCAAGATGGTACGTGGAATGGGTGCATAATTCTTGAAACGCTCCCACATCAGAGCTTGAAGAAACATTGTATTTGCATAGCATTCAATCTTCATAAAACCATTTGAGATGCTGGAGTCTATAATCAAGGAGTCCAAGTTAGAGTACAAAGAACCCAAGAACAAACTACCTACTGGGAGTTGCTCACCCTGAGCCATCTTAATTGCAAAGGGAATCACGAACGGCTTCAACAAATTTCCAGCATATTCAAATACATCTCTGGACAGCCATAAACATAAGAAAGCAGCAATAGATAACGTACTGTCAACATGCCATTTCAAAGGAGTATCTCTCGGCCACCAATGTATTAACCAATGAGCATAACAACCTTTGATGTCGGATGCCTTATTAATCTCCTCCATTGCGGTTGTCAAGATGTTAGAGATTGCAATTTCCTCTGATGAAGAAAGACTTTCAGGAAGGTTACCCGTGATTGGAAGATGCAACAAAGCAATTACATCTTCTAAAGTAATGGTATACTCTCCCCATCTGCATATGAAAGAGTGAGTTGGAATACACCAACGAGCAAGTAGAGCTACTATACCTCGTGCATCATGAAAAATATACAAGTCTCCAGAAGCTTGGATAGCCCGTATTATTTGTGCATCATGCAGCTTGGCTCGAACCCGAGGAAAACCTAGCATATACCTCGCCCATCCAGAAAACTTTTCTAGAGGCCGTCAAGAAAGCTTGAATTCAATGATTGATGCAGAAAAATATCCTCGTTCAAGACGGGCGAATGGTCGCTTGAGGAGTCACCAATTTTTTCGAGTAACCTCTCTAGGATTTATCAGAATACGAAATGCTGGAGTTCTGAGACGCTTTTCAGGCCCTTGATCCACAAAGAATGCATCCTCCATGTTTGGAATATTCTTGATTCCAGGTATTTCATCTTCGCCAATGGAAGTCTTATCCATACATGAATCATCCTTGGAAGCATCATTATCCACGCATGCATCATCTCTGGGGGCATCAATAACTTGAGAATCAGACATCCTTGCGAAGTAGCTGTAAGATTCACATAACATTCTACTTCAGTATATCATCCAGATGCAAACTTCGACAAGATGATGGAATCATGCAAATGGCAAAATGCTCAACTAGCATCTACGAAAATGGTAATTCTTAACTCCTACCTTTTATGATTCCACTAACAGTAGTAATTGTAATACAAGAGTTAACACTTCAAAACTCGTTCGTCTCTTCGAAATCTACAAAAGACGAACAAAACTTAGATTTTCATAAAATCATGAACAATTCTACTCTGTGAACATCCACCATGGGATTATGAAAACTAAAACATTATTTCATCATAAATGATTGTTTACTTCTAATGATTACACAAAACTCTAGTTTTGATTTTTTAAGATTAAGAAAATAATATATATATTCATATATATAAACAAAACGTGATTAACTCACGTAAAAAAAAAAATCTCGTGAACATGTCACGGTTTTACATACAAAAAATAATCCGTGAACAGGTCACGGTTTTATAAAAAAAATGTATATTTTCCTTCGTATTATCATCCATCTCCGAAACGAGGGTTTATTCCGGTTTTGTGAAAAGTTCATACCTTTTAAGATAAAGTTTTCATTTCCATGAAAGCTCATAAACAAAATTTTATCACTAGACATAGGTCTATATACAAAAAAAAGGGTCTCTTCTACATCAGGGATTATTACTAGTTTCTTAAACTAACGATCAAACGAACATACGTTTTCAAAAACAAGGGTTTTCTACAAAACTCACACTCATATATGCACATGTATATAATTTTAGCATTACCAAGACATGAACAACCCATGAAACTCATGAACTTCAGCAAGCCAAAAAAAAAAAAAATTTGTCGCGTACCTGGTCGGCGTCGGCCGGAATATGGCAGGACGGTGATCGGACGGTGGCGGCGACGGTCGGCGGTGCTGAAAACTCCGACGAAAATTCTTTTCCTCCCTGATGGCGTGAGAGTGATGAAGAGATGAAGGTGGTGGTCGTGTAGGTGAAATAAAAAAAAAAGAAGGATTAATCCCTTTTATATCAAATTTTATTTCCAAAACCTAAATTCACAAGGATTTCCTTTTGGGCCCGTACCCGCGAATCCTAAACCGACCAAGGTTCCATCACCAAATCAGCGGTGCTACACCATTTTATGATCGTTAGATGACGCTCTATCATGCCACTTGGATCTTCGTTCAAGC
The DNA here is from genome assembly GCA_023531295.1 of Papaver armeniacum. NCBI lineage: Eukaryota > Viridiplantae > Streptophyta > Magnoliopsida > Ranunculales > Papaveraceae > Papaver > Papaver armeniacum. The sequence continues at coordinate 236,494 of JAJJWW010012013.1, read as the reverse complement.
CGTGATTTGCTCGTACTATCGAAAATCCGATAACGTCTTATCTTACGACTAAGTTCAACAACTTATATTGTTTGTAACTGGAAAATCACCATTCAGTGCTGACTGAGGAACATGATTGTCCGTCACTAAGCAGGGGACTTAATGTAGATGGTGGATTTTCGACAAGGGCTAAAATCGTAAACCCATAATTGTACATGCTCATGATCCAGCAATCAGATGAGTATCGAGGCTCATGTCTTTTATCGAAAGCGTGAAAGCTCGTGCCACGAGAATCTCTGGCTGAGAATATTGTCTCTCAGAGTATATGTAGATGTGTAGTCTCTCAGCTGAGGCAACGGCATATCTCATGAATACTGAGCAATTTCAGTGATCACTTTTATATAGAATTTCAAGATTAGACGGCTCTAGACGACTTGCACCGCTAGTATAGAGCAATAACGTTTTCAGGATGTAACAATTTTTTCCCTGACTATATAAAAGAAATATGACGCTTCAACAAGCTCATATCACTCGACTCTTGAATAATTAATGCTCCTAGACGATCGTACTAGTATACAACCATCAATTAATTATTCTTAAATCATTAGATTCACTAACTGAATCCCTAGAAAATATTCAATGTTTTTCATAATATTTTGTTACTTCAATTTATGGTTCTTCCCAGCAGAATTCCATGGGTTAGTAATAAATATTCAACACACGGGCATCTCGAGCAACTTCTCGAGTAAGCCCTCGCTAAAATGGTGCAAGTGTGCTCAACAATAATAACACACCAACGAGCACCTGAATGCACGAACGAGCATTCCAAAACACGAAAGAACGATGAACCTATGCAAAATAGGAAGAAAATAATAAATAATAAAATATTAGTCAAGGCGCTAAGGGACTGGGCTCACCGGCCGGCTAGTCACGCCTTGATCAGTCCCACGTCCAAATTCTATATTTTATCATACTTTTATTATTTTCCTTGATCTCATGAAAATCTCTTCATTTGAACAAATATCCTTCGTGTTAAGGAAACTCCTCAGTTTCATGGTGTTTCCTTCGCATCAAGGAAATAATATATATAATTGGGAAAGGTGTCGTGGGACCGTGTCTACTAGCCGGCCGGCTATGCCCTAGTTGTGGTCGGTCCCACACCTCATGATTTTATTATTATTTCCTTAATCTCATGATGAAAACTCCTTGATTTCATGATATTTCCTTTAAATCATGAAAAATAATATAAAATTAGGAAACTCGTGGGACCGAGCCCTAGCCGGCCCCACACGCCCTTATTTTTTTTTATTTGTTTTTTATGTTTCCTTGATCCCATGGAATTCCTTGATTTCATGATATTTCCTTCAAATTATGAAAATTCCTTCAAATCATGGATTTCATGATTTCATGATATTTCCTTTAATGAAAATTACGGTTATTTTATTCTCTTTTATTATAATAGATACACTGAGGAGAGCGAAACTCCGACGATTTTGGGGCGACTTTTCTGGCGACTGAAAACCAGATTCGTCATCCCTCTTTTGCCTATGAATTCAGCCCTTGCATCATTACCATATTCTTCCTTCTCGTTATTATTGTTGCCTACATCCAGAGATGCCATTCGTTAGCCATTGTTTTTCACAATCCGAGATTTACTTTGATTTATAGCGATTCTGATTTCTTGTTTTTTTGAAGAACATGCCAAGAACACGATCATCCCCGTCATGTACCCGCATTGCACAGGAGTGCCCTTATCGGGTGGAGTCTCAGTCTTTATTACTATTAGCCATAGCAATATTTATCATATGATAGGGTGTCTTTATCAGTTGTAAATGATGGTTTAGATGTAACCATCTGGGTGTGTAATGGTCGTTAGATTAGATAGATTAGCCTAGCTATATATGGTGGCTTTTGTATCTGAAAGAGTAATCAATGAGTAAATGAATATCTTCTTTGGCTGCGTTCACCTGAACCAGTTTTCATCTTCATCTTATTCCTAATTCGTCTAATTTTCTCCCTTAATTCGTCCATTCTTCCTCGCCTATCTCTGATTCACTTATCTTTTCCGGATCTTGTTCCCAATTTGTACTTAGAACAGTACATTTGGCATCAGAGCCGTGCTATCCTTCAAACAATGGGTTCCAATAACTTTGCCATCAAAGAATTATCTAATTTTCATAGACAAAATTTACAGAAATTCTCTGATCTAGACACTAAAATAACGAAGTTGGGTCAACAATTAGATGAACAATCAACAGATTCGAAGGCCTTTCAAGAGAAGACGAATAACAGTTTGAAATTACTAACCAGTCAGGTGGCTGAGTTACTTCAAGCTTCTCGACGCAACAATGGCGATCCAGGAATTTTGAGTTCACCTTCACCAACACATGAAGGAGATTCCACAGATCCTACCGAAGCTGTTACTCAACCTTCTAATTTTCGTGTTTTTAATGACGCTAAAAATAAAGAAGAAAATTCAATTCATACTGTTATTAATGAAGAAGATGAATTCCTTGATTTGGAATTGATTCCTCAATTTTTATTTGATGAGAACGAAGATGACGATTTACTTGATTGTATGAGCTTACACTTTGAAGAAGTTTCAAAACTAGAGCTAATTGGTTTCTCAAAGTTAAATCAAGTCAAAATTGATAAGGTAAACAATTCTTCCCGAGTTTTGTTCAATAATTTTGAGAAGAATTTCGATAATATTAAGTGCTTGAAGGAATTATTGTTCATTCTCTACAACCTTTCAAATTTTGTGGATTGTGTTTTTCCTAATTTGGGTGATACTCGTTCGCTATTTGACCGAGGTAAATATGTTATTGTCTTATCGATTTCTTATGAGAACTTGGTAAATATATGGATTCCTAGCTTGGGGTACCAGTCAGATTTTCAGTTAATACACTTGATTGTTAGTTTTTGTGTTAATGATGCTGCAAGTCCTGATGAGAGGATATGTTTGTTCAAATGTCAGATAGAGACAAAATTGTGTTGGCTAGAATAGTTTCTCTTGATATGGATTGTCAGTTGATAGTTCAAATGCTTGAGATGTGGAAAGAATCAATTCTTATTTTGCAGCTGAAATTTGGTTTGTCTCATGAGATTACAGTGCTACACCTTGACTCATGGGATAGTCTTCAGATTCCATTGGAAAGTATTCAGCGTGTCTTCAATTTTCTTTCATTCGATACGCTGGCTAACATTCTTCATGGGTCCTTTGAGTTTCAAGTTTTGTTCTGTGAGGATCATGGCACTTCTTTTTGTAGACAACTCAAGGTTACAAATATTCCAGCAACTAGGATGTATGCCTATGTGATTCAGTTCTTAAATTCTGCTAGTAATTTTGTGTTATTCCGTCGCTATTTTTGTATGAGAACTAGCACAGTTATTGGGGATTGTTTTAATCTTTTCAGAGCGGATGTTTTCCTGCCTTATCTAATGACTAAATCTATGATATATAAAAGTGTTACTACTTTAGATGAGGGAATGCAAGTATATCGATATTCAGCTGATGTTCACTCTAGGTTTTATGCTAGACTTAAATCTTATAGCTTATATCGACTATTGAGTCTAATTTACCAAACCATGGAAGTCTATATAAAGCTTGAGTTCAATGTCAGGGCAGTGGGAACTCAAAGCTTGTTCACAGTCAAATATACTCCATATGTGTTGCTAGTGGTGACTCCATTGAGTTGTGAATTTGTTCCGGCAGTTTTATGGGGTATGGGAATTCTCTTAACCCAACTGTTAGATTTATGGTTCTCACCAACAATTAGTTCTAGCTGGCCAGAGTCTCTTGCAATGGGAATGAACCTGCTTGTTCATACTGATGATTATATCACGTTGAGTGTGCTTACATCCGAGGTCTATGAGAATATTCCAATTAGTGAAAGAGTTGCATCTTATGTTGTGAAGCACTGTGACACGGGAAATCATATTTTCAAAGATGATTGTTTTTATATTCTTCTTAGACGATTTCTTCCCTGCACAATCGACTTCAACAAGGTATACTTCTTCATACATATAATTCTGTCTACTTCTGTATGTGCTCGTTTACCAACTGCTCAGTATTTTCGACTCATATTTGATCGTGGTAGGGAAATTGAACATGTAGAGCGGTGTTCTCCTTTCGAATCCAATACTTCTTACTTGTTTGCTAGTAATGGGGTAATTTTCATGTATGCTTGTGATAACAAATATGCTCATGAGTTCATTTTGAAACTTGGGTACCATCTACTTTTGTTGTGTGGAATGTCGGATATGTTCGAGTTTGTTATAAATGGAGAAGGGTGTGATGCTATTAAGTTGTTTAATGAAATGCCGCAGCAAGAGTATATTCTCTGGTCTACCTTGATACTACAAATGGCAAGTAAAAATAGATTTGGTAGTGCATCAGAACTGTATTCTCAGTTATATATCACATTTACTAGTCTTGCTCAAATGATAAAAGCTGGAAAGGAATTCATGAAGATGGAAATACCTTCCAAGGTCAGTGCTATGTTGTTCATATGCGAGCTTATCATTCAAAGGGAGTCAAACCTTTTGTTTTTCTCATCTGAGTTTGATTTCACTGTATTCTCGTTCGGACTATGGAGTATGGAAGGTGATAGTAGTTACATTTTCACTGAGTTCAGACTAGGAGAACCTAGCTCGATTAACTGCTGTGATATTAGAATGTGCAATTCAGGCTTTTACATGGTTGGTAATGAGAATTGGAAGAGGTCAAGGTTCATACAACAGCATGGTTACGATATTGGCATAATTAAAGTTCTGAATATTTCTATACCCTATAATATGTCAGTGAGGAGTAGACGAAGCAAGTTACAGGTCCGTACTTACAAGTTCAAACAACTGCTCAGTAGTGACAACATAGTGAAGAAACTTTACAAGCACAATATTTTTGGGTTGAATAGTCAAGTTCCTTCTAGTGCAGCAGAACCATCTCTGGGCCAGCTCATCATTCTCACCATGATTTTTCTCAGGTTATCGACTCATTTCAAGGAACTAATTGAGTTACAAAACTCTGCTATTGTAAGTCTACTTCTAAGTCGTGGATGACAGCAATTATCAGTTGTAGAAAACAGGAGATGTCACAAGTACTCCATGGTAGCAGCTAGAAATTCGTCAAAATGCACACAACCAATCTTAAAGCACCTGAAGTTCTTCACCAGTGAGGAAACAACAATTGCAGTTACTCGTCCTAGTCAGAGGCATGCACCAAACCCGTTACGGGCGAATTTTTCTGCTATTATGTTTTCCGTGGTACTCATGGATGTGAAGAAGGATGTTACTACAGTTCTTGCACAACGGATACAGGTGGAATCCTCTGTTTTTGAAGCGCTTCTTCCCGAAAGTAACAAAATCTTGGCCGATATTGAAGCTCAGAAGATGTTGCTAGGAGTACACACCATGCTGGACAGTGAGTTACTGGGCTTGGCGTTAGGATACTTATGGGCCTCGCAAGGATAATTAGTGGTCATTGTATCACATGGGCTCCTAATGCACTACATGGAATGTCATGTACCTGCATTGCAGATGAGTAGCGCCTTCCTCTTATCCTTGAGGACAATGATGTTTTGAAGGGGTGGGGAATGTCATGTACCTGCATTGCACAGGAGTGCCCTTATCGGGTGGAGTCTCAGTCTTTATTACTATTAGCCATAGCAATATTTATCATATGATAGGGTGTATTTATCAGTTGTAAATGATGGTTTAGATGTAACCATCTGGGTGTGTAATGGTCGTTAGATTAGATAGATTAGCCTAGCTATATATGGTGGCTTTTGTATCTGAAAGAGTAATCAATGAGTAAATGAATATCTTCTTTGGCTGCGTTCACCTGAACCAGTTTTCATCTTCATCTTATTCCTAATTCGTCTAATTTTCTCCCTTAATTCGTCCATTATTCCTCGCCTATATCTGATTCACTTATATTTTTCGGATCTTGTTCCCAATTTATACTGAGAACAGTACACATCCACACCTAACCTTAGAACTCATCATCCTACAGACTCTGATTCGCAATCTCCTATACCATCTCGAGTCCTAGCCATATCATCTTCACAAGGAGAAAGGGTTCACTGCCCCTTCAAACATTATGATGGCTGCAGCGATGGAGTTCGAGGAAGATGTTATGTTAAGAGTGCATTGTATCGGCACGTCTCAGATAGGCACTTTCATCTGACAAAGCCAAAGAGATTTGCAGAGATAGAATACGGAATAACGCGACTTGCTTTGATGCGTGGGAGAGAGTATTGGCAGACATGCAAATGTGGCTATGCATTAAATACCTGCACATTCATGCATGGAAGAAACCTTGCTCCTCCAAATCTCATCCTGCTGAAGTTTTTGCCGGTCCTTTGAATGGCAATGAGGTTGATTTTCTTATTCATGGTGTAGTCAAGCCTCCATACAACGCTGGTCCATCAACTGTTATTCCTGAAGGGAATCATTCCATGACAGGTGAAGAGGATGTTCATCTTACGGTGGAAATGTTAGACATGGTTATGAAGAAACGTATCACCACTATTGTAAGTATCCTTGCACCATGCCGTCTGCAATTTTCACGCACCTTCAAAACTGCTCTGGACAATTTTATTGCCAGGCCAACGTGTTTAGATACTTGGATGCAACTTCTCTTACTCCCTACATGCACTTTGAACCTCTATATACCCAAGAGTTCAACTGAGGAGCGTTCTGGCACGAGAAAGAATCTCCAGATAACAGCTATCAACCAGGCATTGCTGCAATAGAATGAACCTAATGGATGTTTCAACCTCACCCAAAAACTGTTGGGTTCTTCTAAACCTAAACATAAACCAAAGCACATGCATGTTACCAAGAAGAAGAAGAACTCTAATGTATAAGCATGTAGAAAAAGATCAGTTATGGACATTATTCCGCAGCTATTCGTATCTTGTCATCCAATGGAGTAGCACCTGCAACACCAAACACATTATATGAACTTCAGCAAAACCACCCCTCCGCACCACCCCCTGTTATTCCCCTTGAAGACATCTCAGCAGCTGCCTTAACGGTAGACACAACTTCTGTGCTAGCAGCAATTAAGAGCTTTCCGAAAGGGACCGCATGCGGCAGAGACGGCCTTAGAGCTCAATATCTACTTGATGCTTTGAGCGGACATGTCGTTGTTGTCGCTGAGGACTTGTTACAATCAATAGCTGCAGTTGTCAACCTCTGGATATCTGGTAAGTTCCCATATATCCTTGGAGAATATGTCTCCAGTGCCCCTCTCACCCCATTGCTAAAACCTGGTGGAGGCCTGAGACCAATTGCAGTTGGCACTATATGGAGGAGATTGTGCTCTAAACTAGCTGCAACCTCCGTTAGCAAGGAAATGACAGAATATCTAGGTACATATCAGTTCGGTGTGGGAATATCTTGTGGCGCTGAAGGTATTATGCATGCTGCTAACATGTTACTAGAGTTGAAAGGCGGTGACTCAAACACGACCATGTTGTTGTTCGACTTCTCCAATGCCTTTAACCTTGTGGACAGATCTACCTTAATTCAGGAGGTAAGGACTCATTTCCCTAGCATCGCACGATGGGTAGAATTCTGCTACTCAACACCTGCCAGGTTATACTACAATGATAGTATCCTCTCTTCGGCAAAGGGCGTCCAGCAGGGAGACCCCTTGGGACCTCTCTTATTTGCTTTAGTCTTGCAGCCACTAGCAGAATAGATTGCATCTCAATGCAAACTCGACTTCCATGCCTGGTACCTAGATGATGGGACCATTGCAGGGGATACTCTTGAGGTTACAAAAGCTTTGAAGATCTTGCAAGTGGAAGGACCAAGGAGAGGCTTACATCTGAATATTTCCAAAACAGAAATATTATGGCCAACACCTGATCCTAGAAGAGAACATCCTGGTGTTTTTCCGACACGCATAGGGAAGCAATCCGTTGGAGTGAAGCTGCTGGGAGGGCCTATTAGCCTTGACATGCAATATTGCAGTAATCTGGTGCATGCTATAGTAGACAAAACCGTGCAGCTTATGAATTGTATTCAAAAACTGGAAGACCCACAGTGCGAGATGCTTCTTTTACGAATTTTTAGTGGTGTGTCAAAGTTATACTTTTCTTTGCGCACTACTAATCCACATGCCATACAATCAGCTGCTGCAGAGTTTGACAAGCATCTTATGCAATACTTACGCAAGTTAGTGGTTGGAGACGGTGCAGGTTTTGGCATGGTGCAACAACACATTGCTACCCTGCCAATCAAAGTAAGAGGGCTCGGTATACTCACCATGTCGGACACAGGCAAGTACTGTTACATTGCTTCCCGTGCTCAAACTCAGTTCCTACAAAATTCTATTATATCCATCTCTTCTGCCATGGAATCGAGTAGTAGCTACCTGTTTTCTTTGGAGTCATACACACAGGCCCGTGGAATATCTCAATCCAACTTTAACATCAACGATGCCGCCCCTAAGTTCATGAAGACACTGGCGGTTAAATACTTTGGTGTTCTTAAGGACAAGATACCCACAAACTACTTCATATCTGAGCGTGATTTATTTCTTTGGCAAAGCAACAGATTGCCGCATGCAATGGATTTTCTCAAAGCCATCCCAATCAACGGGCTTAACCAGGCTGTTGGGCCTAGACATTTCCTTGCAGTCCTCCAATACCGCCTTGGTATACCCTTATTCAATACCGATACTCACTGTACTAGCTGCAATAAACCGATGGACATTTTTGGCGATCATGCTTTGCACTGTGCTAAGGACGTGGGATCAAAATTTCGGCATGATCTAGCTAGAGATGTCTTGGCCGTTATATGTTACAAAGCCGGTGTACCTGCTAGGAAGGAAGCATCTTTAGGTATCTCCTCCAACTCCAATAAGGATTTAAAGCCAACAGACATTATGGTCTACAATTGGGAGAACGGGAAAGACGTTTGCTTTGATGTCACAGGAGTGTCACCTTTTACAAGTGCTAGAACTCGCAACTTTACGCCGGGGCCTGCTATTTCCGCTGCAATATCACGCAAGTGTATTAAATATCTTGATAAATGCACTGCCAATGGATACGGATTTGGAGTACTGGCTTTCACTACCTTGGGAGAGTTAGGTGAAGATACTATAGCATTTATGAAACGATTGAGGAACTTCCTTGCTAGTCATGATGTCAACTCTAAGATTGGCGGTTCTCTTTTTCATAGGCTAGGCATTGTTATTCAAAAAGGTGTTGGCACCCAGCTTGTCGCCCGGTTGCCCACCTCCAATGTAGACGTTGACGACGATATATAGTCGTCTTATTTATGGTTAAGGTTATTATATTTTTATCATGGAAATAATACATAAAATTAGGGAAAACTCACAGGACCGGGCCTTAGCCGGCCGACCATGCCCAAGCCGGTCCCACACGCCCTTACTTTATTATTATTTGTTTCCTTCATCTCATGGAAACTCCTTCACTTCAAGGAAACTCCTTGATTTTAACAAAGCTCCTTAGTTTCAACAAACTCCGTGATTTTATGATATTTCCATAAAATCATGAAAAAATATAACAAAATTAAGGAAATGCTATGAGACCGGACCCATTGGCCGGACGGCCATGCCTTGGCCATAGCCGGTCCCACACTTCATGATTCCTTCATTTTATTATTATTTTCCTTCATCTCATGAAGTTTCCTCAGTTTCAGCAAAAATCCCTGATTTCTTCATATTTTCCCAAATGATTGCTCAAACGCACATCAGAAAATATCAAAATTCTCAGGACTGAGACGCGAACACTTTGGTGACATGAGCATGTTACCTTGACCGACCAGGGTTGGCCCTTTGGCTTGCAAGAGTCCGGTCCCTCATATTTTCATCATTTGACCTAATTTGCTCATATTAGGTTCAAACTCTTCCGAACAATTTTGGAATTTCATGAAACGATCGTCATTCGATCCCGTGACCCCCCAGGGCCGGTTTCATGACCCCTTGGTCGGTCCCTCATCTCTTTATAATTAATTAGGTTTTATTACCTAAGGCTCAGACGAGCATTATTTTAATAAATGATTAAACCAGCATTTAATCATTTTTTCATCAACAAATCAACAAGTCTTCAAGAGACCTTGGTATTTGCTCACTTGAGCATCTGGGCGCTACATGGTCGACCCATGATACCATGTAGCCGGTCCCTCCTTCACTCCGTGGTTAATTTTCAATAAACCATCAATTGATCATCAATTAATCGAATTAAGGTTTTGAGTCCAAGGTTCATAATTCCAGATTCAAACGCTAATAATTTTACGATGATCTCATGGTCAACATTTTATTAATTTTACTTGGTTCAGTTTCCAGTATTTAAATTAATATTTTATTTGGTCATGCTACCAATAATTCATCAAATGAGCAACATTTGCTTAGATGGGAAATATTTGCTCAAACCAAGGAACATTGGTTCAACCATCAATATTCAACAGTTCATCGAATGAGCAATATTTACTCACGTTAACTATGTTAATTCATACATTATACCTCTGTCTCAACAGACATGTTCAATTCATGAATCTCAGAACATTTCCAAATCATGTTCGACTCAACAATACATGATCATGAAGTCAGCAACTGACTAACTAATCACGAGACATCAATCGTGTCACATGGGGGGATATTAACTAGGGTTTTGGTCTGGCGGTCTACGGCACGTGTGTTCATACACACGATGAGAATATGATCAAGTCGTGCAATCAGTTGAAGGAGTTAACAAAGTAGTGGGTGGAAAATCGACCAAGTGTCCACACGTTGAGCAACTGGTTTTAACACGATTTCCACTTCTCCACTCTTTGATTCCATCAACTGTCACACTTCATGGGATCATGGTGTTTACAATTCTAGCAATATAAATAAGTCTCTGAATGATGATTGAGAACAAGACAATCTCACGTCAGATAGGCAACAAGAGATTAACAAAAGTACTCTCAACAGAGAAAATTCAATCATTCAAAATTTATCTTATTTTCAGAATACACAACACACCTACAATCTTCGATCACCATTGATCTCACACATTTCTTAGCTTCCCTCCTACAGATCGACCCATCCTCTCTTGTGATCGAATTTATTCTGGAACGGCCATTGTCTTGGTTTAGGCCGGAGTACTACAGATTGATCTCTCGAATTCAAAGTACTCCCTTCTTGCAGTGCATCTGTGTGAGGTTTGACGGTTCGCTCGGTTCAAGGAGTCTCCTCCGCACGGTCGTCTCCTCAATTCCGTAAAACCCAGCAACTCGTTTTGCCCCATCTACACTTTGGTTAGTCATGTGAGTATCCAAGGCAAACTAATTAAAGAATGGAAAGTGGGGAATTGATTGATAGTCAACCATATATATCATTTCCTTAAACTTGAAGAGCACGAGGTGGCGATGAAGGGTAAGAACTGATTTCGGAAAAATCTGATAATCAAAAGATGTTGGTGGTAAAGTGTTCGACAGATGATGTGGCACATTGCTATTGGATGCTTTTGGGTATAATTAACCAAGTGGCGCTCCGCTATTGGGTGATGATGTGGATTAGAAAATAGAAAGGGAAAACATATTCTTTTGGGAGCTATATATACGATCACATTTTGGAGCGGAGGGAGGAGGGCGAGTAGCCATTAGTACCGTGACAAAGCCAAAGTTTTTGGGATATTTGATTTTTCTCTTTTCGTATTCTTTATTTTTGCAATGGAAAGCTACCTCTCTCTATTGGGGCTAAGGAGGAAGCCAGTAAATCGTGTAAGAAATTCTAGTACTCTTTGAATAAATATTCTTTTGGAGCTTAAATATTTTAATTAATCTCTCTTCATATTTAGCTTCATAATAATTGTTTTGGGTAGTTTAGCTATCCATCTTTTATAAGCGAAGGAGATTATACCGTTTTGGTTTACAACATAAGTTGTTATTTATTTTAACTGTAATATTTTCCGAGACGTGAGATTGGGTTCGAAACTGTCTCGAGTTATATCACGAATATTGTTTAGAGAGGAATGATTATTTTACACAATTGATTTGGTGAAATCCGAAACCCTAGGTTTTTCTTCCATCGATCATCTTAGCAATTTTTTATTTAGTATTTTTCTTAATTAATCTTAAAACCAAATCTTTAGAAAATAGTCCGAGCAACGAATCTTTACTTCCACTGTAAAAACTACATCAGTTGGAGCAGCAAAAGAAGGGATCGCAGTATCACGAGATATTGGAATTGTTCAAACGAGTTAACATCAACATTCCATTTCTTGAAGCAATTAAGCAGATTCCTGCTTATGCGAAATTCCTTAAGGACCTTTGTACACAAAAGCGAAAGCTTAATGTGCACAAACGCGCCTTTCTTGCTGAACAGGTAAGTTCTATCATTCAAAATAAGACTCCACCTAAGTTTAGAGACCCATGTTGTCCCACAATCACATGCATGATAGGTGACCATACGGTCAATAAGGCGTTACTAGACTTAGGGGCAAGTGTGAACCTACTGCCATATTCGGTATATGTGCAGTTGGGTCTTGGAGAGTTAAAACCAACACCTATAACTCTGCAATTGGCGGACAGATCCGTAAAAATTCCTCGCGGTGTGGTAGAAGATGTTTTGATTAAGGTTGATAAGTTCTATTTTCCCGTGGACTTCATTGTATTAGATACTCAGCATGTGAAGAATCCAGACTATCACATTCCTGTCATTTTGGTCCCTTTTTGGCGACGTCCAATGCAATTATTAATTGTCGTAATGGAGTGTTGAAGTTGTCATTTGGTAACATGACTGTGAAGTTAAATGTTTTCAATGCTAGCCAGCAACATTTAGATCTTGATGATGATGATGATGATGATGATGATGTGCATGAGATTAACATGATTGAGAGTTTAATTCAGGACTCGTTGTCTAATAATATGTTTGCTGATCCTTTGCATGCTTGTTTGAATAATTTTAACTTGGATCTGTTTGATGATGAGTACATGAGCGAAGTGAATTCTTTGCTTGAATATGCACCTCTCATGGACACCACTAAATGGAAAGCAAGAGTGGAGCCACTTCCACTCTCTGAATCCAATTCTGTCCCATCTCTTGTTGAACCACCAAAGCTTGAACTGAAACCATTATTTGATACTCTTAAATATGATATTTTGGGTTCTTCTAATACTTTGCATGTAATCATTTCGCCTGCTTTAGATATAGAATAGGAGAGTAAGCTTTTAGAAGTACTTAGAGGGAATAAAGAAGCCTTAGGATGGACAATCTCAGATATTAAGGGTATTAGTCCCACAGTTTGTATGCATCACATAAATCTTGAAGATAATGCTAAAACATCTAGGGAAATGCAGAGGAAACTAAACCCTAACATGAAAGAAGTTGTTAGGGGTGAGATCCTTAAGCTTCTTGATGCGGGTATCATATACCCGATTTTAGATAGCAAATAGGTTAGTCCCATTCAGGTTGTGCCGAAAAAGTCAGGTATTACTGTAGTTCAAAATGATAAAGATGAGTTAGTTTCTACTCGAGTAACCACAGGGTGGCGAGTTTGCATCGATTATAGGAAGTTGAACTCAGTTACAGGGAAAGATCACTTCCCTCTCCCTTTCATAGATCAAATGTTAGAAAAGTTATCTGGATATAGTCATTATTGTTTCTTAGACGGCTATTCTAGTTACAACCAGATTCACATAGCACCTGAAGATCAGGAAAAGACTACATTTACATGTCCTTATGGTACATTTTCTTATCGTCGCATGCCTTTTGGGTTGTGTAATGCACCCGCTACGTTTCAACGTTGTATGATGAGCATTTTTTCTGACATGGTTGATAAGTTTCTTGAGATATTTATGGATGATTTTTATGTGTTTGGCTCTTCATTTGATAAATGTTTACATCATCTTGCACTTGTCTTGATCAGATGTAAAGAAACGAACTTAATTCTGAACTGGGAAAAATACCATTTCATGGTTCAGTCAGGCATAGTTTTAGGACATATCATCTCTGAAAAAGGCATAGAAGTAGATAGAGCAAAAGTCGACCTTATCCAACACCTTTAACAACCTCGCTCTGTGAGGGAGGTTAGATCATTTTTGGGCATTATAGGGTTCTATAGTAGATTCATTAAAGACTTCAGTAAAATCTCTAGACCAGTTTGTAATATACTTGGTAAAGATGTTGCTTTTGTATTTGATGATGCTTGTGTGCGTGCATGGGAAGAACTCAAAACTCTTCTAACTTCAACTCCTATAGTCCGACCACCTGACTGGAAATTGCTATTTGAAATCATGTGTGACGCGTCTGATTTTGCTGTTGGTGCTGTTTTAGGGTAGCGCGTCGATATACTTCCATATGTGATATACTATGCTAGAAAGACTCTTAATGATGCTCAACTTAACTACTCAACTACTGAGAAGGAATTGTTTATTGTTGTTTTTGCATTGGACAAGTTTAGGTCATACTTGATAGGGTCTAAGGTCATCATATACTCCGATCATGCTGCTCTGAAATTCCTTCTTTCTAAGAAGGATGCTAAAGCTCGTCTTATCCGATGGATATTATTGTTACAGGAATTCAATATCGAAATTCGAGATAAGAAAGGTTCTGAAAATGTGGTTGCTGATCACTTGTCTAGGTTAAATGTTAAGTCTGTGGATGAAACCTTGCTTATTAGAGAGTCATTTCCTGATGAACAATTAATGCTTGTGTCTGAGTTTCCTTGGTTTGCTGACATTGTGAACTACCTTGTGACGTGAAGAATGCCTTTGTATTGGTCAAGACAAGATCGTTCTAAGTTCTTGGCTGAAGTTAAACATTTTTTTTTAATGACCCCTACCTGTTTAAGTATTGCCCGGACCAAATCATTAGGAAATGTGTCCCCAACAGTGAACAAAAAGATGTGATATCTTTTTGTCATGACCAAGCATGTGGAGGCCATTTCAGTGCCAAGAAAACTGCTGCAAAAGTCTTGCAAAGTGGGTTTTATTGGCCATCATTATTCAAAGACTGTCATGCTTATTGTATTGCTTGTGAACGTTGTCAGAAATTAGGAAGTATTTCAAAGAGAAACATGATGCCTTTGCACCCTATCTTGATTGTTGAACTGTTTGATGTGTGGGTGTTCATGGTGGTTTTTAGTTCAGGGTTAAATTTGTAAAAGTCTATCTACCTGACCCGGCATCAGATGTAGTAGACATTGATGTGTCTATATTCCGCAAGGAATTTGAAGAATATATCAAAATCTGATGAGCACTTATGTCTCTCTTCATATTATATTGAAACTCAAGCTCCTAGATGAATTGTTCACTAGTATAGAGCCTAATGAGTGTATGAGCTCCTAGCTGCATTACTCGCACATGTCGGAGCCTCACTGAGTACTTCTCTTGTGCTATGTTCCCCGGCAGAACCCTTAATATAGGTATGGCATGACGGATTTGTGTTCACTCGCAGCAGAGTAGCACGGATTTCCAAGTACCAAAGTAAAGGCCCTTGCACAAAGTACTCAATCAGGAAGCATACTGCTCTCTGTAAATAAAGAATTATGTGTCAAACACATAGAATTCAATCAATTTTGTGATAATTCACGAAATACATGAATCTGACTAATTTGCAAAAAATTAGGGTTTTGCGCCCTGCGCAGTATATTAGGCCTCGTTGGTCGAAATTATGCTTAAGCAACTAAGCAATTGATCCGCCGCGGATTAGTAGGTGCAAAGTCCTACTCAAAATCAGAAAGAAAAGAATAACGAAGCCGCGGAGAAGGAGCAGCGATGAGAAGAAGCGTGGTCGTACCATAGGCTAGCCGGGGCCACTTGGCCATGCCCCATGCTTCCTAACCGGACCTTATTCCTCTGTTGACCAATCAGGTCGCTTTAAACTTGCCACACTCCCATGAGTTGTGGTTGGGCCCATACTTGCCTGCCCTATTCCCCATCGACCAATCAGGTCGCATTAACCCTGCCACGCGTACCAAAAGGGTAGCTACGCCCATGCTTGGCTGGCCCCCTACTTTTATTAACCAATCAGGTTGTTCTAAACCTGCCACAACATTAAAAGAGGTGGAAATTGCGTCAAGTGGTTGCCATGCCAAATTGGATTCCCAAAACTGCGCCAACATGCCAAACGAGCATGCTGACCAGTTGTCAGCCGACACAAATATAAATTACACTTTCTTACTACTCAAAATATAAATATAGCAAGGGCAAGAAAGGATCGTTCCCACAGAGGACTTAGGTTGTCAATATGTTTCGGTTTCCTATAAGTAACACGGGGTTTTCTGATTTTTATAAACGAAAATAAAATAAAAGCAAAACAATAAAAAGTAAACACGCAAATCAAGGATGAGAAAGTATTGGTCATGGATTTCGTCTTCAATCACAAATATGTTTTCAACTCAATAACTAGAATTGATATTTTAATCTCAACTTCTATCAAAGGCCCTAGAATACCTTGATCGCAAGAATATCTCGCTAATCTCCTCTTGTCATCAACAAACACATTAAAAGATGCGAATATGAATTCTATCTAAAAGAACAACCTAACGTGTAAAATCACTAATCAAGTTTAATTCCCTAGATGCATTAGGTTCTATGAAATCAGGCCAATCAAAGCAATCGAACGTGTAAAAGCACTAATCCGATTTAACAAAGGTTATGGTTCACATATGATCATAAGAATATATCACTACAAACTATAATCATATTTATGCTACTTCAAATCAGGAATTATCACTTTTGCGTATAATAACCCTAATCTAGCAAAAGACATGCATGTGAGTTCTACCAATTTGCAACTTGACAAAACAAACATTCAATCATATGAAAATATTAATGGTGAATCATAAACGATAATATGAGAGAAAACTAATTTATTGAACAAAAACTCATGTTTGGAAATCCAACTAATCCACAACCAAAAGAAAACTAGGTACTCATATTCATGGAGTTCATCACAAGAAGAAAGAGAAAAGACTTCATGGTTCTAAACCCTAGAACAAAAGTAGAGGCAAAAATATAAAAGATGAAGAAGAGATCCCTAATTTCTTTATATTTTCCTCTCCCAAAAGTTGTCTGATTTCTGTCTCTCAGCTACTGCTCCTTATATAGGCTTCAAAACCAACCCAACGTGTGCGACAATTCCTTATTTGATAAGGAAGTAAGGTCGGTCAAACAGACTTTTCTGATTTGTATAAACAGGTGCTTCTGATTCTGTGCAACACGCATCATTGTAGTTGTGTAAGCACGCTTTCGATTGGTGCAAACTTCGATGGGTACTCTACTGAGACTAATGTGTCTTCTTCGCACCGTTCGTACATGCGTCTTTGATACACCATCTCACACCAAATCTCCACTTCTGCAAGACGCGTCAAGTCTTACTACAGAAACGGCCCCACCACGTGCTCGTCGTATTATCTCTTCTGATTTGTACGATTGTTGGACTTCTTTCACAAAGAAAATGGTCTCTCGGATGACGTCATCTAATAACTCCATTCTTCATGAACATCAACACCCGTCTTTGATTCATCACGACTGCCAACCTTCTCGACTCCAACCACCACCAGCGTCCCTGTTCTTCTCAAACCCGTAATCCACCTTCCTTCTTCATCATCTCCGTCTCAGTCCCTGTTGTGCAATTTACACTAAACTCCACGAGTATCAACAATGGCAACAAGCCATAAACATCACTCACCATGACACCATCGACTGCAAACTTCATGGATAAACTCGAGCATCATCTTCAAACCATCGTGATCATCACGAGCTTCTATGTGTTTCCCGAGCTCTTCTCAACCATCGATAATGGCAGCAACTTTCATACATTTCAATTCCTCCGAACTCATCACAGCTGTTACTCGAGCTCCAACGGTAGCAGCATCTCCCTGAACTTCTTCGCCTCCTCATTAACCAATCACCGAAGTCCCATCATTACTGCCAACAATGGCAGCAACCCAACTCCATTATATCGATCATCATACGGACCACAGCTTCCTCCATCTGCTCGTCTTCGGACATGAATCAAATCCAGGCTCATTCCCAACTCAGCCATTCTCGAGTAGCAACTAACGTCTCCATCGTCTCTATCATCATTCAATCAATCACTGATCATCAAACTCGTCATCACCGAAATCAATGGCAGTAACCCAACGGACCACTAAACGATCAATCACCAGCCAACCCAAGTCTTGAAACAGTCTCGAGTACCCACTGTCAATCACCAACCTTGATTCCTTTAATATTAGCCACCAATCACCATGATCATCAGCCATCACCGATGCTTCCCTGACCTGGTCGAGCCCATTGATTTGAAATCAGGCTCCTACCCAAGCTTAACATCATCTCTGGGAATCCAATGATGTATTCGAATTCGAATATCACTTCTTCCAAAATTTATCACCGTCGTGATCTCCATGATCATCAAGATTCGAGTTCCATTACATGTGTGCTGTTTTGGAATAAAGAAGAAGAAATGCCCCGAGTAATAAGTCGGGTGTCTTTAGTATTATTTGAACTTTGGCAGCCCCCTATTGTAAAAGACTGGACTCCCTTTAGCACTTCTCTTGAACTTGAATGCCCCTTAACAGGAAGGTGTCCCTTATCATCCACTTGGGATGCCAATAGCACTTCCCGACAAAATGACCATTTTGCCCTTTGCTTATGAGTTCTTGTTTTGCCCATAACTTCTTCATACGAACTCAGAATGACTCCGTTCTTTCGCCATTGTCTTCATCTTCTCGTCCTCTACACAATGAAAAGTAGAAATCTTGTATTTGAACGAGTTCCAATTGGTCTTTTTGCTCCAAATGACTCCATTGCACCTAATAAACTCAAAAGCACACATAAGATACATAATTCACAAGAAACTCGCAAAGAAAGCATAAACAATAGATATAAAATTAGGTGTTTTACAACACCTATCACATGCCGAGCGCACATGCCAAAGCGGCATGCGAAAACATGCCAAACGTGCCACCTTGCCGCAATAGCACGCCAAATGTGCCAACGCGCCATAAATAACGCACCTACGTGCCAACCCGCTTTCTGTTCGTAAAAAACGCCAAAGCAAACTTCAATTTGGCTATCCTAACCAAAAGCATGACCATGCTCTAGTGGCGGTGGATGAAGCCCTAATTTCTAGTCGTGGCACAGACTATGCCACTTCCGGCCCACAACATGCCACGAGCCATGGAAACCCTAATAAAAGCGTTACAACATGCCACTCGTGGAAATATTGACTCATGTGGCCATTTTCCCATAACAGCCTGGCTATGGTTCTTTTGGCATGGCTCTGGCACCGTTTACATGAAACACCGCGGTGCCACGGCCACATGTCGCATGCCATATGCGCTAATTAGGGTTTCGGCATGCCAAACCCTAATTTAGGCAAAATTGCTACGCCAATCAAGCCAAATAATATTCCACAGAACATTGGGATTGATGTGGATACTGGAACTAATGTTACCACACCACATTTGAGTCTTAACACTAATGTGCCAAAATCTAGCGGCCATGGCTACGCCAGGCGCTACTTGCACCATCGTGCCACTGGCATGCACAAGCTATGCCATCCATGCCACTGGCATGCACAAGCTATGCAAGCCATGCTAGTGGCATGCACGAAACTTTGCCAGCCATGCCACAGTGTTACCGGTGTGCGTTAAAAGCGCCGCTACATCATTGGCATGTGCCAATGGCGCCACTGTGCCATTATCAGTCACCAACAGGATGTGGCCATAATCAATGGCTACCCTTCCTCATGAGATGCAATCTCAGCCTTCCAAGTTCGCCACCGAATTTTAGGCGACCATCCAAGACGAGCCTAATAGCATCACATGCTATTTTCTTGCGGCAAGTCTCTTGAATTTTACTTTTCCATACGTAGCAAGCTGTTACACGTTTTCTACGAAAACTCTCGAGACATCAAACATGTCACAAACTGGGGGATATTCATCAGGGTATTGGTTTGGCGATTTACAGTGTACGGCGTGCAATACGCCTGTTATAAGAAAGTGTCAGGAAGCGGGACAGTTAGTGGCAGCAAAATATAATGGGTGTAAACGGATCCACTTCCTTCATCGTGGAAGCACGGTTTCTGACGGTTACACGTTACTCCACTCTTCCATCACTCAATCGTTCCCATTTCCTACGAGACCAGGGTACGTTTAATTATGACTTGTATAAATAGGTTTCACCTATTTCCACCAAACAACAAGATTTGGTCAGAGAACAACACAGTATCCAGAAATCACCATAGAACTGATAGCTTTTCATTCGGCAAGCCAGTTCCACTTTCTGATACAAGTCATAAAACAGCCACACCTTCAGAATTAACCATTCTGGTCTCAACACCTTCTTCGCTTCCCTCCCTAAAACCAAGCCTTCTCATTCACTTTGTGACCGAAGCAAGCCTGGAAAGGCCATTTCTTGGTTTAGGACAGGATTGTACAAATTGATCTCTAGAATCAAAATTACTTCCGTGCAGTGCATTGTTTAGGGTTTAGCTTGTTTCTTATCCACACACCCAAAATTGCCAAAACCAGCAGAAACAGTTTTCACCCACAAACAATTGGCGACCAAAGTGGGAGATTAAATCTCTCGGTTGCAAATTCAATTCCCAATTTCATTTTCATCCCAATAAGTCTTAGGCAAAATTCAAACCCATTTTCGATTTCCTAAATTTCACAAGATGGTTGATCATAGGAATGCTTCAGAAACCCTCAATCCCAATTTTACTTCTCCTAGCACCGAAAATACTCCACATGTTATCCCTGAATCCGTTCTCTCATTCAAAACCATTGTCGAGGCTATGAAATCTCGATATTTAACAACTATTCACGACTTGAACGAAAATCTTGAATGATATTGTCTAGAACCAAGCTACTATTGCCAAGACGCATGACGGAGTATTTATGTTTTTGAAAGCGCTCACGAATCAACTGTCAAAGGAACTAACGCGTATTCATTCTGTAGGAAATGCTATCAACCATTCATTTTGGATCAATGCTGATGGTGGTAGTCCTTTTTCCAAGATTCATATTCCTACTCCTAGTGAGGAGGATGAAGCCTATGGTCACGCTGAATGGAAAGGTATCCACCAAGCTAACTTTTCTGCTCATGAAGATCAAAAGATGTTTCCTCAAGATCAAAATGAAGACTTGTGGCATTTATCATGTTCTCATCAGAGTCCTCGCAATGAAAAAGTGTTTTCATTATGTGCATCTTTCCTGAAAAATATCGATTCCCATATTGCATCAAAAGATGCTAAAAGATCCGATGCTACTTTACTCAGTCGATCCGAACCTTTCCAGAATGAAGAAGCTCGTAAAGACGTTCAGGAAAGCAGGCGTATTTCTAATAAAATATCCAGCCTCCAGTCAATCGCTAATGAAGGAAGAAAGAGAAAAACTCCAGCAGCGGAACAACAACCCAAACGTGTGGCACCATCGTATCATATGGCTTCACCCCAGAAGGTCGCGGCTAAGGTTCCTGTCCAACAACAAGAAACTGGATATGATGCTCCAAACTTCCCGTTCCCGATCGAGAAAGTAATCGAACTCCTGGAAGTATGGATTCAAGACGATGCCATCGAACTACCTCCTGTTAGGTGCCTACCAACTGAAGAACAAATGGCAAATCCCAAGTATTTCCATTACCACAAAGTTCAATCAATCATCCTACCAGTGAATGCAATGCTCTGATGCGCATCGTCCAAGAAAAGATAGATTCAGGTGAATTGCTCATGGGGACTGGAGATCCTCCATCTTTTCGCGGATCGGCATAAAGATGTTACACGGATAATAAAGGACGACTGGGGACTTCTCACGACCAGAATTGCGTCACACAATAAACTTGGATTTGCAACCTGAAAATTCAGTTTTATGGAGAGACCCCTAAGAGAATAGAGTATGTGGCTATATTGGATGAGAGCAAAAAGGGAATGACCAACACTATGGCGTTACATCCTATACCGCCGACACCAGCAACACCAGAAGCATCCCCTTTGACGTGACACCTCTTATTACCAGAGCCAGAGCCGCCGCTACTCCTAATATTTCTTCGAGCATGACACCTCCAATCATTACCAGGGCTGCCACCACTTCTTCGTAAGGACGCGAGGCTGGAGAAGCCAGAGGAAATCAATCTTTCCCATTACCATTATCGATTTGATGGAAAGACGGGAAGTTCTTGCCAAGACTCGGACGTACATGACCACAACTCAGAAGTAGCCGCCTCAACATTCTCTCCAGAAGCCGCTCCGCTTCAATGTTTCGCTCCAGAAGCCGCTTCAACATTCTCTCCAGAAGTCGCCACTCCTCCCTATCAAGGATCGTGATCACAACCAGCCAAGGTTCGTAGTTGTGGCCACTCTTTGATCCATCTCTCCAAAGCTCGTGGTCGTGGACAGTTTACTCGCCTACGCGTCCATCCAATCCCTTTGCTTCCATGGACGCCCATGCAATTCCTTCCAACCTATTTTGTTTCCACGACAATGTAGTCTCTCCGGATCACATCTACTGCCAAGAATTGTTGTTGCTCGTTTGTTGATACCAGTCAGAGGTTTACCATAACAACAACCACTACAAAGCTCAGGAGACACGGTCAACCCAAAAGTCATAGCCACGACGAGGTTATCTACTCTTCAAAGGTGTAGCGTAAGGATATCATCACCTCTCTGCCCAGAAGGCGTGTGCAACACTTTACGAGGCCCACGACGGATCCCAAGCCTACTCAGAGGAAATAACTTCAGTAACCAAAGAGAAGTGCGACTGAGGACTGCTCATCGCGGTCCATCCCCGACAACAATCAAGCATTCATGAGATGACTCCAGAGACGCAGCTAAAAAAAAATTTGAACAGACAGAGGGAGCCACGATTAACGACATAACTCTCTCACTGCTACCTTTTCGTTATCCAGAATTTTTCGTACATGAGATGATTCCAAGAATCCCAGCATTACATCCAGAAGAGTACAATAAGCTTGTATCAAATCCCATAAGCGTGGATTCAAAGCGATGTAATTAAAGTAGGCTACTGTTGGGGAGAAGCCTCCTTCAGGTTTAGAGGTTTGAACGCAGTCACCATCTTACCAGTGAATGCAATAGAAGCACATATTCCACTAGAAAATAGGCTCAGGATAATTACACATGGGGACTACCAACATGGGATGCTTTCGCTCCCCTCAACCAGGTTATTTATGATTTCAACATCATCACTGTCGAAGTTTTACGAGCCGTAGGAATTCCTCAACATGAAGCCGTACACGTGCATCAAAGACTCCAAAAGCACGCCACAGAGATACATTCACATATCCGGCCACGCCATTGGATCTAACAAAAGTATAACTGGGGACTGCTCACCGCATCCCATTCCATACAACAGTTCAAGATTCAGAAGATGGTTCAAAGGATGTCGCAGCACATCGGCCACCACGACGCTCTCAGCTCGTCTACTTCACCCAATGGCTCCAGAAAATTTCGACCATGCAAGCATCCACAAGATATCATCATCGCAATCAGAAAGTCCAGGAACCGGATAACCTAAAGTCAAGGATGGACCAACAACGCAACCATAATCTCCAAGATTAGCCCTGACATGATCATTGCCGAGCATATATTTCATCCATCCATCCCAAGAGTGCAATGGAATTTGGTAAATTTTGAAATCTACTGGAGAAGTCGGATACCCATTCTTCTGGAGTCAGAACCTTATTACACATTCTGGAGAAAATCGATGGTACTGTTGAGTGGCTAAATGTGCAAAATAAAAAAGAGCACCTACCTTGAGTTCTCCTGGCTCGCTTTGCTGCTGATTATAACTGCCAGAGATTGCTTTGTTGTTGTTAATGCTCGCTCTAACACCACTAAAAAAATGACGAAGAGGAGCCAGACGCTGCAGACAAAAGCACGGAGCCGGACGAGCAACAAAAAAAGAAGAGGGTTGATACCCATTTTCATACGAATAAAGTTTCTAGAGTTTGAACAGAAGCAGGATTCCTCCTTGCTCCATGAACGAGACTGGGCGTATCACACTCATAATCCATAGCCGAACAAGCCGTGTGCCAATATCTCCGCTCCATGATCGAACCAAGACAGCGCCAAAGACGAGGAACACCAGGCCGCTCAACTCCGCAACGCTCCGTGGTCAAGCCAGCACCAACGCTCTGAGTGCCAACATCAACAGTTCGTGGTCGAAGTTGCAGCACCATCAGCGCTCCGTGGTCGAAGTTGCAGCACCATCATCACCGCTTCGTGGCCGAAGTAGCAGCGCCATCCACCGTTCCACGGACTGAATCCAATCGTTTTCACCATCCCATGGACTGAAGCCAAGTGCCATTTCCACTGTTCCACGAACCAGGAGCCATAAACACCATCTCCATCCTCCAGCTCCACGGTCGAGCCAAAGTTTCAACGCCATCTCTACCAGTCCCGTGGTCAAGAAAACGAAGTCGTTTCCACCATTCCACGGACTGAAGCCGTTTCCACCATTCCACGGACTGAAGCCGTTTTTACCATTCCATGGACTGAAGCCGTTTCCCACCATTCCACGGACTGAAGTCGTTTCCACCATTCCACGGACTGAAGCCATTTCCACCATTCCATGGACTGAAGCCATTTCCAGCATTCCACGGACTGAAGCCATTTCCAACACTCCACGGACTGGAGCCAAGCGCCATCTATGCTGAGTAGTAGCCAAAATTCCAGCGCCATCTCCGCTCGTTCCGTGGTCAAGCCAGTCATCATCATCATTCTGTAACTAAGGTTGCAACGCCAGCATTAGAATTCCACAGCCGAACCTGCATCACCAGCGTTAGCACTCCGTGACCAAAGTGGCAGCACCAACGCCAGCACCCTATGGCCAAGCCGAAATTACGCAAAGCCGCCAATGCAAGGATCACAGATTCCTCATGCCTCCTTCGAAGGTTATTCGAATTTTCCTGGCAATCTCTCCATGTCTTGCCTTTTAGATTTTACCCTTGTCTGTCACCATCTCATGCTTACCCTGCAACAATGCCACTGTTACGAGCTAAGCAGGGGACTTAATGTTGATGGTGGTTTTTAGTTCAGGGTTAAATTTGTAAAAGTATATCTACCTAACCCGGCATCGATGTAGTAGACATTGATGTGTCTATATTCTGCAGGGAATTTGGAGAATATATCAAAATCTGATGAGCACCTATGTCTCTCTTCATATTATATTGAAACTCAAGCTCCTAGATAAATTGTTCACTAGTATAGAGCCTAATGAGTGTATGAGCTCCTAAATGCATTACTCGCAAATGCCGGAGCCTCACTAAGTACTTCTCCTGTGCTATGTTCCCCGGCAGAACCCTTAATATAAGTATGACATGACGGATTTGTGTTCACTCGCAGCAGAGTAGCACGGATTTCCAAGTACCAAAGTAAAGGCCCTTGCACAAAGTACTCAATCAGGAAGCATACTGCTCTCTGTAAATAAATAATTATGTGTCAAATACATAGAATTCAATCAATTTTGTGATAATTCAAAAAATTCATGAATCTGACTAATTTGCAAAAAATTAGGGTTTTGCTCCCTGCGCAGTATATTAGGCCTCGTTGGTCGAAATTATGCTTATCAGAAAGCAAAGAATGTTGGAGCCGCGGAGAATGAGCAGCGATGAGAAGAAGCGTGTTCGTACCATAGGCCAGCCGGCGCCACTTGGCCACGCCCCATGCTGCCTAACCGACCCTTATTCCTCTGTCGACCAATCAGGTCGCTTTAAACTTGCCACAGTCCCATGAGTTGTGGTTGGGCCCATACTTGCCGGCCATATTCCCCATCGACCAATCAGGTCGCATTACACCTGCCACGCGCACCAAAAGGGTAGCCACGCCCATGCTTGGCCGGCCCCCTACTTTTATTAACCAATCAAGTTGCTCTAAACCTACCACAACATTAAAAGAGGTGGAAATTGCGTCAAGTGGTTGCCATGCCAAATTGGCTTCCCAAAACCGCGCCAACATGCCAAACGAGCATGCCGAGCGCACATGCCAAACCACATGCCAAATGTGCCACCTTGCCGCAATAGCACGCTAAACGTGCCAACGCGCCATAAATAACGCACCTACGTGCCAACCCACTTTCTGTTCATAGCAAACGCCACATCAGACTTCAATATGGTTATCCTAACCAGAAGCACGGCCATGCTCTAGTGGCGGTGGATGAAGCCCTAATTTCTAGTCGTGGCACAGACTATGCCACTTCTGGCCCACAACATGCCACGAGCCGTGGAGATCCTAATAAAAGCGTCACAACATGCCACTCGTGGAAATATTGACTCTTGTGGCCATTTTCACATAACGACCTGGCTATGGTTCTTTTGGCATGGATCTGGCACCGTTTACATGAAACACCGCGGTGCCACGGCCACATGCCGCATGCCATATGCGCTAATTAGGGTTTCGGCATGCCAAACCCTAATTTAGGCAAAATTGCTACGCCAATCTAGCCATATAATATTCCATAGATCATTGGGATTGATGTGGCGACTGGAACTAATGTTACCACACCACATTTGAGTCTTAACACTAATGTGCCAAAATCTAGCGTCCATGGCTACGCCAGGCGCTACTTGCACCATCGTGCCACTGGCATGCACAAGCTATGCCAGCCATGCCGCAGTGATACCGGTGTGCATTAAAAGCGCCGCTACATCATTGGCGTGTGCCAATGGTGCCACTGTGCCATTATCAGGCACCAACAGGATGTGGCCATAATCAATGGATACCCTTCCTCATGAGATGCAATCTCAGTCGTCCAAGTTCGCCACCGAACTGACGGGCCCGTGGCAAATTTTGGGCGACCAGCCAAGACGAGCCTAATAGCATCACATGTTATTTTCTTGCGGCAAGTCTCTTGACTTTGACTTTGCCATACGTAGCAAGCTGCTACACGTTTTCTACGAAAACACTCGAGACATCAAACATGTCACAAACTGGGGGATACTCATCAGGGTATTGGTCTGGAGGTTTACAGCGTGCGGCGTGCAATACGCCCGTTATAAGAAAGTGTCAGGAAGCGGGATAGTTAGTGGCGACAAGAAATAATGGGTGTAAACGGATCCAATTCCTTCATCGTGGAAGAACGGTTTCTGACGGTTACATGTTACTCCACTCTTCCATCACTCAATCGTTCCCACTTCCTACGAGACCAGGGTACGTTTAATTATGACTTGTATAAATAGGTTTCACCTATTTCCACCAAACAACAAGTTTTGGTCAGAGAACAACACGGTATCCAGAAATCACCAAAGAACTGATAGCTTTTCATTGGGCAAGCCAGTTCCACTTTCTGATACAAGTCTTAAAAAAACCATACCTTCAGAATTAACCATTCTGGTCTCAACACCTTCTTCGCTTCCCTCCCTAAGATCAACCCTTCTCCTTCACTTTGTGAAACAAGCCTGGAACGGCCATTTCTTGGTTTAGGCCAGGATTGTACAGATTGATCTCTCGAATCAAAAGTACTCCCGTGCAGTGCATTTTTAGGGTTTACGCTTGTTTCTCATCCACACACCCAAAATTACCAAAACCAGCAGAAACAGTTTTCACCCACAAACAGTGGGGAATCGATTTCATGGGTCCGTTTCCTAATTCTGAAGGTAAGCTATACATCCTTGTTGCTGTTGATTATGTTTCTAAGTGGGTAGAAGCGATTGCGACCAAAACAAATGACCATAAGGTAGTACTTTCACTCTTAAAAGAAAATATATTTTCTCGTTTTGGCACACCTAGAGCTATAATCATTGATGGTGGTTCACACTTTTGCAATAGGTCTTTTGAGTCATTAGTTTGCAAGTATGGCATAACTCATAAAGTCGCAACCCCATACCATCCACAGACTAGTGGCCAAGTAGAGGTTTCTAATAGGGAGATTACGCATATTCTTGAAAACACAGTTGACCCGTCTAGAAAAGTGTCATGTACCAAGGTACAATGACAAGATTGATAGATAATTT
Source organism: Papaver armeniacum (assembly GCA_023531295.1). Classification (NCBI taxonomy): domain Eukaryota; kingdom Viridiplantae; phylum Streptophyta; class Magnoliopsida; order Ranunculales; family Papaveraceae; genus Papaver; species Papaver armeniacum. Next base: position 208,576 of record JAJJWW010012013.1, on the reverse strand, counting down.
GAGGATAAACTTCTCTCAATCCAGAAGGATCAAGCCTACTAGTTCTTAAGAACACAGCCTAAATCGTTAAAACGATATTTTTGATTATGAATTGATTACCATTCTCAGTACAGATTCTCACTCTTTATAGCTAGGTTTTCCCCCAACTAGATCTAACGATCCTAAGCCTCGCATATGGTTACATCCTAACCATCAATTACAACTATTATTAACTAATAATCATATCTAATTAATTACTAAGAACAATTAATGATAAAGACTAACTACCACCCTGATGATGATAAGGGCCACTCTCCTCTCTTATGCAGGTACATGACAAAAAGATTGGACTTTGAGATTGAATGAAGCTTTATGGGCTTATAGAACATCATATAAAACCCCTATTTGCATGTTCTCTTGATAAGGCAGGTACCCAACGAAAACTTTAGCTCAATGAATTGGAAGAGATGAGAAATGATGCTTATGATTGTGTTAAGTTGTACAAAGATAGAATGAAAGTGTTCCATGACAAGCGCATTTTGCGCAAGTCATTCTCGCCTGGCCAGAAAGTGTTATTGTACAACTCTCGTTTGCATCTTTTTCCAGGTAAATTGCGTTCTAGATGGACAGGCCCGTTCTTGGTGCGCACAATATTCCCTCATGGAGTTGTAGAACTCAAAGATGTAACAACTAAGAACGTCTTCAAAGTCAATGGCCAGAGACTAAAGTCATTCCTTGAACCAATTCCACCTGAAATTTAAACAACTGATCTGGAGGACCCCGTCTATCTGGATTGAACTGGCTCACCCCTTGTACATGCCAGGTTTAGAATTCCATTTTCTTTCTCTTGCTTTCTTTTTCGTTTAAGTTTTCTAGATTAGCTTTTGCTGTATATAATCTTTGCTTTTGTGATATCCACCTTGCTGCTCAACTATCTGGTTTGGCAACACTTTTTGGATCTGGTACTCTATAACCTCTTCTTTATCTTCATGAACTTCATGGCTTGTTATAACTTAGTGAATCCTTAGAAACATTGAGGACATTGTTTAACATAGGTTTGGGGGTGGGAGTAGATATCACATGAACTTTGTAGTGATTTGGTATGCTTGAATCTTGTGAATAGATAATATCTTAGAAGAAAAAAAATGAATGAAAAATGAAAAAATGAAAAATGGAGCTCATTTACCTTGAATTGTGATACATGTGCATGTATGATATCTTAGGGTTCTTAGTCTAGATGATGAGGCACCCCTGATTTTAGCACAATTCACATGTGATATAGAAATTTGGCAATCAAGCACAAGTTCAATTAAGAACTCTCCCCCATAAAATGTCATTCCCAAAGGAACAACAAAAGAGACCTTACTTTTACGAGAAAAGAAGGATTTCTTTGGACATTAACAAATTTCATGAAATATGAATTTGTATCCAGAAAACTCAATTAAATTAACCACAAGAGAACCTATGATTAATTTAATCGGAAATGCTCAACATAAGAGAACTTACGGAGCCACAAAGTACTTTCACATAAAGTGGATCAGGTAAAGATCAATACTGCGGAATATTCAAAGATTCATTCTATTTTTCATCAATATTTGCATAATGATATCATAGGCTTAATCTTTGTTATCAAAAGTTTATTTTATTTTCCATCAATATTTGCATAAAAACATATAATAGACTTAACTTTTGAAGTATATGGGACAATCATAGTTCACGGACGCAAACACACATCCCATAAAATCTTTGCAATATAGAAAACCATAAAGATTAATACTGCAAAATCATCTTCCAAATAAACTTTAGAATAAATAATTTAAAAACATTGCAAGATGAAAATCGTTGGCAATAGTTATGTGTACTCACAATAATTGCTATTCCAAACCCTAGTTATCCTTCTTAAAACATAAGAATAAATTCTCATAAGAAGTTTCTTAGACATTAAGACCTTTGAAAAATTCTTTATCGTCCCCGAACTCCTTGTCGTCAACATCCATTGGAATATAAGGTTCATGAAGATAGGAGTCAATTTCAACAAACCTTCTTGACTGATGCCAAACCAGGGCCTTTTGAATTTCAAGAGTCCTAAACACAAAAGCATTTATTTGCTGCATCTCCTTTCTTATTTCCTTCAACTCTTCAAGAACACCAGAAAATTTCTGAATATTTGAAGGGACAGCCCTTGGTTTCTCACATTCCTCCTTTTTCTTTTCAAATTTGAGGGTAAAGGAGATTTATCTTTTTCCTTCATGATTGATGGCTTAACAATCATATTAACATCTTTTCCATCCCAAATTATGATGCTTGGAGTCTCCATAAAAATATGGGTTTGTGAGAGAAATTCACAAAACAAGCTCTACAGGCAAACTTGTGATAAAAAGAGTTTTCAGAGAAGGAAAAAGGAACGTAGGGTTACAAAACCTTTATACAAACTAAGAGGATTCACGTACGCTCAATTCTCAGCCCTAAAGAAGGTAGAATTGTCGATTTTAACCCTTCTTTTAAAAAAAAAAGGAAAGGCCATTTCAATACCAATTTTTGATATGAACGGATCAACCAAATTTTAAGCAAAAAAAAAACAAACATGAGAAAACAACCAAAGAGAAAAAACTTTTTAAACTTTTTCTGTGCTTAAAACTGGTCTCTTTGAAATCAGACACTTGAGACAAGATGCATGACCAACATAATTATGCTGTGTTGGGGTGAACAATGATTTGTACACCGTGAATCTTTTGGAAAGAGTTCCTAAAGACATCTTCCACAGAATGCTTAGACCTTGTTCTTTTCCGGAGAGGTCTAATTGGTTCTTTAGAAATTAACTTTTTCGGAGAGGAATTTAGTTCACATACCTCAGACGACTTCTGAACAAGTTTAAGCTTGTTTGCTAATCAATTGCTCTCCATTGAAGTTTGTTGACATATCTTACTTTATGCTTGTACTTGAAACAATTAGAGAGTTCATGACCCTTAAGAGTACAGTAAGAACATGTCAAAGTGGAGGATGGTTCATACACCATAGCGGAGCAAGCTGCTAGACAAATTATGGTACCTGAAACATTAGAAATAGGATTTCCAGTAGATAGAGAAAAATCCATTTTATCCTCCACAATAGTTGAAGAAGTTTCTCCAGGAAAAATATCAAGATTGATGTGAGTATTGCTACAATTATCAAAATTAATATTTTCAGCAAGGAGCGCAACACTTGATTTTTCATCTTCTTTTGAATCATAATGATCAAACATTTCATCAAGAGTTGCAGCAAGACCTTTGTTCCCAGTGTATCGTAGGTATCGTAGCCTGGGTTAACCACATCAACCAGAGGATGGGTTTCTAACAACTGAACTTCTTTCTGGACATCATTAGGTTCAGGAAAACGTGTATGAAGATAATCTTGTAAAATGGTTGAGGCACATATGTCAAGTCCCAAGTGAGGGACCTTTCTAAGAGTTAAAGCACATGGAGAATGATAATCACCCCCAAACTTAGAGTTTTCGGTGTCTCTAGAAAGACTAGTCACAACTTCCCTAATTTCTAGGTCATCGATTCACGGAAATGGTCAATTGATTCTTCTAAGTCAGGTTCATCCTCACTCATCTCTACGAGTTCACTTTCTTTGTCTAAGACTATTGTTTCTAAATCGCTAGACTCAAAATAAACTCGTTCCTCTAAACCTTCGTTAGCTTCGTGAAAAGGAAATACTACATCGTCTAAAACGGGGATATTTCTAGTCAAATCCTCGTCCTTTTGAATAGGTGAATAATTATTAACATTATTTGGATTTGTACTAGAAATAAAATTATCATTATAAAGCTCAACTGGAGTAACAAATTCCCGATCACTATGCCTACATATTTCAGATTCTTCATCAATATTATCCTCATCATAATCATCATTATATGAAAATGATCGAACCTCATCTAAACAAGTAGTGTTACCAATTCTAACCTCGTCATCTTGATTATGTGAATAAAAATTATCCTTATTTTCAAGGGTGGTATTGGGAACACTATATTGGAATTTAAGACTATCTTGAGCAAATTTTTCCACAATGCTATTTGTACTCTCAGTAAATTGCATGAGGGACTCTTCTAGAGACATCTTAGTTGACTGCTCTACGGACTCTTCTGGAAGCGGAATATTATAAGTCTTTTTCATAAATAAGTGAAACTTCTGTGTTGACTCATTGAAACTCTTGAGAGACTCTTCTAAAGAAATTGGAGGATCGTTTTGCTTGTAAGACTGATGCACGTGTGGATAGTAATTGGGTTCACCATGGTATGACCCATAACCTTCAAAAGGTTGGCGTTCCCAACCACTATTCACACTCTGGTCATAAAAAGAGTGATGTCCATATTGTTCAGTTGGATATTCATATTCATTGTGATGGCTATTATAATACCAGTTTGACATCCTAACTGCAAGGGAATTCTACACAAGCACAAACAAGGCTGACTCGACCACAACAAACCTACTAATTTCTAGCAAACAAAAAGCATGATGGCTCCACTTAGATTGTTTCTACACCAGCTTCTAATCCTTCGAAAGGGAATTCGTTACAATTTAAGCAGACCCCTCTGGAATCAATCTGAGTTAAAGTAAGCTAAATAGAGACGAGGGAAGCTCGATGGAGCATTGATACCCAAGGACTCACCGCATTACAAGGCGGCGCAGTCACGCATTCAACTCACAGAAACCGTCATGAACTTCGAAGTATGCTTAAAAGAGTAACCAATATTTTTCGAATGACTTTCCTATTAAGTTCGTTACCCTATCGGTCTTGTTCTAGTCAGTATTTTAAGCTTGGGTACGCGTTTGGTATCGTTTTCCTAAGGCGGGCAAGAAGAGAACGGTGATGAAATCCGAACCCTTATCTTGTATGGCCAGGCCTTGCCCTTTACTAGGAAATTAAAGCAGCCGTTTTCAATACCTCAACATATATGCATACAAAATCATCCAGTAAACCCGCTGACAGGGGATTCGCGGGTGTTTAGAATTCTTACCTTCCGTTCCAGACGGGGGATGAACCGTTGAAGTCGGCTCGGGCCACTGACTCCTATATCAGTGTACGAACCCGAGGGGCCGAGACAGTATCGTAACTGTCGTCCTTCCCTGTGCAGTTTATATTCTAAATAACCCTTCCTTAGTGTTTTTAAAAATAAAGTCCAAAAGAAAGTCCCAAAGATAAAGTCCAAAAAAAAAAAAATGTCCAAAAATAAAAGATTACAAAAATATAACCCTAATTACAGTTTCTAAAAAAATAATAATAATAACACTATATACAAAATTTTCTTCTTCACTCCGTTCGGATTTCTATTTTCTTTCCTATTTTGGCTTTGCTTTTCTTTTCAGCACTTTCTATTTTTCTTTCGCTCCACTCCAAATCTGAAAGCAAACAGAAATACCAAAACGCGTAAAAAAGAACAAAAATAATAATAATAAAAAAAAAAACCTAAGAAAAAGAAAATCTATACACAAGTCCGCGTCGGCGGCGCCAAAAATTGATCGAATTTTATATAGTGGTAAATAAGGTTGTCGTTCACTCGGACTTGATGAGATTCATTTTAAGAATTAAAATTAGAAAACACAATATATACAAATAATGGTAACAAGATGTAGAGAGTTACTGGGACTAGGATTCCACCGAATTCATATCATAAGGCTCAATTATTTATTTTTCAGCAATTATCGCTCAATAAACAAAATAACATCGACTCTAATTTTTGCCAAGGTAGATTCTCAAAATATTAGTTATAAATCCTAAGCATGAGACATCAAAACATCAAAGCAAGCATAACCCATCAAATGAAATGATAACTAATTAATCAAAATCATAATTCTATTTTAATTAGTGGAAAAGTCATATACAGAATAAAATAAATTTACCCATGTATGAAATTCGGATTCCTCCGTCGACCCAGTATAGGGGTCTAGCTTTTCATGTTGTATACACGCTCAAAATGGTTTTTCATTGCTCAAAATGTGTTTACAAAGAAGAAGAAGAATAAAACAGTGATTCTTCTCTCCCAAAACTCCCCTCTCTCGATAATCCTGTTTGGTTCTACTAGCACCCTATTTATACTCAACAACCCATTACTCAAACATCTTTTCAAAATCTTCTTCCATAACTCCATCAGATCTTCTCTTTAATGAAAGATATCTCATCAATAATTTCCTTCTCCATTATCACAAATCTTCTTTATTTGCTAGAATAAAATCCTAGGGATATTATCTTTTTTTATTTTTTTAAATAAAACCCAAGATTTTCTTTCTCCTTTTCAATAAAAACCAACTCATAAATATATTATCTCTTTTAACTTCAAGATATGGAAACTTCCTATATAATAGGCAAGAAGATATCTTTGCCTTAAATCTTTAAAATCTCCCATAAATTCCGTGAATCTGTTTCAAAATGAAGAAGGAGAGGGTGCCTCTATCCATTTGATGGGTGCCTTTAACAAGATCGGTGCTCTTATCTGAAATGAGGATGCCTTTAACACTTTTAAGCCAATTCTTCCAAAAATGTTTATTTCCCAAAAATACCTACAAACACATAAAACGCCAAAATAAGTATAAAATCGAGTACCAACAATACAGAAAATTGAGGTCAAATTTAGACACAAAAATGTGTCTATCAAATACCCCCAAACTTATTATTTGCTAGTCCTCGAGCAAATCTAATCTAGAAAATAAAATGACTACACTTAGCATGTGCAAAGAAGCCGTTAAAACCGCTAGGTGGCCCTAGCGGCGGAGTGTTGTCTCCGGTGGGTTTACCAGAGGTGTACCCACAAAACCTTTACTCCAGACCCTAGCTATCTACGCAAAACCTTGGAAGGCACTAAAGAATCTCCTTGGTTGGCATACTCTCATTGACTATAGGATGAAGTACCCTGATGCGAAATTCCAATTGTTGTACACGAGTATGCACTCAAGCATACTAAAATTCATATAAGTGACAGAGCTCTAGATAGTTTCTGTACATCATAACCGGAGTCAACCAATCACATGGAAAGATTAAGAAGATGGATGTAGAGAAAAACGTAGATGGTTTTGATGTTGACTAAGGTGAACCTATCCTAATGGACTGAGATACCGGTCTGACTAATATCAACATAGCTTGGATATACAAGGGAACCAGCGGGTGATAATCCTAACTCTAGGTTAACACAACTGGCATATACAAGGGCTCCAGTGGTCGACTTTATTGAATTTATTCCGGTTGGTCTGATAGTCTGGTCTTTTTTTTTTTTTTTTTTTGGTATCTCAATCACTCTATTTCACCCAATCACTTATAAGAAAATAAAAACAGAAGGTGAAAAGGATTCAACGAGATATGGCGAAACTAGCATGTTTTTTTTAATTCTAACACCTGAGCTCTGTGCTTTTATGAATAGACTCTTTAGATGTTTCCATCTAATCAGATTGGTTCCTCAACTCCTACAACCAAGATGTTCCCATCCACTTAGATTGGTTAGTGCCAACCTTAAAAAGCATAAATTTCTAGGCTCTGGAGTTTATTTATTACAACTAAAAAGTTTCTCCCATACCCCCAAACTTAAATCTAACATTGTATTCAATGTTCTAAAGATGAAATTAAAAGCATGAACAATGGGAAACTGTTACCACTTGAAGAAAAGAGTAAGGAAAAATATTACCGTGTTGCATGAGCATGGGTTACCTCCCAAGAAGTGTTAAGTTTAAAGTCTTCAGCCAGACTAAGAAAGAACTAGTCACCTCGCAGAATCATATAGCGAAAGAATCGAATAATCAGGGTCATCCGGATCAAAAAGTATAACCAAAAAGAAGAGAAAATTGCAACAGACCATGAAGATATCCAAGATACCCTTATTTAACTTTTTGTTTAAGACAACTATATCTAGTTGTGGCTCGAGTCCGAGCTCTATAAACGGGTCTAAATAAAATGTTTTCATGGGCTGGACTTCCTCAAAAGAAGGATTCTTAAGATCGGGTTGTAGAGTCTGGAAATACTCAAGTAGGAACTTAGAAGCATATAACAATAACCTGAATAATTGGGGATCCACTAAGTCAATCAGATTTGACTCACACAGTTGACCACAAAGAGAGTGGTGGTCTTCCTTAAACAAATGTGTCGACCCTAATCTCCTAAAGTAATTAGGTTTAGTCTTAAAACTTAATATTTGACACATTTGAATTTCATAAGTTCCCACAATTGGAGAAAAAAATTTTGGTGGGAAAACAAAGTCAATCGAGGTATCGTAGCCTGGGTTAACCACATCAACCAGAGGATGGGTTTCTAACAACTGAACTTCTTTCTGGACATCATTAGGTTCAGGAAAACGTGTATGAAGATAATCTTGTAAAATGGTTGAGGCACATATGTCAAGTCCCATGGAGAATGATAATCACCCCCAAACTTAGAGTTTTCAGTGTCTCTAGAAAGACTAGTCACAACTTCCCTAATTTCTAGGTCATCAGATTCCTGGAAATGGTCAATTGATTCTTCTAAGTCAGGTTCATCCTCACTCATATCTACGAGTTCACTTTCTTTGTCTAAGACTATTGTTTCTAAATCGCTAGACTCAAAATAAACTCGTTCCTCTAAACCTTCGTTAGCTTCGTGAAAAGGAAATACTACATCGTCTAAAACGGGGATATTTCTAGTCAAATCCTCGTCCTTTTGAATATGTGAATAATTATTAAAATTATTTGGATTTGTACTAGAAATAACATTATCATTATAAAGCTCAACTGGAGTAACAAATTCCTGATCACTATGCCTACATATTTCAGATTCTTCATCAATATTATCCTCATCATAATCATCATTATATGAAAATGATCGAACCTCATCTAAACAAGTAGTGTTACCAATTCTAACCTCGTCATCTTGATTATGCGAATAAAAATTATCCTTATTTTCAAGGGTGGTATTGGGAACACTATATTGGAATTTAAGACTATCTTGAGCAAATTTTTCCACAATCCTATTTGTACTCTCAGTAAATTGCTTGAGGGACTCTTCTAGACACATCTTAGTTGATTGCTCTACGGACTCTTCTGGAAGCGGAATATTATAAGTCTCTTTCATAAATAAGTGAAACTTCTGTGTTGACTCATTGAAACTCTTGAGAGACACTTCTAAAGAAATTGGAGGATCTTTTTGCTTGTAAGACTGATGCACGTGTGGATAGTAATTGGGCTCACCATGGTATGACCCATAACCTTCAAAAGGTTGGCGTTCCCAACCACTATTCACACTCTGGTCATAAAAAGAGTGATGTCCATATTGTTCAGTTGGATATTCATATTCATTGTGATGGCTATTATAATACCGCCTTTGACATCCTAACTGCAAGGGAATTCTACACAAGCACAAACAAGGCTGACTCGACCACAACAAACCTACTAATTTCTAGCAAACAAAAAGCATGATGGCTCCACTTAGATTGTTTCTAGACCAGCTTCTAATCCTTCGAAAGGGAATTCGTTACAATTTAAGCAGACCCCTCTGGAATCAATCTGGTTAAAGTAAGCTAAATAGAGACGAGGGAAGTTCGATGGAGCTTTGATACCCAAGGCCTCACCGCATTACAAGGCGGGGCAGTCACGCATTCAACTCACAGAAACCGTCATGAACTTCGAAGTATGCTTAAAAGAGTAACCAATATTTTTCGAATGACTTTCCTATTAAGCTCGTTACCCTATCGGTCTTGTTCTAGTCAGTATTTTAAGCTTGGGTACGCGTTTGGTATCATTTTCCTAAGGCGGGCAAGAAGAGAACGGTGATGAAATCCGAACCCTTATCTTGTATGGCCAGGCCTTGCCCTTTACTAGGAAATTAAAGCAGCCGTTTTCAATAACTCAACATATATGCATACAAAATCATCCAGTTTACCCGCTGACAGGGGATTCACGGATGTTTAGAATTCTTACCTCCCGTTCCAGACGGGGGATGAACCGTTGAAGTCGACTCGGGCCATTGACTCCTATGTCAGTGTACGAACCCGAGGAGCCGAGACAGTATCGTAACTGTCGTCCTTCCCTGTGCAGTTTATATTCAAAATAACCCTTCCTTAGGGTTTTTAAAAATAAAGTCCAAAAGAAAGTCCCAAAAATAAAGTCCAAAAAAAAAATGTCCAAAAATAAAAGATTACAAAAATATAACCCTAATTACAGTTTCTAAAAAAAATAAAATAATAATAATAACACTATATACAAAATTTTCTTCTTCACTCCGTTCGGATTTCTATTTTCTTTCCTATTTTGGCTTTGCTTTTTTTTCAGCACTTTCTCTTTTTCTTTCGCTCCACTCCAAATCTGAAAGCAAACAGAAATACCAAAACGCGTAAAAAATAACAAAAATAATAATAATAAAAATAAAACCTAAAAAAAAAAAATTATACACAAGTCCGCGTCGGCGGCGCCAAAAATTGATCGAATTTTATATAGTGGTAAATAAGGTTATCGTTCACTCGGACTTGATGAGATTCATTTTAAGAATTAAAATTAGAAAACACAATATATACAAATAATGATAACAAGATGAAGAGAATTACTGGGACTAGGATTCCACCGAATTCATATCATAAGGCTCAATTATTTATTTTTCCAGCAATTATCGCTCAATAAACAAAATAAAATCGACTCTTATTTTTGCCAAGGTAGATTCTCAAAATATTAGTTATAAATCCTAAGCATGAGACATCAAAACATCTAAGCAAGCATGACCCATCAAATGAAATGATAACTAATTAATCAAAATCATAATTCTATTTTAATTAGTGCAAAAGTCATATACAGAATAAAATAAATTTACCCATGTATGAAATTCGGATTCCTCCGTCGACCTAGTGTAGGGGTCTAGCTTTTCATGTTGTAAACACGCTCAAAATGGTTTTTCATTGCTCAAAATGTGTTTACAAAGAAGAAGAAGAAAAACAGTGATTCTGCTCTCCCAAAACTCCCCTCTCTCGATAATCCTGTTTGGTTCTACTAGCACCCTATTTATACACAACAACCCATTACTCAAACATCTTTTCAAAATCTTCTTCCATAACTCCATCAGATCTTCTCTTTAATGAAAGATATCTCATGAATAATTTCTTTCTCCATTATCACAAATCTTCTTTATTTGCTAGAATAAAATCCTAGGGATATTATCTTTTTTTATTTTTTAAATAAAACCCAAGATTTTCTTTCTCCTTTTCAATAAAAACCAACTCATAAATATATTATATTATCTCTTTTAACTTCAAGATATGGAAACTTCCTGTATAATAGGCAAGAAGATATCTTTGCCTTAAATCTTTAAAATCTCCCATAAATTCCGTGAATCTGTTTCAAAATGAAGAAGGAGAGGGTGCCTCTATCCATTTGCTGGGTGCCTTTAACAAGATCGGTGCTCTTATCTGAAATGAGGATGCCTTTAACACTTTTAAGCCAATTCTTCCAAAAATGTTTATTTCCCAAAAATACCTACAAACACATAAAACGCCAAAATAAGTATAAAATCGAGTACCAACAATACAGAAAATTGAGGACAATTTAGACACAAAAATGTGTCTATCAACAAGGTATTCAGGTTATTTCCTTCAACGATGGCATGCTTCTTAGAATCGTATTTGGCTGGCAACGATCTGAGAATTTTCATCACAATATCCTTTTCAGCAATAGTCTTACCCAATGCAAAAGATGCATTAACAATTTCAGACACTTTGTGATTAAACTCATCGAATGAATCTTCATCAGCCATACAAAGGTTTTCCCAATCAGAATTTAGGCTTTGAAGCCTAGCTTCTTTCTCAGAGGAGTTTCCTTCGAATACCGTTTCTAAGATATCCCACGCATCTTTAGACCGAGTGCACATAGCAACATGGTACTGAAGATCTAGGGTAATGGCATGGATGATTGCATTTAATCCGACAGAATTTTGCTTTGCAGCAAGAATCTCGACAGCATCATAATCACTGATATCCTTTGGAACAGTTACATCGCCTTCTGTAACAACCAGAGGATTATATCCATTAACAACATAAACCCATGATTGAAAATCACGCGCTTGAAGAAAGGCACGCATAGCAATTTTCCACCATAAGTAATTTGAGCCATCGAAGATTGGTGGTACATTTATGGAGATAACACTTCTGTCCATAGAGTCAGATTGCTACAAACACAGACTTATGAGGTCTTGAACGTGTTTGCCTGCTCTGATACCAATTGAAAAGCGGGGGGTCTAACAACCTCAACCAATATTTTGTTTAGCAATCTATATGGACAAACTCCAATATACTTATGATAGAACCAATTAATAAAGCGAGCTCAATCAAGAAACATATCCTAGAGTTGTATCTCTGTTTCACAACGTAATCAACAAATCAAATAGATAAAAATCCGCGAGCCTGATTATTATGTGAAACAACTTGAACTGTACCAAAGACCAATGTTCAAGTGTCAATTAATTTATATCAACAACCAAAGGTTGGATTATCTAATTGATTGAACTACGCACAACCTGTGATATTTCAAATATATAAAAAATATAATGCGGAAAAGAAATAACACAGACACCAGAAATTTTGTTAACGAGGAAACCGCAAATGCAGAAAAACCCCGGGACCTAGTCCAGATTGAACACCACTGTATTAAGCCACTACAGACACTAGCCTACTCCAAATTAACTTCAGACTGGAATGTAGTTTAGCCCTAACCAATCTCACACTGATCAAGGTACAGTTCCGTTCCTTATGCCTCTAGAACCATGCCGGATTCTGCGAACTTGATTCCTTTAGCTACGAGTTTTGTTCCGTCTTTTGATAAATAAAGGTGAACAGGAACCAATTGATAAACCAGACTTATATTCCCGAAGAACAGCCTAGTAATATCAATCACCTCACAATAATCTTAATCGATTAACGAAATAAGATATCACAAACGATGAGACGAAGGTGTTTGTGATTACTTTTCAATCTTTCCTATCGGAGAATAAATCTCTAGAAAATCTTAAAGAAGATAGTACTCAATCACAATTGGAAAACACCAAGATCAGAACACGTAACTACAAATAAAATAGTTGGGTCTGGCTTCACAATCCCAATGAAGTCTTTAAGTCATTAACCTACAGGCTTTTAGAAAAACCTAAGATTAAAGGAGAATCGACTCTAGTCGCAACTAGTATCACACAGGAGGTGTGGGTATTAGGTTTCCCAGTTGCTAGAGTTCTCCCTTATATAGTCTCTAAATTAGGGTTTGCAATCAATGTTACCTTGGTAACAAAGCATTCAATATTCACCGTTAGATGAAAACCTGATTAGATTCAAACTAATATCTTTCAACCGTTAGATCGAACTAAGCTTGTCATACACAAATGAAATGTACCAACATTTAGATACAGGTAACCGTCCTTAAACGTGTACACTTAGTTGGTTCAACAATAGTGGTACGTATGATCTCTATAACTTGGTAGCTATTACTATAAAGGCGGAATTCAGAATAATAATAGACGAAAAATTTATAAAACAGAAGGCGCAAGAAAGTAATTCGAAAAAAAAATATCTTCTCTACATTATGAACAAGAAAACAATTACAATTCTGTCTTTGTAACGCTCACAATCTCTTTAAACAGTGGATCAACCTTAAACTGTTTGCTAAGCTTGCACAAGTATTGTTTCAAGCTTTCTCTAGGTTTTATGTATCTAGTCTATGTCCTTAGCTATTAGACAAAGCCATCTATTTATATCCTTCATCGTACTTAGCTGACCAAGGACATTTAGTAGGAATATATTTCCTAAACTAAGAGTATTGCCTAAAACAAAACTCTTCCCTAACTAGGAATTCTGCCTAAACAAGGATTCCTGCCTAGAATAGGATTCTTCCCTCAAATTAGCTTGAGGTTAACTAAGTTCCCTAAAGGAGTACGGATACACCTGTATCAAATAGTTAATCGAGGTTAGCCACATGAACACTTCATATCAACCTTATTCATTTTTATCACAACTAGTTCAAATGACTCAAATGAAACTAGTTAGAGAGTTGTTCAATTGTTTATATTCTCATAGAAGTATACAAGATACAATTGAAGCAAAATCGATTTTGATTCACTCGAATCATTTCATGAACATTATAACCACGGTTTGCAAAATATTGCATTCCTTAATTTATAAATGTATTAGTTCATGAACAAACCGATTTTAGAACATAACCTACTCAAGTACGCAAACGGGTACGCATACTTAAGTAGCCGGACTGAGTTTGGTTTCGCCAGTACGCGAACGGTTACACATACTTGATAGGCAGCTAATATTGTATGTATTCTTATCATTTTATAGGTGTTTACGGTATCTTGTTGCACTAATTGTTTATATTTGTGCCAATTCATGTATTTTGTATCACTTGTTCGTTTGCGAGTAAATTTTGTGGTAATTGTCCCGTATTTTTGTTTTGTAATGCTAGGGGAATGAAAAGAATGATCTAAAGATGGGATATGCATAAAGTGGAGCCGCTATGCCTTGTCAAGCTAGATATCAAGTTGGATTTAAGCATGTTAGAGCATAGCTCAGTTGAACCCACCAAGCGTTGGGATGTCAAGTTTGGTTGTAATATTTTAGTGAATCAAAACTCATTTTAAGAGTCACTTGATTATGTACTTGAGTCAACTTCGTATAGGTTAGCTTGAAAGTATTAGGATATGAGACATTACAAGTATTGCGAAGACTTGAAGAAGTGAAGAAGTAAGAAGCTACAACGACAACATCATCCTTCCACTTGAGGTTAGTGATATTTGATTTGAACTGTTTCATTCCCCAATGTATCTTTCAAGTCGTGCATATTGAAAACGAAACTGCGAAGCATAAACACTCTAGATAGACATAGTATTAAGGAATACAATATGAAGTTTATTGCTTAACCATTAAACTTTGTAGATTAGACATCAACATAATCGTTTAAATGTTATTGTAATTATGTATGGGTATGAGGTGAGGATTTCATCCTAGGAAACAATGTTTTACATGTGTTTTAAGGAAGTAAGTTCATAAACTTTTTTATGAATCGAAAAGGAAATCGCCAGGCGTTATTGGGATTGTTATTTAATGCATATCTTGTGAACATCCAATATGTGTGATTTAATATAACCGCTCACGACTTGTTTGTATTATTGGTAAAACTATTCACAAAGGCCTGACTTATGTATTGGTATGACTTTTATTAGTGAAACCGATCTTAAGTAATCACCTGAGATGGTATGACGAGTTTGTGATTGTGTATGACCGAATCTGGGTAAAGGGGAACCGATCCTATGAAGAGGTGCAACACATCACAAAGGGGAATCGATCCTTGTATGAGGTGCAGCAAGTTTGTAGCAGAAAGGGGAACCGATCCTATGGACATGTGCAACACGTTTTTAGGCAAAGGGGAACCAATCCTATGGACATGTGCAACACATATAAGTTAGATACCATATATATGTGGGGAACCGATCCTAGTACCTAGTCAACCGAATTTTGGAAATCTAGTGTGACTATACACAGTACTCACATGGAGGTAGAACCGAAACTTGTTTTGGTAGAACCGTTAAACCTATGATTTGTGATTGAGTGTTTCTTGATCAATCGCATAGTTCTTGAAAGTCAGATGAACTAATTCTAAACTTGTTTGGAAGTGTGGCAAATCGGTTTCAAGGTTGTAAGTATGAAAGAGGACTTACAAAGTAAGGATGGCGACACACTTTGAACACAGGCAGTAATTTTTATCTTTTATTGTTCAAAGTTATTCCTTAATAGCTACAGGAAGGAAATCCCAGGATCGAAACATAAATAAGTTAAGAATCTTTTATTTAAGGTTTTTAATTTTATTTTAGGAAAACGAGAATTAGTAATGTGCATTTACTAGTTGAGATTTTCCAAAGAGAATTTTGGTCATTATTTTGGACAGAGCATTTCCAGGAATTATGGAAACCGAATTTGGAATATATTGAATATCTTTGACAATATTTTTGGTTTTGGAAATTCCTTGGTGTCCAAACTTCCTGGTCTATAAATACTTGAAGTTTTCATTTCTAGCAAACTAATCCTTCGTGACAACAAACTTCCTCGGTTGTGTTGTTACCGATGAAGCCGCCTATTCAGAGAGGAGATTAACCTAATTTGGCAAAATCTCTTACGGTCGCTCAGTTTAAAGTCTTCTTTGGGATTGAGAAGCTCTACGAGTACCGTTAGTGGGAAACTAGATAATTGCGGTTTATCTTGTGTTTTCGATTGATTTGATTGACTAACGGTGGTTGAACTTTGATTGCACCTAGTTTGTTTATTCTTGAGAATCTTCTGTTCTGATATAAGATTCACTCAAACTAGATCGAAGTTTCAACATGGATCTTTAGGCTGTTGTTAGTGTTAAAGACGATCTTGTGATAATCCATTGTTAACGGACTCCGTTCTGTGCGTGATTGATCACAAGAGATTCAAGTTGTTGTGTGCAGGTGTTTATTGAAGATCTAAGAAGATTTGAAGACAAAAAAGATATTGAAGATTTCTGATTTGGGGTTCATAATCTTTAGTGTGCACAATACTTGTTTTGGTATAAGAGGATCCAACTATAATCGGTGTATCCTTGTTGTAGATTGGATTGATTAGTTGTGTAGATCGGCATCAATACAATTCTTTGTGATTAAAATTATTGATTGCAAAATCTTAACAATTACTTCGGTAGTTGAACATAAGATAGATCTAAGAACCCGACGAAGGAGTTTATTGAGATAAACAGAAGAGCCTTTGTCGAACTCATATCACTTGGTTGAAGAGTTGATACCAAACAGATTTGTTGTTCCTTTACTGTTGGAATACGAACCAAAGGAATTGTTCCAAGTACGTGACTTATTCATAAGTCGGAGGCGTGGGAATACAAACGGAACTAGGTGAACTATAGGTTTAGTTGCTTGGTCTCAACTATACGAAGTTGGTTTAATTTTTTGTAGCGGCTTAATCCTGAGAGTATTCAATTCTGGACAAGGTCCCGGAGTTTTTCTGCATTTGTGGTTTCCTCGTTAACAAAATCTTGTTGTGTCATTTACTTTATATTTCCGCGTTATAATTGTTTTATTATAATTAAATTAAATTACACAAACGTTAATTCCTATTTACTTGATAAGCAATCCTATTGTGTTTGGTTAAGTCCGAACTTTTTTATCAAGTAAACATACTTCGTTGTTATATTGTCTTGATCTCGTATCCATAGATGATCACACGGGGTGTGAACCGATTAGTTGTATTGTCTCGACTCAGTCCATAGACAATCACTTTCGGAGAAAGGACTTATAGGTAGGAAAAGTTTTAGCTTGAGATATATTTGGGTACCCTCGCCTTTTCAATTGGTATCAGAGCAGGCAAACACGAAAAGATCTAACAATCTGTGTTTGGTGCGATCCAACCTATAAGGTATGAGTCAAAATAAGAAAAGCAAAGCTAAACTTATGAAGAACTCAGTTAACGTTTGTCAAGATAATGAGAATAATATCTCAGAAAAGGTCAATGGAAATTGGTCTCGAAAGTCTTTTCGAAAATCAAAGAAAAAGTCTATGACTAATAACTTGATTGCGAATCAGGTTCCTGATCAGAAAAGAATGAGTCAGAAACTCAAGAAACATGTTTTGGATCCGACTCCAATTCTTAGTGAAAAATTGTATGAAAAGAGATTCGATTCACTAGCCTTCCCAAGTTCTGAATTTCATAAGGTGTTGGAAATATTTTTCAAGCATGCTGAAAACTATTCAGAAAAGGGAAAAACCATTGACAGTCTAGATGATGTCACAGAACTTCTTGTTCAACTAAATGTAAGAATATGTGAAGGAAAGCGAGAAACACTCAGTCTTCAAAATAATCTGGCAGATTATATGGAACAAAAACTGGCCTTGTGCAATGAAGTTCATTAACAGACTACAGAGTGTGAAATTCTTATTGAATCGCTAGAACATTCACAGATAAGGAATAAAATCCTTATTGAGAAACTTCTTACTGTAACATGTCAAGAGGTATATCTAAACAGATGTTTAAAAAAACATTTCCAACAAGGAATGGATACCTTAAGAGGACATATATAGTGTCTTAAACAAGAGACATTAGCAAACTGCCGACTGGCAGATCTAGACCACACGGGTTCAAGTTCAAAGAACATACCATCCTGGGCACAAGATGTAATCGAGGATATTACATCTCGCAATTTTCCTAACAAAGAGGATGGGTTCAAAACCCACGAAGAAGAACATGATCATGTTCAAAAAGGGGGAAGATCTCCTCATGAGGTATTTAATGAGGAATTTCCTCATCCCAGTGCTTAACCGCATTGGATTGTGAACCCTTACAATGCCCAATCTTCGGATGTAAGGAAGCACATATACCTTGCTATTGGTATCCTACTATATCTCTTATTCAACATAGAGAGATTACACAATCTACCTTAAGGATATTTTAAACATCTTTATGTGTAGAAAGGTTGTCTTACAACAACTTGTGTAAAAGGGATAAGTGTAATTGTTTGAAGTATCTCTTGATGGCGATCTTGAAGATAACCTCTTTTTGGAGAATATTGTGTTCCAATAACACATAAGATGCGAAAATATTTTCAAATCTTGTCAGAATTATTTATTTAAGGTTGATATCTATGTTTGGTATTGTTAAAGGTATTTCTAGTATATGTACTCAATGTGTCTGAGAACTTATGCTAAAGGATGTATTCTCAAACCAGATCTCAAGCAAAACTTCTGAAAGCCTTGAGTGGAATTGTAGCGCCCCCTAAGCTAGCAGCTGACTAATCCAAGAGATTAACTAAATAAAGAGGCACTAAGAATCTAAATCATTTAATTAAACATTCAATTTAGGAATCTGCTACAAAATCTTAACCCAAAACTAGCCCCGCTCAGAAATATATATACAAGATCTTCTCTCAAATGATACATATACAATAGTCATTTGGTTTACAAATAGAATATACAACATAATAAACATATCATATTATAACCAACTAAAGAAGTCAACTTCTCGGAGCTTTCGCTGCGCAACTCTGGTCTGTCTCTGAAACTGAAAGTGGGAATAATTAACATTTAACTTCTAAATAATCAAAGGAAAGATTTGGAAAAACAATTCATGTTTTCGGAAACATTAAACAGTGACAAAGTCACTAAAATAAACAAACATGCATATGGACAAACTCCTTCGTCAAACAATGTATATATTGAGTGTCGACCACTTCCTTCCACACCCTATTAGCCTATATGGTGTCGACCAATTCCTTACACACTTGTTAAGCATAAAAGCAGAATTCATGTAGATATAAAAGAAGGAGAAGTACCCTATACACCACAAATGGAAAATATTGTTTTCCAGATAGGTGTCGACCAATTCCTTACACACCTATCATTTTCCTAATAGGTGTCGACCACTTCCTTACACACCTATTAAGCATACAAATGGAAATTCTTATTTCCCGAACAATTCATATTGACAACAAAACATCACAGGTCCTTTCCAAACCATGGAAAGATTAACAGAATCAACAAAATTATCGTAAAACAAGTTGAACAAAGGCATAGAATGTACGAGGCAAATGCATGACTTTGTTAAACATAAACTTTTGTAAAAGAAACAACAATGGTTACCATAGAGTCAAATGTATTCCCACCTCTTTTGATGACAAGCCACGCCTACCTCGAGATCCACGATCCACTGGTTCGTCATTTGAATCGATCATTGTTAATAGACTAACTGTTAATCATACAAGAACTCTAAGAGTTTAGCCAAAAGGCTCACAGAAGAATCATAGCACATTTTCATACAAATCTCTAGTTATAGATTAAGTGAACTATCTAATGGTTCTAAGCCCATTCATTGTTCTACACTTCTTTATTATTTATCTATAGCACATCTAAAGGTTTACTAATTCAATTAGGTAGAATCTATTGTCCAATTGATAAGTCTAAAGAGTATCTACAACTTTGTAGAAGGAACTAAAGGCTAATTCGGACCATAAGGGGTCCAATTCATCTAATTAAGAAAGCCTAATCCTAAACCCAGGTCCACTATACAAGTCCATTACACAAGGCCTGGTCCACTAGGGTCTACTAACGGTCTCTAACAGTCAACGGGGTCGATTAACAGTCAACGTCCAAGGTCTGGTCAAGTCCAGGGTAATCGAATCGGTCAAGGTTCACTGAGTCAACTCAGGTAACAAATCTGGACCACTGAGTCGGACAGATTGACTCGGTCAGATTGACTCGAGATACCTAACTAGGCTGAAATGCATAATGCCTAACCCTTGCACAGGTCAGAGCCATTGCTCAGGCCAAAGAACACTAAGGCACAATCATTGTGCAACACAACTCTTAACTATAATTCAAATAACAATACATTTATCTAAAACAAATTTCATAAATCAAATACAACTTCATTTACACCACCAACCTCATTTCAGGCTTTAACCAAACTTCAATTCCATCACCCTGCAATTGCAGTACCAAGCCATATCTAAATTCAACATAAGCCATACACCCCGTGCCAAACTGAACCACCACCAGTTACATCAACACCAGACCCAAGTCCTAGCCTACATTCATCTAGCATCTCAGTTCAACTTGTGCAGCCATAACTCTTCTTATTTCATTATAACTCTGTTATTCCCTACATCCGACAGCATCATCACGTCTAAACTCAACTCAAACAACCCAGCAGACTACAAACACTACACAAAATTCTAGAGTTCTGCCTAAGCTACTATTTCAAAACTCACTCCATTCTATTCACTGCCAACCCCTGTTACCAACATCCCTTTCATAACTACCAAACCAAACTTCAAACAATCTTTCCACCTGCAATTCAGTTCCACTGCCCATCTCAAACTCTTAACTAAAACATCATATCACTTCAACCAATTTCAGTCAACATCCCCAACACCAATAACACTGCCACTTAATTATTACCCCTGCATCTCAGATCAACAACTCAGCTTAATCACTTCCAGCAGCACCATTCCCATTATCTGAGCTTAACCAAAACAACACCACCTACAACCTCAGCTCATACTACACACACATACAACCACAACATTTCAGCCATTCCCTGCAGCTCAAGACAGAGTTATTGAAGCAAATGAATTAACCTTTTCATTACAATTCAGAATTCATACCACTAACACCACCAATTCAACACTAACACAAAACACATCCAAGCCTCTTATAACTCATTCCAACATTTTACTTTGTTCTTAATTCAACATCTCAGATTCAAGATAACATAATAACATCCAACATCACAGATAACAACACAAACCAACCATGTCCATCTCAATCTTAATTCAATTATCAAACACAGATATTCATTCAATAAAACTGAATAACTGACCCCAAACATCTTAAGGAAGAATTACCTCAAAAGCCATGGAGATCAATTCCTCTTTACTTTGGTTCAGTTTAACCAACCATCTCAGTAATCCTCATCGGCATCACTAGCTCTCAGAAATCCCTAAAAGTAATTCTCAATCCTCTTTAGAACCCTAACTTCATCAAATTCAGGTTGTTCTTCAACTTCAACCTCTAATTCAATTCAAACCCAACTTCAATCAGACTTCTAAACCTCCAATTTCATCGCTAATTTCACACAATTTCTCAATCAACTCAAGAACCCTAATTTCTTCAACCCTTCACTGTGAATCTAAAATCGACTAACAAATCTTCTTCTTTGCTAGTAACAGTGAATACCCATCCTTAATTGATCGATTTCATACTCAATTCCACGAAATTCTTCAATCAAACACAAACCCTGACTTTCACGGAAACACTTCTCTTCAACTCAATCGAGGATTCTAACCAAACCCAAACTATGAAATCATCAACACCACACTCGATTGATTGGTTTCACTAATTTCCTAGTAAGGTTTTTTCTCAGAGATTTCCTCTCTGAATCGCCAGAAAAGAAGAAGAATAAGAACAGATGAGAAGAAGAAGAAAATAGAAATGAAATCTTCTCTTGACACGTTTGGTGATAAGGCCGACCAGAAAAATGATCAAGGCACCCAGGCTTCGGATAAGGGCAGCCAGGTCGGTCACACTAATCTGATGATATCTTCTGCGTCAGGTCTCCGAATGACACGCTCAAGTAATCCATTCCGCGTAACTTTTCGAGATCTATCTAGTGATACTAGTTTCGTATTTAATTCGTGGTTAGATTAATTTCTATTAATTTAAATCTATATTATCTAATCGAGTCATTAGCGGCTTAATCGTCTCTTGACTAGTCTAATAGCGTTGACGAGCTTGAGGCTCGTTACAGGAATGACTTCTAAGGAAACTGTTCATCTTGATGATACCTTCAAGAAATATGGTTGTGAAGATATAGAAAATGAAAAGGAAGATGTCACTAATCTCCTTGTCCAAAACAGTTTGGATGCTAAGATTGATATTATCAATCTTCGTCAAGTCCTCCTCAGTACTATTGAAACTCATCATAGACAGGCAGCACTACTAAGAACTGTTATCCGTAACCAAAGAAAGCTGATTAAACTTGGAATCGGTAACATGGAGTTTGCTCGAAATATTAATCGAAAGGTTAATGCATTAGCCTGTGAACATAATCAAGGTATTGTGTGCAGAATCCGAGATATCAGTCGAGATGCTATTGATGAAGATCCTGAAAAATTTGAGGAAATTGAAGATGATCTTTGAAAGATCTGCAAAAAATAGACAGTAGTTTATTTTTTCAATAAGGTCTATTATGAATAAAAACTATTATGAACAAAATTATTTGATTTATAATTTTTCTTGTGATGGTTTTTGATTTACATAGCCTGTGCTTGAATGCTTTATTATTGCTATGGATGTTTATGTGATGTTTGATTTCGGTTTTATTACCTTGATATTCGATCTTATAATGTTGTGAACCCTTATGGTTTGGGTGACTTTTTGATTTAGCAGGATTAAGTTCTAGCCCATGTTGGTAGGCTTTATCAAAGGATCATGAGGGGTTCTGGTAGAAACAATATGTGAAAAAGTCACAATATGTTGAATCGGTTTTGGTTTAGCATAAAAGCATATGTGTTTCGACGGTTTTCAACTTTTGCTTGCAATTGTTAAAACCGGTTTTCAACCTTTCTCTGGTAAAGGTTGGTTGTTGTTATTCTTTTGTTTTGCATAAGGATGACAACATAAGGATATTTCGATATCAATTCTCCCTGGAAGAAGATGCAAATATATTGGAGATGCGGTTGCGAAATTTGAGGTAACAATGTTGTTAGTTGATTGTTTTCCTGTTTAAGAAAAGCCTGATTTTATTTCATATTTATTTTCCTTTTGCTTAACAAAATTTCGGTACAATTGATGTTTTATTCCATGATGTGTGTATGGATGTGTGTGTGATTCAATTGTTTCCGGTTAAGAAAAACTATTGTTATCTTGCTTTATTGTGTGGTATCAATTGTTTAGGCTTACAAAATTTCGGTGCAATTGCGGTGTCATAATGTCTATGTTGTTTCAATTGCTTCCGGTTGAGGTGAATAATTATGCAAGTTGATTTATTTGGTTTGTATCAATTATTTATGGCTTAACGAAAGAAAAGGTTTGCGGGATGGATTGTTTAGTCCAATTCGATTCCGGATAAGAGAAGCTAAGTTTATCTTAGTTAGACTTATCAAAGTGGAGGTTTCGGTTATTCAAGTCTAATCGAATGCCTTAACAAGAAATGCTAGTTAACTAACCTAGTACTTGTCTTGTTTAAAATTTAAAGGTCTAAGTTATATGGATAATTAGAACCTAATGAGAAAAATAGAGTTATCTTTATTTTGGTCTTATCGAATAAAGCGATTGTATTTGTACAATCAGTTTAGCAAAGGGACTAAGGGGCTTAGTTGATTTTTGGTTTGATAAACTAAATTGGGAAAATTACTTCGGGCAATTGTTTCCTTGATAACATATCAAAACAAATTACTTTGTAGTTTCGATTTTGATATTGGTATCAAAAATGGTGTGTGGAACCCTCGTGCTTAACTCTATAGGTTTGCAAGTCTATTTTGAGATTTGTAAGATTTTTTTCGTGTTGTCCTTTATTTTTTCGTTTCTTTGTCATTTTGTAACAAAAAGGGGGAGAAATATATGGAGTAAACAAGTGATATTGGTATTGATTTTATATTGATTGGTATCACTAAGGAAAAAAACAATTGTGCTTAAACGTTTATCTAACGAAAGATTGAAAGCATAGACTAATGGGGAGTAGCATATCATATTAATTGGTATAACAAAGACGTGCGGATTGATGAAATCTACCTATCTCACCTTTAGGGGGAGTATTAGCTTTGTTATTATAATGTCAACAACGGCATTTAAGGATTGAATGAATGCAGGTTATTGTGCTATTGAATTCGGGAATCAAGCGTATGTGTAATGAATTCTTGTAATTTGTTTATCCATATGATTATAAGAGTTTTGTCACTAAAATTGACAAAGGGGGAGATTGTTAGAGCATAGCTCGGTTGAACCCACCAAGCGTTGGTATGTCAAGTTTGGTTGTCATATTTTAGTGAACCAAAACTCATTTTAAGAGTCGCTAGATTATGTACTAGAGTCAACTTCGTATAGGTTAGCTTGAAAGTATTAGGATATGAGACATTACAAGTATTGCGAAGACTTGAAGAAGTGAAGAAGTGAAGAAGTTAGAAGCTACAACGACAACATCATCATTCCACTTGAGGTTAGTGATATTTGACTTGAACAGTTTCATTCCCTAACGTCTCTTTCAAGTCGTGCATATTGAAAACGAAACTGCGAAGCATGAACCCTCTAGATAGACATAGTATTAAGGAATACAATACGAAGTTTATTGCTTAACCATTAAACTTTGTAGATAACACATCGACATAATCATTTAAATGATATTGTGATTATGTATGGGTATGAGTTGAGGATTTCATCCTAGGAAACAATGTTTTACATGTGTTTTAAGGTTGTAAGTTCATAAACTTTTTTATGAATCGAAAAGGAAATCGCCAGGCGTTATTGGGATTGTTATTCATTGCATATCTTGTGAACATCCAATATGTGTGATTTAGTATAACCGCTCACGACTTGTTTGTGTTCTTGGTAAAACTATTCACAAAGGCCCGACTTATGTATTGGTATGACTTTTATTAGTGAAACCGATCTTAAGTAATCACCTGAGATGGTATGATCGAGTTTGTGATTGTGTAGGACCGAATCTGGGTAAAGGGGAACCGATCCTATGAAGAGGTGCAACACATCACAAAGGGGAATCGATCCTTGTATGAGGTGCAGCAAGTTTGTAGCAGAAAGGGGAACCGATCTTATGGACATGTGCAACACGTTTTTAGGCAAAGGGGAACCGATCCTTTGGACATGTGCAACGCATATAAGTCAGATACCATATATATGTGGGGAACCGATCCTAGTACCTAGTTAACCGAATTTTGGGAAGCTAGTGTGACTATGCACAGTACTCACATGGAGGTAGAACCGAAACTTGTTTTGGTAGAACCGTTAAACCCATGATTTGTGATTGAGTGTTTCTTGATCAATCGCATAGTTCTTGAAAGTCAGATGAACCAATTCTAAACTTGTTTGGAAGTGTGGCAAATCGATTTCAAGGTTGTAAGTATGAAAGAGGACTTACAAAGTAAGGATGTCGACACACTTTGAACACAGGCAGTAATGTTTATCTTTTATTGTTCAAAGTTATTCCTTAATAGCTACAGGAAGGAAATCCCAGGATCGAAACATAAATAAGTGAAGAATCTTTTATTTAAGGTTATTAGTTTTATTTTAGGAAAACGAGAATTAGTAATGTGCATTTACTATTTGAGATTTTCCAAAGAGATTTTCGGTCATTATTTTGGACAAGGCATTTCCAGGAATTATGGAAACCGAATTTGGAATATATTGAATATCTTTGACAATATTTTCGGTTTTGGAAATTCCTTGGTGTCCAAACTTCCTTGTCTATAAATACTTGAAGTTTGCATTTCTAGCAAACTAATCCTTCGTGACAACAAACTTCTTCGGTTGTGTTGTTACTGGTGAAGCCGCCTATTCGGAGAGGAGAGTAACCTAATTAGGCGAAATCTATTATGGCCGCTCAGTTTAAAGTCTTCTTTGGGAGACTCCGTTCTGTGCGTGATTGATCACAAGATATTCAAGTTGTTGTGTGCAGGTGTTTATTGAAGATCTGAGAAGAATTGAAGACAAAGAAGATATTGAAGATTTCTGATTTGGGGTTCATAATCTTTGGTGTGCACAATACTTGTTTTTCGGTATAAGAGGATCCAACTATAATCGGTTTATCCTTGTGGTAGATTGGATTGATTAGTTGTGTAGATCGTCATCAATACAATTCTTTGTGATTAAAAGTATTGATTGCAAAATCTTAACAATTACTTCGGTAGTTGAACATAAGATAGATCTAAGAACCTGACGAATGAGTTTATTGAGATAAACAGAAGAGCCTTTGTCGAACTCATATCACTTGGTTGAAGAGAGTTGATACCAAACAGATTTGTTGTTCCTATACTGTTTGGAATACAAACCAAAGGAATTATTCCAAGTACGTGACTTATTCATAAGTCAGAGGCGTGGGAATACAGAAGAAACTAGGTGAACTATAGGTTTAGTTGCTTGGTCTCAACTATACGAAGTTGGTTTAATTTTGTGTAGCGGCTTAATCCTGAGAGTATTCAATTGTGGACAAGGTCCCGGGGTTTTTCTGCATTTGCGGTTTCCTCGTTAACAAAATCTTGCTATGTCATTTACTTTATATTTCCGCCTTATAATTGTTTTATTATAATTAAAGTAAATTACACAAACGTTAATTCCTATTTACTTGATAAGCAATCCTATTGTGTTTGGTTAAGTCCGAACCCTTTTATCAAGTAAACATACTTCGTTGTTGTATTGTCTTGATCTCATATCCATAGATGATCACAAGAAGTGTGAACCGATTAGTTGTATTGTCTTGACTCAGTCCATAGACAATCACTTTCGGAGAAAGGACTTATAGGTAGGAAAAGTTTTAGCTTGAGGTATATTTGGGTACCCTCGCCTTTTCAAAGCAGATACGTGTAATTGAGAAGGCAGTCGGGGTGCGTGCAGATTTATGAAGTTGAATGGATCCAGTAATGAACAAGAAGTTCAAGAAGAAAAAATCTCTGATCATGAAATGAAGTAGTGGGCCGAAATTCAAGCGAACCCATATTGAGAGTTAAAGAAAGGAAGCCAAGGTCCAAGTTTCATTCTCATATACCAAAATAGGGTCTTCATGCTTAACATGTTAGTCTGCTGCCTTTCCCAAATCTCTCTTCCTTCACGAGAAACAAGTTCTCTTCTCTGTATCCTTCTCTCCCATATTTTCACTCCATCAATCTTTTCTTTGTCCCCCTTGTCTTTCTTTCTCAACCAATTCGAAAGTACTATACCCATTTAACCTAACCCTAGGCTATGAATTGTGCAAGAATAAAAGTTTGATTGGTTTCCAAGGCGACAGAATTGACAAGTGAATGGTTTGATTTACATCTCTTCGCAACTCCAACAAAGTCGACATCCTAGTACGTTGTAAGGTGATAAATGCAATACAAAAATGGCCATTATCAATTCATGTCACAGGGAAGTTCGAATATGAGTTTGCATCACCATGACAGTTTGCTTGGCATGTCAAATCTCTCTCACACCCGACACCACCTCCCTGATGCCCTATTTCCATCTTTCCCTAATGAACTAGTTAACCAATTCGTACTATACCCATTTAACCTAACCCTAGGCTATGAATTGTGCAAGAATAAAAGTTTGATTGGTTTCCAAGGCGACAGAATTGACAAGTGAATGGTTTGATTTACATCTCTTCGCAACTCCAACAAAGTCAGGCGGCGTTGTAAGGTGGCATGGGGAATACAATCAGTTTCGGTTAGCGGAGACATTATCAATTCATCTTCAATATGAGTTTGCATCACCGACAAAAAGATATCAAGTCTGAATTTTATCTCTTTGCAACTCTAACAATGGCGAATGGCAGCGCGTCAAATTAGGTATGAGCTGTTTTCCTTTCAATCTCCGACAACATCAGCAATTGGTGAACGCAGTGTAATGGCTACATATGATAAGGAAGAGTACATCAGTGGTTAGTTCCGAGAACCCCCTAAATTTAATATTGTATCTGTTGTTGATTAGAGGGATGGAGAATGGCGAGTAGATTTATGTATAAAAAGGGGTCATTGATATGTAATTGAGATATGCAGGGGAGTGAGGAGAAAGAGTATAAAATCAGTTCCCATTTCTATCTTTTGCTTTTGTTGTTGAGTGACTTAGTAGAACTCCGTTGAAAAGAGAAGAACTTGCATCAATGAGTCTATCAATATCAAAACTCCATATTTCAGCTGTTTCTATTAAAGCCATGTTCTAAATCTGCAGCTAAGGTTGAGATGAAGGTCTTAATCTAGTTAGATTATTTTGGTTGATTTTGTTGTTCAAATTGAAATCTATTGCATATGGAATGGTTTAGTATTTGTGTGCCAGCATATAACTTTCACTTCGAATGTCTTGCATCCGTAATCGTTAGAATATTTATATGCTGTTACTCCAACTCGTGCTTCATTTGATATAGTTGGTCTGTGATTAGTTGTGCTATAAAAAGACACCTAATTCTAGGGATTAATCCTTTAGTTGACAATAAACCTTCTACTTAAGAATCTTTACAATTTCGGAAGAACGGGAGACTCGTATCTCTACCGCCGATTCAAGGGACAAATTGTTAGCTAAATTATCTAGCCTAGATTAAGTACTGGATTCAACTGCCCTAGTAATTCTTGTTTGTGTGTTTAAATCCTCTATTTTATTTGCTTTCTGCATTTTAGTTTGTACTTCATATCAACTGTTTCGTCGTAT
Source organism: Papaver armeniacum (assembly GCA_023531295.1). NCBI lineage: Eukaryota > Viridiplantae > Streptophyta > Magnoliopsida > Ranunculales > Papaveraceae > Papaver > Papaver armeniacum. The sequence continues at coordinate 179,707 of JAJJWW010012013.1, read as the reverse complement.
CGACAACAACCTCTTAATCTGAATTAGTATTGGTTAGACCTTAGAATCAACTCTACATCGCCCTAGTCTCTGTGGGATCGACCTATATTTGCCCTGTCTACTATAGATGCCGTGCACTTGCATTTTATTACAATTGTAGGCATCTCTTTCCTAGCCTATCAATACTTACAACCTCAGTTGAATTCCGGAACTTGGACTTACGCCAGTATGCGTACAAGTACGTGTACGCATACTTAGTTCCCGGACTTCCATTAACCAACCAGTACACGTACGGGTATGCATACCAAGGTTCCCGGACATGGACCTTACACAAATGTGAATACACACACTATGTTTCTATCCAATCATGGTTACATGTTCTAAACTCTCATTTCAATCATTGATACATTCTTAGAAGACGACAATAGATGTCTCACACAATTATTATCTCCAAAGCAATTTTCAAGTGATCGAATGATCAATATGAAACATTTCGAGTCTACACCAAATGATTACATCACACAAATCGTGTAAGATGCTACAAGGCGATTTTCACATGATCATCTTTTGACTTTCGTCAAGAATAAAAGATGAACTTGGTTAAAGCGAAAGCTTACCAACACATATTTCGAGAAATAGAAAAACGAGATAAACTCCGCTCAAAATATCAAATGTGTATAATTGAAGTCTATATAGCAATACGACTTTTATCTCAAATAGGAGATAGAGTGGATAGACTTTTGAGTGATAGATGAGTTTAAGTCTCCACAAACCTTTTGTTGATGAAGTTACACAAGTTCCCTTGAGTAGTTCTTCGTTTTCATTCGATGAACACCGTGAAGTCTAAAGCTCAACTACACTTTCTATCCTAATCCGAGACTTAGCTATAAGTAGACTAGAAATCAAAAATTATAGTTTTGGCAACTAAACTTGACAAACAAGCTTGAGATAGCAATACTTGCGAGTTCGACCGAGTAGTGCTCTAACACTTCCGATGTCTGCAATGAAATTTCAGCTCTCACAGCAGAAACTTCTACCAACTCAAATTCTGATTCTGAATATGAGTCTGACACTGAGATTTTTGAATTCTAGGATAAAAGTAGAGAAATTCACCAAGAAAATCTTCAACTAAAATCCTTGTTGGAGAAACTTGAATCATCGCTTCAGGTGAAAAATCTTGAGATTGATTGTATTAATGATGAATTCACCAGAACCCTATCTCTAAAGGAAAGAGAGATTAATACTCCTAAGTGTGACCTTCAAAGGTTGTCTGGAAGTTCTGACAAGATCTCAGCAATGTTATTTGGTCAGGAGATTAATACTCCTGATGTTGAGATTTGTTGTCGACTATCTCCATACTGGAACAATGGCTATGTGAATCTTCCTTTTATCTCCCTGAGTGCGGACCCTGGAGACATTAATATCGGTGATAACTTTGAGGCGTTTCTGGCTTGCTCCATATAACACTTATGGTGTTGCAAATGTGGCTGCTCCATTCGAACCTAGAGAGAAGCCATTGTTCCCTCCTAAGTAGTAATCACATCTTCATGTGTCTTCATGCGGGTTTCATCTGGGAGATTTACTAGTGCTCAACTATCCAAGGCATTTCCAGTAGCATTGCTTGAAATGACATTTTTGTGAAGCTTCTTAGCGAACGGTACACCAGAATTGCAATTGGCTGTTGAACCTAAATTAAGTTTAATGATTAAATTGGATCTAAGATCCACCCTTTTGAAATTGAGAAAAATGGAATGAATCCTGAGAAACTGATTTTGCAACCGAGAGATTAATCTCCCACTATGGTCGCCAGTTGTTTATGGGTAAAAACTGTTTCTGTTGGTTTTGGTAAATTTGGGTGTTTGGATGAGAAAAGAATCTAAACCTAAAATAAATGCACTGCACGAGAGTACTTTAGATCCGAGAGATCAATCTATACAATCCTGGCCTAAACCAAGAAATGGTCGTTCCAGTCTTGCTTCGGTCACAAAGTGAAAGAGAAGGGTTGATCTTAGGGAGGGAAGTGAAGAAGGTGTTGAGATCATAATGGTTAATTCTGAAGGTGTGGCTATTTTATGACTTGTATCAGAATTTGAGAATTGGCTTGCGGAAGGCAAGCTATCAGTTCTTTGGTGTTTTCTGGATATTGTGTTGTTGTTAACCAAAAACTTGTTATTTTGTGGAAATAGGTAAAACCTATTTATACAAGTCATATTGAACGCACCCTGATCTCGTAGAAAGTGGGAGTGATTGAGTAATGGAGAAGTGGGATAATGTGTAAATGCCAGAGACCACGTTCCCACCATGTAGGAAACTGGTTAGTTTACACCCACTACTTCTTATCGCCACTAATTGCCCTGCTTTCTGACATTTTCTTATAATGGGCGTGTTGCACGCCGCACGCTGTAAACCGCCAGACCAATACCCTGATGAGCATCCCCCAGTTTGTGACATGTTTGATGTCTCGAGTTTTTTCGTGGAAAACGTGTAGCAGATTGCTATGTGTGGCAAGTCAAAGTCAGGAAACTTGCCACAGGAGAATAGCACGTGATGCTATTTGGCTTGTCTTGGTTAGTTGCCCAAATCTTACCACAGGCCTGTCAGTTCTGTGGCGAATTTGGACGGCTGAGATCGTAACTCATGAGAAAGGGTGGTCATTGATTATGGCCACATTCTGTTGGCGCCTGATGGTAGCACAGTGGCGTTATTGGCACATTCCAATGGCATAGTGGCATATTGCGCATGCCAGTCGCATAGTGGCATATAGCGGCATGCCAGTGGCATAGTGGCGCCTGGCGTAGCCATGGCAGCTATTTTGGCATATTGGTGTTAGACCCAAATATGGCTCCAGCAACATTGGCCCTGTTGTTACATCAAACTTTAAGGCCTTAGGAGAATTACTTGACTTAGTTGGCGCGACAACATTAGCTAAATTAGGGTTTGGCATACCGAAACCCTAATTAGCGCGTGTGGCATGGTCGCGGCATGGTGGTGCTTTATGCAATCGGTGCCATGGCCACATTAAAGGAATTCTGGCAACCCATAACATGGGAATAACCACAGGCGCAAGGATGGCCACGGGTGGTTATAGAATGGCGCCGTTTTTAGGGTTTGGCGGGTCCCACATGGCTCGTGGCATGTTGTGGGGCCAAAGTGGCGTAATTGGGCCATAATTGAAAATTAGGGTTACGACTAATGCCACTAAGGCAAAGCCGTGTTTGGAATACCCTAATTGGAATATGTTATGGCGTTTGGCCACGAACAAGAAATGGGTTAGCACATTGGCGCGCTATTTATGGTAAGTTGCCACGTTTAGCATGCTTCTGTGGCAAAGTGGCACGTTTGGCATGTTGGGCATGCCAATTAACGTTTTGGCGAGGCATGGAATGTCACTAGTATGTCGGATCCGAATGTCACATTTGGCATGCGAATTAGCGTATTGGCGCAACTTTGCCTCTTTTCATACTGTGGTAGGTTTAGAGCGACCTGATTGGTCGATAAAAAGAGGGGCCGGACAAGCATGAGTGTGACCACACTTCTAGTGTGCGTGTGGCGGATTTAAAGCGACCTGATTGGTCGATAGGAAATAGGGCCCAACCACAACTCATGTGCGTGTGGCGGGAATAGGGGCCGGTTCGAGCAGCATGGGGTGGGCCACTTGCAAGTGGCGCCGGCTGGCTTGTGGCATGGCCACATCTCCTTTTGTTGCTGCTCCTATTCCGCGGCTCCTTTTATTCCTTGTTTTCTGATTGTGGGTAGGATTTTGCACCTACTAATCCATGGCGGATTAATTGCCTAGTTCGTCTAGATTTAATTTCGACATGCAAGGTCTATTATACTGCGCAGGGCGCAAAACCCTAATTTTTGCAAATTAGTCGGGGTAATATCTGAATCTTGTGAACTATCACAAAATTAATTCAATTCTATGTGTTGACACAGAGTTCTTTAAGTTTATTGCCAGAGAGCAGTATGCTTTCCGATTGAGTACTTTTATGCAAGGACCTCAACCTTAATACTTGGAAATTCGTGCTACTCTGCTGCGAGTGAACACAAATTGTCATGCCATATCAATTTTAAGGGTTCAGCCGGGGAACGTAGCATAGGAAAAATACTCGGCAGGCTCCGGCATTAGTAAGTAATGCAGCTAGGAGCTTATACACTCATTAGGCTCTATACTAGTGAACAATTCATCTAGGAGCTTGAGTTTCAATATAATATGAAGAGAGACATATGCACTCATCAGATTTTGATATATTCTCCAAACACGTTCGATCCCTAACGTAATTGCCCTCTATGTAGAATAACTGCTTCTATCAAAGATTCCGAATTCAGGAGAGTTTTCATCGATACACGAGCTTCCACAAATCTCATCACTATGAAGACTCTCAAGGAAGCCAAAGTTCCACAAAGCAAAATCGTTCATCATCGCATATTGATGACGGGTTTTGAAGGAAGCCAGAGTCACACATACGGGTATGTCTATGTGGATCTAAAGGTAGGGCCGATTCAATCCACTGTCAAGTTTCATGTGATCGAGAAAGATCCAGATTATCACATGATACTCGGGAGACCATGGCTTCATGACAATAAGGTTGTTCCTTCGACATACCATCAATGTATGAAAGCTTTGTTCAACAACAAAATTGTCCGTATCCCAGCTTCAGTGTCTCCTTATGCTCCGGTTTATGATGCTGAGTTCCTGGAACCTCCAAAGAGCATCCCCGAACCTCTAAGCAAGATCTGCGGTACTCCACTCCCAAGTTGGGAATCTATTGAGAAAACCGACAAACCATCATCAAAGGATGCTAAATCTATCAAACCGTCTACCACACCGCTCAAGCATCGTCAAGGTCAAGGTATGGCTCATAATAGGTCCAACTTTATTACTGATTATGACGTAGAAGGGAGAGTCATTTATCTCCGTCGTAAGGATTAACAATTAACATGGGAGGTCGATGAAAAGTCTCCCCGCCCTGAAGAATCATGCCAGAGTGAGCAATCACCGGATGAAGAAATTCGAGATGCACCACGACAGTTGCAAGATGGCACAGATTCCACAACTGACGACCTTAAGTCCATCAACATTGGAACAGACGTGAACCCAAGGCCAATCTTAATCAGTTCTGCTCTCTCACCGGAGGAACGAGAAGGATTGATAGGTCTGTTGAAAGAGTATCAATATATCTTCGCCTGGACGTACGAAGAGATGCCCGGCCTGGACGATAAATTAGTTACTCATTATTTGCACATCACTCCTGGTTCCAAACCTGTCAGACAACCGCCCAGGCAATTCAGACACGGAGTTCAAGAAAAAATCAAGGTGGAGATCTAGAAACTACTAACAACAGGATTCATCAAACCCATTCAACATCCAACGTGGCTGGCGAACATCGTCCCAGTCAAGAAGAAAAATGGCCAGATCCGATGTTGTGTGGATTTCATGAACCTGAACAAGTGTTACCCGAAGGATGACTTTCCACTGCCAAACATTAATATACTCGTTGATGCAACCAGCGGTCATGACATGTTCTCGTTCATGGACGGTTACAGTAGATACAACCAAATCAAGATGTACGAGCATGATGCTAACAAGACCGCATTCTGAACTCCTATTGAAAACTTCCACTACACAGTGATGCCTTTCGGCCTGAAGAATGCAGGAGCCACTTATCAGCGAGCCATGACCGCAATATTCCATGACATGATGCACAAGCAAGTGGAAGACTATGTTGACGTTGTGGTGGTGAAATCAAAGACTCGGGCATCCCACCTATACATTCTAAGACAAGTCTTCGAAAGATGCAGAGAGTACAAACTGAAGATGAATCCTCTGAAATGTGCTTTTGGTGTTTCTTCTGGAAAGTTTCTCGGATTCTTAGTCACTGCAGAAGGAATCAAGGTCGATCCAAACAAAACAAAAGCCATTAATACCATGCCTCCTCCATGAACTGTGAAAGAGCTCCAGAGTTTCATGGGCAAAGTCAACTATATCCGGCATTTCATTCCTAGACTTGCTCAACTCATTGCTTCATTCACTCCTCTGTTGAAGAAAGGAGCAAATTTTGCATGGACAGCCGTTCAACAAGAAGCATTTAAGGAAAATACAGCAAATATTACTATCACCTGCTGTCATGAAATCTCCAGTGCAAGGACGACCGCTGATACTTTACACAGCCTCCAGCGATGTTGCTATTGGAACACTCCTCGCCCAAGAGGATGAAGAAGGCATCGAACGTCCAATCTACTACTTCAGTCGCACAATGAGGGATGCTCAACTCCGATACCCAAAGGCTGAAAGAGCGTGTCTAGCATTGGTTCATGCAATTCAGAGGTCCAGACATTACCTACTATCAAATAGAGCCGTGTTGGTGGCCAAAGTTGATCCTATAAATTTCTTACTATCGAAACCTGCTTTGATCGGGAGGCCAGCAAAATGGCTACTTCAAATGTCAGAATTTAACATAGCGTGCATCCCTCCAAAAGCAATCAAAGGACAAGCAGTTGTAGACTTACTCGCTGCTTTCCCTGGAGAAGACATCACAATGTTGCATGAAGAAGTGCCCGGTGAGTTTCCAGAAATTTCAATCATTCAAGAAGAAACATGGCTATTGTATTTTGATGGATCTGCCACTCCGAGCAATGATACTGGTGGAGCGGGCATTGTACTAGTATCTCCATCCCAAGCTGGACTTCCACTGCACCAACAATTCAGCAGAATATGAAGCTTTTCTCCTAGGGCTATCTTTGGCCAAGAAAGCAGGAGCAAAGCACTTAGAGATCAGAAGAGACTCAAAGTTGCTGGTCAATCAAATGAATGGTGTATACTCTCTCAAAGAAATAACACTTGCTCCATTCAGAACCGAGGTACAATGACTATTAGATCATTTTTCTGATGCAACAATTGTCCATACCGGCCGCACCAACAATAGACATGTTGATTGTCTAGCGACTCTAGCATCCAAACTGCAATTTGAAGGGTCCGAGAAATCCATCACTGTGTAAAGACGCTCTGTATCATCTACCTGGCTTACTCAAGTCGAAGATGCTCAATCGAGCGACTGGCAGGCGCCCATCATTCATGAATTGAGCAATTCTCTTACGGAGGGGAAAATTAGTCTCAAGGAGTTGAAAAACTTTTTCCTGCTGCACGAAGCGTTATATTATCGCAATCCTGATGGATCCCTGTCACGATGCCTTGGATATGAAGAAGCCAGTGAACAACTCAAACGCATACATGAGGAAATATGTGGGCAAACCCTAGTGGTCACACTCTACAGAAGGCTTCAAAGGCTTGGTTACTATTGGACCTCTATGGAAGCTCAGTCGAGGATGCTGCAAGGATCCTGTCCCAATTGTTAGACACCACCTCATCATTTGGAGATTCTAACAATCCATCACACTGGGGACTGGAGAGAACCTTACATAAAGTATCTTCCTGACAACGGTCTTCCATCAGAGAAGAAGGGAGCAATCAAACTTATTCAGAAGGCCAAACGTTTTGTCTACCTGTAAGGGGTTTTGTATCGCAAAAGCTTTGGTGGGAACCTCCTGAGATGCTTGGCTGAACATGAAATACCTACAATCTTGAAAGAGATGCACGAAGGTGAACACCAAGGAAAGAAGAAATTATTTCTCCAAATTCACGAGAAATATTATTGGCCAACCATGGAAGATGATGCAGCCGCCTATGTTCAGAGATGTCATCAGTGCCAAGTTCACGGTAACCTCATTCACACTCCTTGTCCCCCATTAAATTTTGTGAGCAGTCCATGGCCCTTCTACAGCTGGGGACTGGATATTATCGGGAAAATCAATCCAGCATCTTCGAAGTAACATGAATACATCATTACAACAACTGAGTATTTCACCAAGTGGGTTGAAGCTATTCCTCTTCGAAGCACCACTGGAGTCACAATTGCAGCTTTCATCAAAGAATATATCATATGCAGATTCGGCGTTCCTAAACACATTATCACAGATAATGGAACTCCCTTCGCCAACAAATATGTTGCAGAATTACTCGAGGAATATGGAACCAAACAGATTTTCTCCACACCATACTATCCCCAAGGAAACGGAAAAGCGGAGAGTACCAACAAAACCTTGATCCGGATTCTCAGTCGAACAGTTCATGACAATCCACGAACGTGGCATGAGGAATTACCCATGGCTTTATGGGCCTATCGTACCGCACCAAGGAGTTCAATTGGGACTTCACCGTATTCTCTTGTCTATGGCGCTGATGTTATCCTCCCAGCTGAGATCAAGATTCCCTTTGCAAGAATGGCGGCGGCCAGTGGAGTGCAATGAGATGAAGCCGAAGTATCTAATTCGAGGATTGCTGAGTTAGACATGCTTGAATCGAGAAGGACCAAGGTAGAAGAAACCTACAAACAGAGAATTTCCAAGGCATACAACAAAATGGTAAGACCTCGAACATTTCAAGTAGGAGATTTGGTTTTGAAAACAGCAAAACATATCCAGCAAGACATGTCCGCCCCCAAGTTCTCTCCTAAATGGGAAGTGATAGACGCATTTATGTGTCTATTTTGTTCTCAATCACGTGTATTGTTAGTGCTCAATTTTGTACTTATTTTGGTGTTTTATGTATTTGTAGGTATTTTTGGGCAATAAACTTTTTTGGAGAAATCGGCTTGAAAAGTTGATAAAGGCGCCCGGAGGACACCTACTATTCGGACTCTCAGTTTGGATAAGGGGTACTTCAATTACTAAGGGACACCTCACTGCTATTTGCACCCCTGATATACTATTTGCACCCCAATGGTTAAACGCACCCCCGGTTTGGATAAGGGGCACTCATCTTCTCAATTCAAATGAATATTTGGCGGGAAATATTTACAGTGAATGACAGATTTAGGGATTGAATTTTCGGTCTTTTAGGGAGATTCAATCGGGTATATTCATTGGGATTGATCTGTTAGGCCTAATTAGGCTTGGAATGCGTGTTACATTCGATCAACTTGGGCTAGATTACTCATATGAAGCAAATCATATTTGACGGGAAAATAATATTCTGTGACTGCGAGACTTTCAGGCGAGAATTCAAACAAGATTTTTGTGGGTTTCTTCACGGATTTGGGTTTCTGTAGGCCTGTTGATACGAAGCAAGGTTGCTAAGGAGTTTGGTTTGAAGAAAAAAAAACACGAGTTTACATAATCTCGATAAAACAGGGAAGTGCATACTCAGGTATGGATTCGGCTATTTCTGAGCTGAATTAGGGCGAGATTTCTTCGGATTTGTTGGCTTGGTTGGAGTGAGATAAGCCTGTTACGATTAAATAGGATGAGTAGGTGTGTTAGATTCGATAAAAGAAGGAGCTTTCATCTTATCTCGATGAAACATAGTAAGAAAATATTGCGGGTCTCTTCTGTTTGATTAGTTTGGGAAGTTACATGTAGATTAGGACATCGTATCTCCTGAAGATTTTATCTATCATTTTTGGAGAGTTTGGAAAGGGCCAGAGAGACGCGTGAAGATATTCAAGGAAATAAAAGCCGTAACTTTTGGAGGAAGAAAAATCAAGATACTCGAGATATTTAGGGTCTGGTGGTATATAAATAGATTTATTGGGACCTTGGAGGGATAGTCGAGAGTTGGGGAGAAGTTACAGAGGAACGGGAGAGCCAACTGAGGTCTCTGCTCGGAGAAAGAAAGTTGCAGAGTCGTTTCTGCACTTTCAGGGAAGAGGAGAAAGAAGAAGAAGAACTGACGTCCTAAGTCAGTCGCAGAGAGGTGTGGTTTAGTTACTGCAGCAAAGAAGTATCTATTAGGAGGCAGTCTTATATTCTCTGTAGTCCTTTGTAACAGTCAGCCTGTAACACTTATAAACGTTGCAGTTGATCTGTTTTATCTTTTTCTTGTATTTTCACTCTCTTCAAACACTTTGGAGCCATGAATAAATATTTTGAGCATGTTTTCACCATGAAGAGCTAAACTCCAACACTGGGACGACGAAGGAAGCCATGTTTCACAATTGTTTGGTAATTATAATTGATCCGTATATGACTTTTGCACTTGTTTTAATTGATCTATGATTTTCATTGATTATTTGTGATTTTGTCTGATAGCATATGCTTAGTCTAAGAAATCTTGATGCGCTATGCTTATGATTTACATCTAATGCTTTATAAAATCTAATTTTGGCAAAGAAACAGAGTCTATAAAAGAGCTATAACTGTTATGAGTCATTATATGAACCATTTGATTGTGATTAATGGTGGAATCCTAAGTCTCAATACCTCTCGATACCGTGACAACTTTTTGTATATATTTTCTTTGTTTTTAGTGTTTTCTATTTTTAAATCTTAAATCCAACCTTTACAAGCCCGAGTTGAACGAACTTTTACTACCACTTTCTACAACAACTTTGAAATCACATCAGGAAGGGCCTTATGTAGTTATCAAGGCAGTATCTAGCGGATATTACAAAATCTTAGCTGTTAATGGAGGAGTCGAAGGAAACATCATAAATGGCAAATGGCTCAAGGCGTATTATGCTTGATTGATCATCAAAATATTAAATTTCTAAATGTAATTCCTGTTTTCTCCAAAAGAATATGCAGTATGCTCATTCATTCAAAATTCAAAGTATTCTATGAATCTCACAAGAATCTTTCAATCATCTGCTTCATTCATAACCAAAAATCAAACCTACATAAAAAAAAATCTCTTTCTCTCAAATGCTCACTCAGAGCAAACCATCCAACAACAAATAATCCTTACTGAAGGCTGTTTCAAGCATCTTTTGAAAGTTTTCGTTCTTTACTCTCAAATCCTGGACAGCTCTCTCAACCCTCGCCGACTCCAGAGCAAGTGCTTTCTCCTCCTCTATGATGGCAGACGTAGCAGAAATCATATTTCCAGCAGCAGTCGCCCTATCAACCTTAATGATCTCGAGTCGACGACGGAGCCAGCTTATGTTGAATCGCAAGACCTCGCAGTTCGAGATCATATCATCCCATCTGTGCAACTCTTCATTCTTGAAATCCTGCAGTTTTATCTTGTTCATTTCATCAATGACGGGCAATAATCCAACGACTGTGGTTAATAGAGTCTGTGGAAAACCTCTCCATACTTCGGTAGTAGCAATATGCCCGTATCTTCTCCGGATTTTGGTGTAAAGAGATGCATAACATTTAGGGGCGATGAAACCACCAACCAGTTGATTATCTGGACAAGCATTTATCATGGGAGTATCGAACGGGAGTCCATCCATTGGGTATTCACAATCAGAGACCCTGGGACCAGCATCTAAGGAGTCCTCCGAGTCCTCAGCATGAATGGCGCCATCACTATTAGCTGCAACCACGGATTTTCCATTCTTCTTATTCCTGGCTTCGACAACAGCATGAATGTCAACCTGCAATGACGAAACATTCAGAAAATCTGGACAATGCTCAATCAAGGTAAATCTTCGGTTGAAGACTTACAGATGTCCCAGTCCCAGCTTCACGAACAGAACTATAACGCGAGGGAGCCCTGACAGTCCGCTTAGGTCTCAGACAGGATTGATTGCCCTGCAACATATCACTTTCTTTGATCAGGATTTATGATTACATGAAAATGATGAAAAAGACGCTATACTCACCGGGATGGGCGTCCTAGGTTCATGCTTCGTCAAGGATCCATTTTGAGAAGAAGCGCTGCTACCAGACATGATGATGAGAGGTATGATTATGATCAAAATTCCTTCTGATGATGTACCGTAGAAGAAGATGTGTCATATAAGTATGAAACCCTAAATGTTAGAAGTCAAAACTCAAGATGGAGGATATTTATCTTTTATGAACGGTCAAATCAGTTGCGATTTCTACTGAGAAGATCTCAAACGGGATTATGTGATAATTCAGAAGTGCAACAATATTGGGGACTGACAGCTCAACCAGTCGATACTTTGACTAAGGACTATACACGTTTTCTTGGTTTGCTCATAACTGTACTTCCAGGGATCGCGACTGAATTTACACACGTGGATATGGATTCATTCAACATGAAAAAAGTTGGGAAGAAGATATGATAAGGGATTGTTCGAAAATAACGAAAAAAAATAGTCTGTAAATATCTCTACAGCCGAACTGCTCAAATAATGGATAATATCTACTTCAACAGAAAATAAATAATCTCAGAAATATTCGCAAGCAAGACTAATCGTCGGAATCCTCGTCATCAGCACCATCATCGTCCTCCGTGGAATCATCATCAGACTCTTTTTCAGAATCACTGTCCGAGCTAGGGAATTTTTCTTCCTCGACGAGATCGCCATTTATCGCGTCCCAATGGTCTTCTTCATCATATTCAGCCTGGAGATCAGCCTTAACCAGTCGTTCAATCTCTCTGTGCGGTGGATACAACCTACTTTTACGTTCTGTCAGATCTCATACGAGTTATTCCTCGACATCTAAAGCATATGTGTCTGAAGCCACACCATCAGGACGAGATCAGAGTTTTTCCTCAGCTCTTAGTATTTTTTGTTGATTTCTATGTCTCTTCTCGCGATAATCATCAATTATCTTATCCCTCTCTTTTCTCTTCAAGATTTCATCACGAGCAGCTTTCAGCTCATCGAGGGGCATCCTATTTATTATCTCCTTAACATGATCCGTATTGGCACGTGCTTTGGCCACAGAAATTTTGGAATTCTCTTCAGATGAGCTAGAGGAATAATCAGAATCATAATCGCTGCTGCTGGAAGTCACCATTGTCTGGTTTTTTTTTTTAGTTTACGTAAGTTATTAGCTCACAATTTTTTTTTTAATTTACGTGACTTATTCACGTTTTTGTCTTAAAATCAAATATTGATTTATGAGCAATTGTTGAAAGTAAACAATATTTCCATGAGTTGATGAATTCGTAGTGTATGTATGAGCTTGGTGATTTTACAGTGTATGTACACGTAAAAAACCAGCGAATGTTCATATGGAAGGTTATATGAAGCATTCATGGTTTCGTGAAAAGTCAGTGTCGACTCTTGAATAATAGATTTTGCTCGTCTTCGCAGGTTTGAATAAGTGAGCAAGTTTTCAAAGTTTTACGGTGTTATCACTAAGTTCGTGAAATCGTAAACAGATAAGAGTTGAGGATTACCATTTTTGTTGCAAATTTGATATTAGCATGTCTATAATTCTGTGCTAATAACATATTAAAACTAAATTACTTGTAGTTTCTGTTAGAGCACTGCTCGGTCGAACTCGCATGCATTGCTATCTCAAGCGTGTTTGTCAATATTAGTGATCAAAACTATATGTCTTGATTTCTAGTTTACTTATGACTAAGTCTCGGTCTAGGATAGTTAAGTGTAGTTGAGATCCAGACTCAATGGCGATCATCTTACGAAGACGAAGAACTACTCGAGGAACAAGTGGAACTTCATCCGACAAAAAGGTATGTGGAGACTTGAACTTATATGTCACTCAAAAGTCTATTCTATCTCCTTCTCTTGAGACAATAGTCGTATAAGTATGATAGTTTTCATATATACACATTTGCTATTTCGAGCCGAGTTTACTCGCCTATCTTTTTCTCGAAATATGTGTTGGTGAGCTTTTGCTTTAACCATTTTTCATCTTTACCGTGACGAAAGTCATGATGACGTTTCAGTCTTGAAAATAGCTTGGATGACGGTAGTCGTGAGTAACAATTGTTATAACATTATAGAAGAATGTTTCAATGATTTAAATGTAGAGTTGAGATTACCAACTATGGATATAAGCATATATAGTGTGTTCGCACATTAGTGTATAAATCCATTTGCCGGAAACCAAGTGCGTGCATATGTGTGCATGCGGTATTGGTGAAGGAGACAGGTCCCGTACGCGTACCTGCGGAAGTTTTCATACCAAAAATTTCTGCTGAGTTTGTAAGTTTGCAAACTATAAACCAGTCACCGTAGGTACGCAGACCCACGGAAGTTTTCGAACCGAAAATTTCTGCTGAGTTTGTAAACTCGAATCCGGTAGCTAAGGTACGCGTACCCAAGATGGTTATTTCTCAAATCGGTAGTTCATGAGCTTAAAACAATAAATTATAAGGAATTCAATCTTTGCAAACCGTGGCTATATTGTTCATGAATTGATTCAAGTGGATCAAACCGATTTTGCTTCAATTGTGTCTATGTATAAAGACCTAAGCAATTGAACAACTCTAGAACTAGTTCTTATGAGTCATTTGAACTAGTTCTTATGAGTCATTTGAACTAGTTCTTATGAGTCATTTGAACTAGTTATGAGAAAGATGAATACGATTAATATGAAAGTGCTCATATGGCTAACCATTGGTTAACTATTTGTGAACCAACTAAGTGTACTCGTTTAGGTATAATAGGTGTCTAAAACACCTAATTGTATATCTATTGTTTATGCTTTCTTTGCGAGTTTCTTGTGAATTATGTATCTTATATTTACTTTTGAGTTTTATAGGTGTTTTCGAGTTATTGGAGCAAAAGGAGGCGAAACTCGCTCAAATCTCATATTTATTCTCATCATGTTGAAGTGAACGAAAGGACAAAGCCACCGGTGAAATAATGGCGTGATTACGACATCATACAAGAAAGTTATGAACGAAAGCATTGATGAGGCTTGTCAGTTCCTTAAAACTGACAGGCCATAGATGAACTGGGAGGCCCTTATCGACTGCACCTGAGTGGCTATAGCCATTCCCATTCCTACAGTAAACCTAAAAATCAGAGAACATCATTGGGTTTTGTTTTCCTACTTCACCTGAAATCGAGAATAGAGAGAAAAGGAATGGCGGATCCAGTGTTTATCAGTGAAAGGAAGAGGTGAATTCACATAGAGATTGAGAGATTAGGAAGGAGAAATGAGATCTACTGATTTGTATTGACATGTGATTAAAGGGGTTTCGACGGATTCCTGAATTCGGAGAAGATTAAGAATAAAATTTGTCATGTCAATTGAATCTGAGAAGGATGTTAGGGTTTGAATTCGGACCGAATGTTGTGTGAATCTGATGCCGCAAAGAAGATGGGTTTGATGTGAATTTGAAATTTGTGACGAGATGAAGGGTTTGTGGTGTTTGATTGATCTCAGAAGATGGGTTTTGGTAACTGTGAAAGAACCAGAAATACATGGAAGAAGCTAAAATTGCAGTTGTGCAAATGGAGTGGAATGGTATGAGCTTATTGAACTTCTGGGTTTTGATGAATGTTTAGGACAGGGAGGAACTCTGGTGGGCATCAATTCATGGTTGTATTGAAGATTATGAGACAAAAATAGAAATGAAAACTGGTGATGATTCAGATGGATACACATTGCACACAAGGTGCTTGTTTAGTTGCCTGAATGAGTTGTTTTTACAGCAAGAGAAGTTGCAGTTGTAGGTGGTACTGAGAATTACAGGTGCAGGCAGGGAGAAGAAGATGGCAGGAACCTAGAGCTGTTGAAAGCAAGGAATGATGCAGTTTGAATGAGTAATGGTGGTGGATGAATGTGCTGCTCAGATGGCAAGAGAACAAGAAAGAGGTTGTATCTGTGAGCAAGGGATTAGTGGTGTTGTTGCCATGAAGAGGAGAAGAAAGTTAAGAAGAAACAGCTGCAGCGTGGAATCCGAAGCTGTGTTGTATGCTTGATAGCAGTTACAAGTGATGATGTTACAGAGAAGAACAATGAATTGAAGGGACTATGAGAGGTTGTATTGCTGGTATTGTTGTTGCTGAGGTGATTGCAGCTGCAACTGCAAATAAGAGTACAAGGAAGAACTTGGCGGTATGAGTTGGTTCTCGAGATCAGTTGAGATGGTGAACCAGTTGGTGTTGCCACTGTTATAGGGTGTTAGTGTTGCAGAGATGTATTATGAAGCTGCAGATGTTCGAGTTTGAGACAAGGAAGAAATTGGGCAGAGTTTGAGTCACAGTTGGTGAATTTTCAACAAATTGAATCTAGGGTTTGATGTTGAACATGAAATAATGGGTTTTGAAGAGATTTAAAGATGTGTTGTAATAAGAGCCTGATGAGAATGGGTACCTGCAGATGATCGAATATGGTGGTGCTGAAGTTGATGAGAAGCAATGATGCTGTTGATTTACAGGGAGAGACAGGAAGAAATATGTTGTTGATTGAGTTATGAGATGGTAGAGAGCTGAGATGAAAATGCAGTTGGAAATTGAAGTTGTATTGAGAAGCTCAGGGCAAGTGAACTGCAGAAATATGGATAGCTGAGAGGATAAGAAAACCTGAGTTGATGGTGGATTGCAATGGTTGTAGAAATGGGAGTAATTGCAGGGGAGAATTGATGCAGTATGCAGGAATGGGTTGAATGTGGTGAAGATGCAGGTGCCGTACTGAGCAGTTTGGAGACAAGCAACAATTGTTGCTGCTGAGAATTGAAGCAGGCAGTGATGATGAATGATGTGCAGCTATAGAATGAATGAAGTGCTGAGTAGATGAATGATATAATGGGAGTTTATGGCCTGAGCAGTGAAATAGAGTTGGCCTGTAATTCCAGAACTGCAGAAACAGTGCGGAAAGTGAGCAAGAATGGCGAGCCGGTGGTACTAGTTCCGGTTGTCGGATTTTGGAACCGAAAGTGGGAATCGTAAAGTTTCAGTGAATCGTGAATGGGGTATTTATGCTTTCTTTGTTGAACTGTTCCAAAGGGACTAATACCGGGAGCCCATCCACATGTTAAGGGGCAACTCTCTTTAGAGGAGTGTTAAAGACAACCGGCTAAGGTTATGGGGCACCTCTTTGGGGTATCTAATGAGTGGGGTGTGATTATCGACTCCTACTTCCTACACCCTAAATCGAGAAATCGAGAAATCATTCTCAATTGAATCGAGAAATGGAACCGAGAGAGAGAAGTAAATTTGAGAGTGTTGCTTTGAGAAATAGATCAAATTGAGTGACAAGGTAGGAATTGGTGGTTGTTCATATGAATACGTGAAGTTAAGGAGATGTTGTAGGCGAGGGTTTTAAATGGATCTAAATTAGGGGTTCTCTCGCCATGGATGAATCGAGGTTATGAAGAAGATTGGAGATGTTGGGTTCTTCTCAGAGTTATTAGAGATGAAATCAGATATGGGGTTAGAGTATTAGCTCGTAGAGAAGAGGAATCAGCAAGACCTGTTGTTGAAATCGTTTGGGATCGAGATGAAATGGATCTGGTGATTTCGAGTTAGTAACACAGGGTAAAGGAAGAATGGGTTTCGTCTGGTATTGTTGTGTGGCTAACTTGTGATATACAGGGATGAAGCAAAGAGATGGAACTGATGGAGATGCTGTGAAGAGCAAGAAGAAGTGATTGAGAGTCTGCCAGGCTGAGAAGACAATGGAGAATTATGGCCATGAGACACCATGGTATCTTTATGTGAGGAGTTGGTGGTGCTCGAGTTTGCAGCTATTGACAGTGGTGGAGTCGAGATGATGAACGGAGTCGAGGAACAATAGAGATGGTTCTGCTGCTTGGGTTTTGTGTGAACATCAGAGGCTGGCAGCCTGGATGTGTTACAGTTGCAGGATGATGTTGTTTATTTCCAGATTCAGAAGAGAGCTGCGATGATGTGTTGCAGGGAGGATGGCATGAACTTGAATGAAATTGGTGCCATTAAATTGTTGGTTCTTGGTTTTGTGCTGTAGCTACAGGTTCTATGTGGAGAATACTGGAGCTGTTGCTATGAGGGCTGTGTATTGAAGTTCAGGACAAGATGGTGCTGAGTTGGTTTTGATGGTTGCAGCTACAGAGGTGTTATGGTGGTATTGAGATACAGGTGATGGAAGTTGATGAAGCTGGTAATCTGAGCTAGCCATTGCAGGGATGTGCTAGTATTAGTGCAAGGAAATGGGTGAGATGCAGGTTTGCTCAGGTTGATGCTGTTGCAGTCAGGTAGAGTTGTTATGATGGAGCTGTTGCTGTTTTGCAACTGCAGAAAATGGAACTGTGGGATTGTGTGCTGTTGTGGAGATGAAATGGTTGAGCCAAGAATGCTCTGTAGCAAAGACAAGGATTGGTTGTGCTTAGTGGGTGTTGCAGACTAGTTGTAGCTCATTGACAGATTTTTGGGAGTATCAACCTGGTTCAAGGACATAGCTTAGTGCGAGCCAAGATGGGCCGGAAGGGAAGACCGAAGCACAATCATTATGCAAATGCTAACTCGAAGCCAGATGCAAATGGTTATGCAAAGCTCAACTAAGTCAGCCCAGTTAACTCACCTGAATGGACTCGGTGCTTGACTCTGGACCCTGACCTGACCCTGACTCAGTGCCTTGACCCGATCCGACCCGAGATGACTCGGCCCGACCCGACGACCGGTGGCCGGTTTGACTTGGCCTTACACTGAGATGCTATTTCCGGACTTTCCTGGGATTCCAATACAATCCCAGTTTTCCGGCGTTTTTGGGACATATTTTCTACACGGGTTTCTCTCCATGGTGGGCCGGGTGAATTTCCAACTAATGGATTTTGAAGACAAAACCTAGTTTTGGAAGGAGAAAAAGACACGTTATTATTATTATCTCTACTTTATTCTAGGGTTTAGAACCATGAAGTCTTTTCTCTTTCTTCTTGTGATGAACTCCTTGAATATGAGTAACTAAGTTTTTATTATTGGTTGAAGATGTAGTTGGATTTTGCAACCAAGTTATGATTTTTATGAATTAGTTTTCTCTCAATATTATCGTTTGATTTCTACGGGTTACAATAATTGCATGATTGATGGATTGCAATATGATTGAATGTTTGTTTAGTCGAGTCTAGAATTGATTGAACTCACATCCATATCTATAGCTATTTTAGGGTTTTCATCGAGCGATAACCTTGAATACGAGTAGCATGATATGATTAGGTTTGTAGTGATACATCCTCGTAGTCATATGTAGAAATTGACCTTTGTCCGAATTGTTTGCGCAATGTATTACAATTGCATTGATTAGCCTATTTCAAAACTTAATGCTCCTAGGAATTGAACTTGATTAGCGCAAGGCGTTAGGTTATTCTTTAGGTAGATTTCACATACGCAGCCCTAATGTGTGTGTCGATAACTTTGGAAATTACTTAGTATTCTTTGCAATAAGGTATTCTATGGCTTTTGATGATAGCGAGATTAAATACGAATTCTATTCATATATTTATAAACTTGTTTACAATTGAAGATGAAACCTTTATCCAATATTTTCACATTCTTGATTTGCGTGCTTTGTTTATTTGCTTTTTGTTTATTTTTATTTACACAACCAGAAAATCCTCGGTGTTTTATATAGGAAACCATAACAATTTGACAACCTAGACCTCTCTCACAGGATCGATCCTCGCCCTTGCTATATTTATATTTTGAGTAGTAAGAAAGTGTAATTATATTTGTGTCACTTGCTCATATTTATATTTTGTTTTTGGTTTCTTATTTTTTGTTTTTGAGGTTTCTAAGAGAATCTCGTGTAATTTCTATATTTGTGTCACAACATAACAATTATCACCCTTATGGGGAGTATAATCAAAACCAATCCTTTGGCTATGATCAATACTCACGTGCCTATGAGTTATTCTCATACATATCAACCTTCTTATGGTGGTTATGTAAGTGGAGCAACCACAAGGAGGGAGAATAGTTGTTTTCCTTATAATTTTCCTCTAGTTTGGTAGATGAAATGCAACAAATTTAGGACAAAGATGGAGTCAATTTGCGGACAACCAAGCGTGGAACCAATTTCATCGACCGAATGTGCTCATAGTATGTTTGGCCCAATTTTTGATCGTAGTTATGATCATACACCCATTCAAAGGGATTATAATTGGCTTAACAATATTTGAAGTAAGTAATCTACTTTTTCTTTGTCGAATGAGCTTTACCAACAAATGGAACACTATATTCAGAATTTGGATGGAACACTCCAAGAGCTTCAAAAAGGTGTTTCCGCTTTAAGACAAGGCATTGAAGAATACAAAGGAGGAAATGAATAATTATGTTTGAAAAGGCGAACCTTCGGGACTTTGTTGATATTTGTGTAGTTAACTCAACTCTTGATCGTAATAATGATCATTCACCTATTCAAAAGGATGAGTTCGAGATTAGCAACATAAATTCAGCGAGGACCAATGTTATGATGACTATGATAGTGATGATGATTATTATGAAAATACATCGGCAAAACCAATTTATGGTGACAACCCCGAGAGTGTACAATGGAGTCTTTTTGGGATCAAGATGAAGATGAAGAGGAATATGTTGACACTTGTGTAGATTACTCAAGCATTGATCTTAATAATGATCAAGAGCCTATTCAAAGGGTGGAGCTTGAGGATGATGCATTTTCGAAAGTGTTCTAAAAAAGTTTCTTATAATAAAATTTGGATCCAAAGAGTATGTGCCTTACAACAAAATGAGTGTGTTGAAAATGGAACCGGTTTGACCAATATTGTGGAAGACCCAATTGAGCTTGCAAATGATTGTAATGATGATGTTTATGTCGATACTGGTTAAAGGCGAAACGGATGAAGAATGGTTGCAAGGTTTGATAGAGGACCATGATATACAAGAGGTGAATAATTCACTTGAGTTTTTCAAGGATGAAGAGGATTCCGTGATACAAGAGATTGTGAAAGGTTTATCTAACCCTTTGCCTATTGTTTCTTCTCCTTTACCTCTTATTGGTTTGAATGTATGTGCTTCAAAATATTGTTGAATGACTTTGTTTCTCGTTTTCCGCCATTAGAGAAACTTGATTCTCATACTATGCAGGTTATGGAACAAGAAACCGTGAAGTACCCGACTTCTATATTCTTTTTACACTTCCATGTGTGGACAAGAATAAGTGTGGGGAAGCTTTTATCGGTACACTAGCTTCACTTTTGTTTTATATTACTAATATTTGTGTGAAGCTAGTGTTTGCAAAACAGGTTCTATGGACGGATCCCCAACTTTTCAGATTATTGGTGTATGGGGAATTGAATCTTACAAGAAGCTACGTCGGGCCGTCGACTTTAAAACAAGCGCTAAGTGGAGGCAACCCACCGGTTTTGTATCTCTTATCCTTTTTGCATTTTATTTTTGTTTCGTTATTTATTTTTTACTGTATTCATATCATATTTGCATCCCTATGTTTAAATTCATTGAGTCCGTAATCTATCTTAGAAGAGAATTATGACAAATACCCTTTTCGTCAGAAAAATTCAGACTGCGCGTAGTTCAGTCCAGAGACCATAACTGTCATCAGACCGTTTATCAAAACACTGTGAAATTTTGACACTGTGTAGAAAACACGTAGGTGAACAACTTTTGTGAAATGGAGTTTTTCCAAATTCCTGGAATCAGAATTCAGAACTTTAGGTTTTACACATTGAGGACAATGTGAAGTTTAAGTGTGGGAGCATTTATATGTTTGTATAGTTTGTTTTTGACACCATTAGTGGATGGAACCATTTTGAATGCAGGAGTTGAGGAACCAATTAACTAAAAGGGAAGAATATAGAGGCAACTATCATATACGTGTTGACAAAGAAGCATGCGCTTGGATTTAAAAGATCTAATCATGCCGTCTAAAAAAAAAAAAAAAAAATTGGATCCAGTTTGATCCAATCATATATAAAAAAAAAAAAAAAAAAAATTATTATTGTGTTGAATAAAGTCACTCTTGGTTCCCTTGTATATGCCAATTGATTTGATGTAGCATTCAACACAAGTAGCTCAATCCAATAGGATTAGGTTCATCTTAGCAGTGACCTTCAGACAGATATGGGAACATCGAACACTTGTGAACATTCGCCAACATCTACATCTATATCCATCTTCTTAATCTTTTCATTGTGATTGTGGTTTGTTAGTTTCCGAGTATTGTGGCTTGTTCGACTATCTAATTAGAGTTTATTTACTAATATATGAATTGAATTTGCAAGGTACCTCCTCCCCGTAGTCATTTTGGATTCGTTTCATTGATTTGTCACAAATAGACGGAGTTTGAAATATAGGTTTTGTAGGTATATCTCTAGTAAACCTTCACGAGACTATAACTCGTCCACTAGGGACACCTAGGGGTTTAAAGGCTTGTTATTTATGCTAAAAGTGACCGTAGCCTCGACGACACGGAGTTGTTGTATTTTAGTTTTGTTTTGTTTGATTTGCTCGAGGACTAGCAAAGTCTAAGTGTGGGGGAATTTGATAGGTGTAGAATACACCGTATTTAATATCTAGTATTTATGCTTTCTTTAAGGTTTTCTTGTAAATTATATATCTTATGTGTGCTTTTGAGTTTATTAGGTGCAATGGAGTCATTTGGAGCAAAAAGACCAATTGGAACTCGTTCAAATACAAGATTTCTACTTTTCATTGTGTAGAGGACGAGAAGATGAAGACGATGGCGAAAGAATGGAGTCATTCTGAGTTCGTATGAAGAAGTTATGGGCAAAACAAGAACTCATAAGCAATAAGGGCAAGAGTGTCATTTCCGGGGCAAACACTATCTGGAGCCTGGCATCTGTTAAGGGGTGAACTGTTCCAAAGGGACTAATACCGGGAGCCCATCCACATGTTAAGGGGCAACTCTCTTTAGGAGGAGTGTTAAAAACAACCAGACTAAGGTTATGGGGCACCTCACGGGGTATCTAATGAGTGGGGTGTGATTATCGACTCCTACTTCCTACACCCTAAATCGAGAAATCGAGAAATCATTCTCAATTGAATCAGAAATGGAACCGAGAGAGAGAAGTAAATTTGAGAGTGTTGCTGACCGAGAAATAGATCAAATTGAGTGACAAGGTAGGAATTGGTGGTTGTTCATATGAATCTGTGAAGTTAAGGAGATGTTGTAGCTGAGGGTTTTAAATGGATCTAAATTAGGGGTTCTCTACTGCCATGGATGAATCAGAGGTTATGAAGAAGATTGGAGATGTTGGGTTCTTCTCAGAGTTATTAGAGATGAAATCAGATATGGGGTTAGAGTATTAGCTCGTAGAGAAGAGGAATCAGCAAGACCTGTTGTTGAAATCGTTTGGGATCGAGATGAAATGGATCTGGTGATTTCGAGTTAGTAACACAGGGTAAAGGAAGAATGGGTTTCGTCTGGTATTGTTGTGTGGCTAACTTGTGATATACAGGGATGAAGCAAAGAGATGGAACTGATGGAGATGCTGTGAAGAGCAAGAAGAAGTGATTGAGAGTCTGCCAGGCTGAGAAGACAATGGAGAATTATGGCCATGAGACACCATGGTATGCTGTAACAGGGAGTTGGTGGTGCTCGAGTTTGCAGCTATTGACAGTGGTGGAGTCGAGATGATGAACGGAGTCGAGGAACAATAGAGATGGTTCTGCTGCTTGGGTTTTGTGTGAACATCGAGGCCGGCAGCTGGATGTGTTACGATTGCGGGGATGATGTCATTATTTCCAGATTCAGAAGAGAGCTGCGATGATGTGTTGCAGGGAGGATGGCATGAACTTGAATGAAACTGGTGCCATTAAATTGTTGGTTCTTGGTTTTGTGTTGTAGCTACAGGTTCTATGTGGAGAATACTGGAGCTGTTGCTATGAGGGCTGTGTATTGAAGTTCAGGACAAGATGGTGCTGAGTTGGTTTTGATGGTTGCAGCTACAGAGGTGTTATGGTGGTATTGAGATACAGGTGATGGAAGTTGATGAAGCTGGTAATCTGAGCTAGCCATTGCAGGGATGTGCTAGTATTAGTGCAAGGAAATGGGTGAGATGCGTGTTTGCTCGAGGTTGATCTTTGATGCGGTCAGTGTAGAAGTTGTTATGATGGAGTCATTCTTTGTTTTGCAACCAAAAATGGAACTGTGGGATTGTGTGCTGTTGTGGAGATGAAATGGTTGAGCCAAGAATGCTCTGTAGCAGTACAAGGATTGGTTGTGCTTAGTGGGTGTTGCAGACTAGTTGTAGCTCATTGACAGATTTTTGGGAGTATCAACTGGTTCAGTGACATAGCTAGTGCAGGCCAAGATGGCTGGAAGGGAAGCAATCACACAATCATTAGGCAGCCTAACTCAGGCCAGTGCAAATGGTTATGCAAAGCTCAACTAAGTCAGCCCAGTTAACTCACCTGAATGGACTCGGTGCTTGACTCTGGACCCTGACCTGACCCTGACTCAGTGCCTTGACCCGATCCGACCCGAGATGACTCGGTCCTGACCTGTTGACCCGGTGGCCGGTTTGACTTGGCCGGTTACCTGAGATGCTATTTCCTATTGACTTTTATGATTCCGCCACAATCCCAGTTTTCCTACGAGCGTTTTTGGACAAAATTTCTACACGGGTTTCTCTCCATGGTGGGCCGGAATTTCCAACTAATGGATTTTGAAGACAAAACCTAGTTTTGGAAGGAGAAAAAGACACGTTATTATTATTATCTCTACTTTATTCTAGGGTTTAGAACCATGAAGTCTTTTCTCTTTCTTCTTGTGATGAACTCCTTGAATATGAGTAACTAAGTTTTCATTATTGGTTGAAGATGTAGTTGGATTTTGCAACCAAGTTATGATTTTTATGAATTAGTTTTCTCTCAATATTATCGTTTGATTTCTACGGGTTATAATAATTGCATGATTGATGGATTGCAATATGATTGAATGTTTGTTTAGTCGAGTCTAGAATTGATTGAACTCACATCCATATCTATAGCTATTTTAGGGTTTTCATCGAGCGATAACCTTGAATACGAGTAGCATGATATGATTAGGGTTTGTAGTGATACATCCTCGTAGTCATATGTAGAAATTGACCTTTGTCCGAATTGTTTGCGCAATGTATTACAATTGCATTGATTAGCCTATTTCTGAAACTTAATGCTCCTAGGAATTGAACTTGATTAGCGCAAGGGCGTTAGGTTATTCTTTAGGTAGATTTCACATACGCAGCCCTAATGTGTGTGTCGATAACTTTGGAAATTACGGGTATTCTTGCAATAAGGTATTCTATGGCTTTTGATGATAAATAGATTAAATACGAATTCTATTCATATATTCATAAACTTGTTTACAATTGAAGATGAAACCTTTATCCAATATTTTCACATTCTTGATTTGCGTGCTTTGTTTATTTGCTTTTTGTTTATTTTTATTTACACAACCTTAAATTATATTTGAGTCGGATGCAAGAGTCGGCAACGACATATATGAGTTTGGACTCACGCTTTTGGGTACGTTTTCGCAAGAAATAAGAAGTTGGGTTAGATCGTTTTTGTGAATGTATGAACATAGAGAAGGAGAGATGAGTTGCAGGAAGTACATATTTGCCTGGTGACAGTTTCAGATATCTCAGGTGGCCGTAGTTTCTCGGCGACCAATCCGGCAACGGTGACCGGAGTCCAGTAATGACGCCAGCAATCCGGCGACCCAGTTTTGGACCCAGAATTTCCAGAAGAGATGTTTTAACACATGGGCTTGGTGGACCAATTGGAGATGGGTTTTGAAAAGACCTACTTTTGGAAAGAGTATCCTTTTGGAATGGGAGAAGCATATAAATAGAAAAGTCTTTCTCTAAACCTAGATATCTCCATTAAGGAGGCTTCTACTTGTTTTCTAGGGTTTCACATGATAGTTTTCTTCTTTGCTTTCTATGATGATTCCAAAAACACAAGTAACTAAGTTTTTATTATTGGTTGAAGATGTAGTTGGATTTCCAAGTTATTGATTTTATGAATTAGTTTTCTCTTAATATTATCGTTTGATTTCTATTGCGTATAATAATTGCATGATTGACGTATTGCAATATGATTGAATGTTTGTTTAGTTAAGTCTAGAATTGATTGAACTCACATCCATATCTATCGCTAATTTAGGGTTCATCATCGAGCGATAACCTTGAATACGAGTAACAAGATATGATTACGGTTTGTAGTGATACATCCTTGTAATCATATTTAGAAATTGACCTTTGTCCGAATTGTCATGCGCAATGTATGACAATTGCATTGATTAGCCTATTTCTGAAACTTAATGCTCCTATGAATTGAAATTAATTAGCGCAAGGCGTTAGGTTATTCTTTAGGTAGAATTCACATACGCAGCTCTAATGTGTGTGTTGATGACTTAGGAAATTTATGGAGTATTCTTGCAATAAGGTATTCTAGGGCTTTTGATGATAGCGAGATTAAATACGAATTCTATTCATATATTCAAAAACTTGTTTACAATTGAAGATGAAACCTTTACCCAATATTTCACATCCTTGATTTGCGTGATTTATTTCTTTGCTTTGCTTTTATTTTAGTATACTTCTATAAAAATTAGAAAATATCCCCTTATTACTTATAAGAAACCATAACATATTGACAATCCAAGACCTCTCTGTGGGAACGATCCTTTCTTACCCTTGCTATATTTTTATATTTTGAGTAGTGAGAAAGTAATTTATTTTTGACGCATACGACAGCGATCAAGGTACGGTTACTCAAACCTAAATGAATACATTTGATTTGTGTGTGACAAGATAAGTTTCGATCTAACGGTTGAAAGATATTAGCTTGGTTGAATCAGGTTTTTCATCTAACGGTGAATATTGAATGTTTTGTTACCAAGGTAACTTAGATTGCAAAACCTGATTTGAAAACTATATAAGGGGAACTCTAGCAACTGGAAAAACTAATCCCCATACCTCTTGTGTGATACTAGTTGGTTTTGCTAGAGTAGATTCTCCTTTAACCTTAGGTTTCTTCTCGAGACCCTGTAGGTTAACGACTGAAAGACTTCATTGGGATTGTGAAGCCAGACGAAACTACTTCTCTTGTATTTGAGCGATCTGATCTTGCCATTTTCTATCGTACGAGTTCAATTGAATAATTGACTTGAGATTATATCTCCGATAGGGCAAGATAAAAAGAAATCACAAACATCTTCGTCTCATCGTTTGTGATTCCGCAATATCTAATTTCGCTACCATACGATTTAGATTATTGTGAGGTGATTGATAATACTAGGCTGTTCTTCGGGAATATAAGTCTGGATTATCAATTAGTTCTTGTTCACCTTGATTTATCAAGAGACGGAATAAAAACTCATAGGTTTATCTGTGGGAGACAGATTTATCTATTATCATAGACTTTTCTGTGTGATACAGATTTGTTTATAGAAGTCTTCAACTTTGGGTCGTAGCAACTCTTAGTTGTGGGTGAGATCAGCTAAGGGAATCAAGTGCGTAGTATCCTGCTGGGATCAGAAACGTAAGGAGCGTAACTGTACCTTGAATCAGTGTGAGATTGATTAGGGTTCAACTACAGTCCACACCGAAGTTAGTTTGTAGTAGGCTAGTGTCTATAGCAGCTTAATACAATGTGTTGTTCAATCCGGACTAGGTCCCGGGGTTTTTATGCATTTTCGGTTTCCTCGTTAACAAAACTTCTGGTGTCTGTGTTATTTCTATTCCGCATTATATTTCGTTATATAATTGAAATATCACAGGTTGTGCGTTAAGATCAATCAATTAGAATATCCAACCTTTGGTTGTTGATTTACATTGACTGACACTTGGATATTGGTCTTTGGTACCATTCAAGTTTATTTCTCTAGTATTTGATAAAGACTCGCAGATTTCCATTTGCTTGAGTAAAGATCAAATCGAGAGATAGAGATATTAACTCCTTGATATACTTTTTATTAAGATTGAGTCTTCTAGTTGATTCTCTTAAAAGTATATTAGATTTAGTCCATACAGATTGCTAATCAAAATATTGGGTGAGGTTGTTAGACCCCCGCAGTTTCAATTGGTATCAGAGCAGGCAAACACGTTTAAAGACCTTACAAGTCTGTGTTTGTAGTGATCTGAATATGGACTAGTCTATCTCTAATAACGCACCAGTTCAGAAATTACCAGATGATTCTGAAAGCTTGGATTCACCTGAGAGAACTGTCACATCTAAATCATTTTCTAACATTCTCTTGATGTAAAAACTGTTGATTGGGAAACACTCCTAGAAGAACAGTTGGATGAACTTTCTGATGAAGGTGATTCAGATATTGATAGAGATGTTGATGAAGAAGTCTCAGAGTATGTTAAGTTTTTGGATTCGTGGAAAATGAAGAAGATTACAACTTCTCATGTCACACCTCTTCTGACTCCTCTCTGTCGAGAAAACAAGAAATTGAAAAGGATTTACGGAGGTCTTTATGGTCGGAATCGCTCTTGCGAATCGGTCCTCAAAGATACCGAGGAAACCCTAAGTAGAAAGTCACTTGAATGTGATCGTGTATATTAAAAATACTTCTTGTTGGAAGAGAAACTTGCAGAAACTGAAGGAAGGATTAACTCTCAGCAAGCAAGTTTTGATGACAGAGAAAGCGTTTATCTCGCTCGAGAAAAACGCCTGGAGGCAGATTTAGCTGATGCTCTTGATAAAATCAAGATGTTGGAAGATGACTTGAAAAAGTTCAATACTAGTTCAAGCAAATTAACCACTATGCTAGGAGCAAGTAAAAATCATCGTGATACACGAGGATTGGGCTATAAGGTAATAGATGCTCCAAGTATTAGCAAAGAGGTAAAATTTGTCAAGGCTAGTGATTCTTCTCAACAAAAGGTTTCCACTGATGGCAAAAGTGAAATACCTTCACCAGCAGTTAAGGTTCGGAAGAGCAAAGTATATCAACCTCCAAAGTCAGCATACACAGATCGAGGTAAGAACATTCCTTATGTTTGCCACTATTGCGGAAATCAAGGTCACCTGGATAGGAGATGTCGTTTCCGTATAAGGGATGCGAAACTTCATGATGTTCTTGTTTGGGCATCACAAGAAGTTGTGAAACCAAGATCATATGTTAAGACTGATCCCGTTAACGCTACAGGTGTAACTGTCCAACCTTTAGGAAAATGAATCAGTGCTGTGATAAATCTGGATTTGCCTATAAACGTCATACGAATCCTTTTCACAATCGTAATGGTTATCAAAAGGATAACTTCGTAAAGACGAAGACAAGATCCGATGTTCCCAATTGGAGAAAGACTAACTTGAAAAAGAATAGTCAATCCAATTCTCTTCTGAGAAATCTTGAAGAGAGTAATGGGAAGAAGGTTGCGGTTGTTCCTAACCGCACTCAGAAATGGGTACCAAAGAAAGCCAATGATGCTTTGAGTGTGAAAATGAAAGATCTTCCAGAAAATTCCATGACTATGGAGAATGCAGTATCCATGATGTTGGAACTTAACAAGTTTTTTGGAAAAATGGAATTGGATGTGAAAGGTTCTAAAAGCGATCTCTTTCATGATAATCCAAAGGTAACTTGTGGTGAGCAAGACATTGTTTACCCCAACACAACTTGATTGTGTTGTAAGTGCATCCTCACCAAGGAATGCCCTGTTATGTATACGGTGAGGGAAGCACGAGAATTGGGGGACACAAATTATGTTCGGTAAGGATGTAAAATTCGACTGGATTCTTTTAAGGTATGTCTATAAACCTGAGTAAGATTTGTGTTGATCTATGTACCTTGCTTATTGTTCATTTCTACCTAACTTGATCTGTGTTTAAGGTTCTTAAACGTTTAGGTTTGAAAATAGTAGTTTGGGATGTTTGGACTTCATGGTACACCTACCTGGTATGCATAACATCATTTAAAATCAAAATCCAGGGGTTTAAGTATGCATACCCGTTTGTATACTCCCCAGGCCATGAAAATTCGTTTGCAAACCGGTATGCATACTTAGCGTCGATATTCGGTAAACTTGTTTTTGCCGTAACATCTTCGTACGAACTCGGAATGACCTCATTCTTTTTGCATTCTCTTCCTCTTTGAATTATCTTTAAAATTGAGATGAGAATTCCTAAATTTGGATGAGTTAAGAATGGTATTTATCCTGTCTCTTGTTTTTGAGTGTTTTGCTCCGTTTCGTCGCACTTGTTCCACTTCTCTTGGACTTGGGCACTTGGATTCTTGGAGTAATACTCTTCTAAGCTCATTTGTAGCTTTTACAAGAATGTTGTTGGGGAATCACAAAGAAGGAAGTTCAAGAATGGACAGTAGTACGCATTACTATGGGATTCTTGAATGATCACAATCATCTTATGTGAACTATGGTGCATGGTCATTAGTGACTTTGTATGTTCTTCTTTGTTAAGAAAATCTTTTTATACGCCTTTGGTAGCTATTCTTGGCGTAAATACGGGCGAAAAATATTGATTCTACCCTCTAAGGACAAATCATCTTATATGTGCATTACGAGTTTGTCTTGATACCTAGGAAACTTCTTATGAGAATTTATTCTTGTTTTTGAGAAGGATTACTAGATTTTGGAATAACAATTATTATGATTAAACATAGCTATGTCCAACGTTTTCATCTTCATGTTTTTAGGTTTATTTGTTTAAATTCTAAAAAATTGTTTGGAAGATGATTTTTGCAGTATTAATCTTTATGGTTTTATATATTGCAATTTGTTATGGGATATGTGTGTTTGCGTCCGTGAACTATGATTGTCCCATACCTTGTCAAAAGTTAAGTCTTTCGTATGTCGATATACTTGTATTGATAAAAGAATGAATGAACTTTTGACATCACAAAAGTTTGAAACCTATTATATGTCTTTATGATGGAAGATATGATGAACTTTTGTTTACGAGGATTATGCCTATTGTATTTCATTGTGCAAATAGTGATGGAAAATAGAATGAATCCTTGTTTATTCCGCAGTATTGATCTTCTCTGATCCATATTTTATATATATACTGTGAGGCTCCGTAAGTTCTCTTATGTTGAGCATTTCCGATTAGATTAACCATGGGTTTTCTTGTGGTTAATTTAGTTGAGTATTATTTGGATTCAAATTCATATTCGTATGCGATTTTTTATGTCCAAAGAAATCCTTCTTTTCTTGTGAAAGTAAGGTCGCTCTTGTTGTTCTTTCGGGAATGATATTTAATGGGGGAGAGTTCTTTTGAACTTGTGCTCAATTGCCATATCTTTGTGGGGAGTGCGGCTGTGGAATATTTGAGGAGTTATCTTGTATCTTTATAAACTCCGTGATGAATGCATTTAGCTTCGTCTTTATGATTGCATCTAAACAAAGTTGATATGTACTTTTCTTTGGTCTTGAATTGTCTCCATGGAAATTTCATTAGGATCCCGTTTTCGTACCTTTGCCAATTTTATCGACAAAAAGGGAAAAAATTAATATGTAGTTCACACTACAAATACATATGGTTTTCGGATCATTATGTAAGGGGGAGTGGTTTTCGTGTTGAGACGAAGTATTGACTAAGGGGGAGTAATACATATCACCAACTATGATGCTGTGTAATAATACTATGACACTGTATAACAATGATCGAGAGCTTTTGTTTTCTCATTGTTATGGATACGAGACTTCAACAACTATGATGCTGAACTGAACATCTATGGAATCATGGGAGTACTTGGAAAAGACGAAGTTTTCGAGTAATGTTGAAGCACCAAGGAGATCAAGCATGTGGACGAGAAGCTACAAAGTTTTATCTATTTTGTAATCCATATGTATTGATAGTTTTGTCACTAAAATTGACAAAGGGAGATATTGTTAGAGCACTGCTCGGTCGAACTCGCATGCGTTGCTATCTCAAGCATGTTTGTCAATATTAGTGATCAAAACTATATGTCTTCATTTCTAGTTTGCTTATGACTAAGTCTCGGTCTAGGATAGTTAAGTATAGTTGAGCTCCAGACTCCATGGCGATCATCTTACGAAGACGAAGAACTACTCGAGGAACAAGTGGAAATTCATTCGACAAAAAGGTATGTGGAGACTTGAACTTATCTGTCACTCAAAATTCTATTCTATCTCCTACTCTTGAGACAATAGTCGTATAAGTATGATAGTTTTCATACATACACATTTGCTATTTCGAGCCGAGTTTACTCGCCTATCTTTTTCTCGAAATATGTGTTGGTGAGCTTTCGCTTTAACCATTTTTTATCTTTACCGTGAAGAAAGTCATGATGACGTTTTAATCTTGAAAATAGCTTTGATGATGATAGTCGTGAGTAACGATTGTTATAACATTATAGAAGAATGTTTCAATGATTTAAATGTAGAGTTGAAATTACCAACTATGGATATAAGCATATATAGTGTGTTCGCACATTAGTGTATATATCCATGTGCCGGAAACCAAGTGCGTGCATATGTGTGCATGCGGTATTGGTGAAGGAGACAGGTTGAGTACGCGTACCCGTACGCGTACCTGCGAAAGTTTTCATACCAAAAATTTCTGCTGAGTTTGTAAGTTTGCAAACTAGTAAACCAGTCACCTTAGGTACGCATACTCGTACGCGTACCCACGCAAGTTTTCGATCCGAAAATTTATGCTGAGTTTGTAAACTCAAATCTGGTAGCTATGGTACGCATACCCGTACGCGTACCTAAGCTGGTTATTTCTCAAATCGGTAGTTCATGAGCTTAAAACAATAAATTATAAGGAATGCAATCTTTGCAAACCGTGGCTATATTGTTCATGAATTGATTCAAGTGGATCAAACCGATTTTGCTTCAATTGTGTCTATGTATAAAGACCTAAGCAATTAAACAACTCTTGAACTTGTTCTTATGAGTCATTTGAACTAGTTATGAGAAAGATGAATACGGTTAATATGAAAATGATCATATGGCTAACCATTGGTTAACTATTTGTGAACCAACTAAGTGTACACGTTTAGGTACGGTTACTCAAACCTGAATGAATACATTTCATTTGTGTGTGACAAGCTAAGTTTCGATCTAACGGTTGAAATATATTAGCTTGGTTGAATCAGGTTTTTCATCTAACGGTGAATATTGAATGCTTTGTGACCAAGGTAACTTAGATTGCAAACCCTGATTTGAAAACTATATAAGGGGAACTCTAGCAACTGGAAAAACTAATGCCCACACCTCCTGTGTGATACTAGTTGGTTTTGCTAGAGTCGATTCTCCTTTAACCTTAGGTTTCTTCTTGAGACCCTGTAGGTTAACGACTGAAAGACTTCATTGGGATTGTGAAGCCAGACAAAACTACTTCTCTTGTGGTTGAGCGATCTGATCTTGCCATTTTCTATTGTACGAGTTCAATTGAATAACTGACTTGAGATTATATCTCCGATAGGGCAATATAAAAAGAAATCACAAACATCTTCGTCTCATCATTTGTGATTCCGCAATATCTAGTTTCGCTACCATACAATTTAGATTATTGTGAGGTGATAGATAATACTAGGCTGTTCTTCGGGAATATAAGTCCGGGTTATCAATTAGTTCCTGTTCACCTTGATTTATCAAAAGACGGAACAAAACTCATAGGTTTATCTATGGGAGACAGATTTATCTATTATCATAGACTTTTTTGTGTGATACAGATTTTTTTATTGAAGTCTTCGACTTTGGGTTATAGCAACTCTTAGTTGTGGGTGAGATCAGCTAAGGGAATCAAGTGAGTAGTATCCGGTTGGGATCAGAGACGTAAGGAGCGCAACTGTACCTTGAATCAGTGTGAGATTGATTAGGGTTCAACTACAATCCATACCGAAGTTAGTTTGTAGCAGACTAGTGTCTGTAGCGGCTTAATACAGTGTGGTGTTCAATCCGGACTAGGTCCCGGGTTTTTCTCGCATTTTCGGTTTCCTCGTTAACAAAACTTAAATGTATCGTGTTATTTCTATTCCGCATTATATTTTGTTATATAATTGAAATATCACAGGTTGTGCGTTAATATCAATCAATTAGAATATCCAACCTTTGGTTGTTGATTTACATTGATTGACACTTGGATATTGGTCTTTGGTACCATCCAAGTTTATCTCTCTAGTATTTTATAAAGACTCGCACATTTCCATTTGCTTGAGTAAAGATCAAATCGAGAGATAGAGATATTAACTCCTTGATATACTTTTTATTAAGATTGAGTCTGACTGTCTAGTTGATTCTCTTAAAAGTATATTAGAGTTAGTCCATACAGATTGCTAATCGAAATATTGGGTGAGGTTGTTAGACCCCCGTATTTTCAGTTTCGGTATTAATATTGGTTATCTAAAGTGGTATGTGAAACCTTCGTGCTTAACTCTTATAGGTTGTTTACAAGTATTTTAGATTTGTAAGATCCTTTCGGTTTATCCTTTATTTGCTCGAACCTTTGTCATTTTCTGACAAAAAGGGGTAGAAATATATGGAGTAAATAAGTGATTTGTCATCACTAAGGAAAGGACAATTGTGCTTAAACTTTATATCTAACGAAAGAGTAAATCATTGACTAAGGGGCAGAAACATATCATATTGCTTTTGACTACAAAAAAGGGAATAACAAATATGTTCGGATTGAATATTTACCTATATTACCTTTAGGGGGAGTAAAAGCTTTTGTTATTCAAATGTCAACAGCGGCATTTATTGATTGAATATATGCAGGTTATTGTGTTGTTGAAACTTAGAATCAAGCGTATGTAAAATGAATTCTTATATAATTTGTTTATCCATATGTAATAGGAGTTTTGTCACTAAAATTGAAAAAGTGGGAGATTGTTAGAGTATAGTTCGGTTGAACTCACCAAGCGTTGGTATGTCAACTTTGGTGGTCATATTTTAGTGTGTCAAAACTCATCTAAAGTCGCTTGATTATATACTAGAGTCAACTTCGTTTAGGTTAGAATAGGAAGTCTAGGAATGTTGAGACATACAAGTATTACTCCGAAGACATGAAGAATGTGAAGAAGTAACGAACTACAACGATGGCATCATCCTTCCACTTGAGGTTAGTAATATTAACTTGAACTGTTTCATTCCTAACGTATCTTTCAAGTCGTGCTATATTGAAAACATAACTACGAAGTGTATATACTGTACATATTGTATAATACTCTAGTGATGTGACATGGTCATATTTGTATGATCATAGTATTAGGGAATTAGACTACGAAATATAACGCTTATCTTTTGAACTTCGTAGATATGACATCGACATAATCTTGTATATACTGTTATGATTATGTGAATGGGTTATGGTGAAGATTTCATCATAGGAAACAATGTTTTACATTTGTTTAAAGGAAGTATTTGTTTAGGGGGAGTAAAAGCTTTTGTTATTCAAATGTCAACAACGGTATTTATTGATTGAATATATGCTGGTTATTGTGCTGTTGAAACTTGGAATCAAGCGAATGTAAAATGAATTCTTATGTAATTTGTTATCCATATGTAATAGGAGTTTTGTCACTAAAATTGAAAAAGTGGGAGATTGTTAGAGCATAGCTCGGTTGAACTCACCAAGCGTTGGTATGTTAAGTTTGGTTGTCATATTTTAGTGTGTCAAAACTCATCTAAATTCGCTTGATTATATACTAGAGTCAACTTTGTTTAAGTTAGACTAGAAAGTCTAGAAATGTTGAGACATACAAGTATTACTCTGAAGACCTGAAGAATGTGAAGAAGTAACGAACTACAGTGACGACATCATCCTTCCACTTGAGGTTAGTAATATTGACTTGAACTGTCTCATTCCTAGCGTATCTTTCAAGTCGTGCTATATTGAAAACATAACTGCGAAGTGTATATACTGTACAAATTGTATAATACTCTGGTGATGTGACATGGTCATATTTGTATGATCATAGTATTAGGGAATTAGACTATGAAGTATAACGCTTATCTTTTGAACTTCGTAGATATGACATTGACATAATCTTGTATATACTGTTATGATTATGTGAATGGGTTATGGTGAAGATTTCATCATAGGAAACAATGTTTTACATTTGTTTAAAGGAAGTACATTCATGAACTTGTTTTATGAATCAAAAGGGAAATCATTAGGCTTATTGGTACAACTATTCAGTGTAAATCTTTGGATTACCAATATGTGTGAGATGGTAGAACCGATCGTAACTTTTTTATATATCTTGGTATAACTAATCGCAATGCCTGACTTATGATTTGGTACGACTAGTTTTTATTAATTGGTGTAACCGATCCTAAGTAATCACCATGGTATAATCGATATTTCTAATTGGTGTGACCGATCCTAGTAATTGGTGTGACCGATCACAGAGTGTGTGTAATCGATCCTTGTAATTGGTAACCGGTCCTGGTAATTGGTGTAACCGATCCTGGTAACTGGTGTGACCGATCACAAGCAATACCATGGGAATATGGTAACCGGTCCTGGTAACTTGTGTAACCGATCACAAGTACTTCCATATGGAGGTATAACCGTTCCTAGTGATTGGTAGAACCGATTGAACCCATATATGTGATTTGATATTTGATTAATCACATAGTTATCTTGGAATACAGGTGAACCAATTCTAAACTTGTTTGGAAGTGTGGTATAACCGATTCCAAGAATGTAAATCCATGTAAATATGAATAAGGATTTACAGTGAAGAGATGTCAACATACTTTGAACACGTACAATAATTCTTATCATTTATTGTTCAAAGATATTCCTTAGTACTCAATGAGATCTTGTGCCGAAATAAATTAAGAATCTTTTAATTAAGGTTATTAGTTTTATATACATTAATTACTAGCAATTAATATGTAGCTAAAATAAAAGTTAGTAAATGTGCATTTACTAATTGGAGATTTTATATTGAGAGATTTCAGAAATATTGGACAAGCATTTACTAGTATAGGAAATCCAAATTTTGCTATTCATTGCATATCTTGAGAATATTTTCGGTTTTGGAAATTCCTTGGTGTCCAATCTATAAATACCTAAGTTTTGCATTTCTAGCAAACTATCCTAAGAGCCAGGCAAACTTCATTTCTTGTTGTTTCTAGTGGAGCCGTCTATTCGGAGAGGAAATTATCCTAATTAGGTGAACTCTCTTACGACCGCTCGTTTAAAGACTTCTATGATATCAAGAAGCTCTACGAGTATCGTTTGTGGGAAACTAGATAATTGCAGTGTTATTAGTTTTCGATTGATTTGATTGACTAACGGTTGTTGAAACTTTTATTCCACCTAGTTTGTTTATTCTTGAGAATCTTCTCTTCTGATATAAGATTCACTCAAACTAGTTCGAAGTATCGACGTGATCTTTAGAACTGTTTTTAGATCTAAAGACATCTTGTGATAATCCATTGTTAACAGACTCCGTTCTGTGTGTGATTGATCACAAGAGATTCAAGTGGTGTTGTGCAGGTTTTTATTGAAGATTAAAGAAGATTTGAAGACGAAGAAGATTTCTTATTAGTTTTCATATATTTGTGTGTGCACAAAACTTGATCGGCTGGGGTCCAACTAGAATCAGATTTATTCAATTGATTAGTTGCGTGAGATCGGCATCACTTCATAGTTTTGAAAAGACGAGGGTACCCAAATATATCTCAATCTAAAACTTTTCCACCTATAAGTCCTTTCTCCGAAAGTGATTGTCTATGGACTGAGTCGAGACAATACAACTAATCGGTTCACACTTCGTGTGATCGTCTATGGATACGAGATCAAGACAATACGATTACAAGATAACTTGCGTGATTGATTATGGATAGAAGATCGAGACAATACAACAACGAAGTATGATTACTTGATAATAGGTTCGGACTTAACCAAACACAATAGGATTGCTATCAAGTAACTAGGAATTAACGTTTGTGTATTTTACCTCTAATTATAATAAAAACAATTATAATTACGGAAATAGAAAAGTAAAAGACAAAACAAGATTTTGTTAACGAGGAAACCGCAAATGCAGAAAAATCCCGGGACATTGTCCAGAATTGAATACTCTCAGGATTAAGCCGCTATACAAAATCTAAACCAACTTCGTATAGTTGAGACCAAGCAACTAAATCTATAGTTCACCTAGTTCCGTCTATATCCATGCGCCTCCAACTTGCAATAAGTCACGCGCTTGGAACAATTCCTTTGGTTCGTATTCCAAACAGTAAAGGAACAACAAATATGTTCGGTAACAACTCTTTTCAAACAAGTGATTTGAGTTTGACAAAAGGCTCTTCCGTTTATCCCAATAAACTCCTTTGTCAGGTTCTTAGATCAATCTATTAACAACTACCAAAGTAATTGTTTTGACTATGCAATCAATGCTTTTAATCACAAAGAATTGTATTGATGCCGATCTACTAAACTAATCAATCATGGTTATCACAATGATAAACCGATTATAGTTGGATCCCCATCCGATCAAGTTTTGTGCACACCAAAGATTATGAACTCAAATCAGAAATATTCTTTGTCTTCAAATCTTCTTAAATCTTCAATAAACACCTGCACACAATCAACTTGAATCTCTTGTGATCAATCACACACATTTCGGAGTCTGTTAACAATGGATTATCACAATACGTCTTTAGATATACAAACAGTCTAAAGATCCCCGTCGAAACTTCGATTTAGTTTGAGTGAATCTTATATCAGAAGAGAAGATTCTCAAGCATAAACAAACTAGGTGCAATCAAAGTTCAACAACCGTTAGTCAATCAAATCAATCGAAAACTAATAATAAACTGCAATTATCAATTTTCCCACCAACGGTACTCGTGGAGCTTCCCAATCCCAAAGAAGTCTTTAAAACGAGCGGTCGTAAGAGATTTCGCCTAATTAAGGTACTTTCCTCTCCGAATAGACGGCTCCACCAGTAACAACACAACAAGGTAGTTTTGCTGGCTCTGAGGATTAGTTTGCTCGAAATGCAAACTTCAATATTTATATACCAAGGAAGTTTGGACACCAAGGAATGTCCAAAACCGAAAATATTCTCAAGATATGCAATATATTTCCAAATTCGGTTTCCATAATTCCTGGAAATGCTTTGTCCAAATATTGACCGAAATATCGGTAGAAAATCTCCAAATAGTAAATGCACATTACCAATTTTTATTTTCTAAAGATATGCATTTTAATTGCTGGAAATTAAAAGCATATAAAACTAAAAACCTTAACTAAAAGATTCTCAATTTATTTCGATCCGGGATTCTCCTTGAGCTATTAAGGAATATCTTTGAACAATAAAAGATAAGAGTTACTGCACATGTTCAAAGTATGTCGACATCTTTACTTTGTAAATCCTTTTTCATATTTACAATCTTGGAACCGATTTTCCACACTTCCAAAAAAGTTTATAATTGGTTCATCTGACTTCCAAGAACTATGTGATTGATTATCCTATCAAATCACCATTAATGGGTTTCACGGTTATACCAAAACAAGTTTCGGTTCTAGCTCCATGTGGGTACTAGGATCGGTCACACTAGCTTTCCAAAATTTGGTTGACTAGGTACTAGGATCGGTTACCACATATTTATGGTATTTAACTTGTATTCGGTTGCACAAGTCATAGGATCGGTTACCAATAACTAAGACTTGTTGCAGCTCTTACAAGGATCAATTCCACACACTTGTGATCGGTTTCACCTCTTACTAGGATCGGTTCCCCAATGTTTAGAGTTGGTCATACCAATTACAACATATCGATCATACCATCTCGGCCGTTTGGTTTACGAAATGCCGGAGCATTACTTAAGATCGGTTTCACTAATAAAAGTCATACCAATACAAAAGTCAGGCCTTGTGAATAGTTTTACCAAGATACATAAACAAGTTATGAGCGGTTATACTAAACACACATATTGGTAATCCAAAGATTTGCAATGAATGACAATACCAATAAGCCTAGCGATTTCCCTTTCGATTCACAAAACAGGTTTATGAATTGTACTTCCTTTAAACGAATGTAAAACATTGTTTCCTAGGACGAAATCTTCACCCATACCCATACACATAATCACAATAGAATTCATACGATTATGTCGATGTCTTATATATGAAGTTCAAAAGATAGACGTTATACTTCGTATTGTAATTCCTTAATACTATGTCTAACTAGAGTATAATCATTCACAGCTTCGCAGTTATGTTTTCAATATGCACGACTTGAAAGATACGTTAGGAATGAAACAGTTCAAGTCAAATATTACTAACCTCAAGAGGAAGGATGATGTCGTCGATGTAGCTCTTTACTTCTTCACATTCTTCAAGTCTTCACGTAATACTTGTAAGTCTCATATCCTAATAACTTTCTAGTAAAGCTATACAAAGTTGACTCTAGTAAATAATCAAGCGACTGTTTAAATGAGTTTTGGTTCACTAAAATATGACAACCAAACTTGACATACCAACGCTTGGTGGGTTCAACCGAGCTATGCTCTAACAAGTTTATCGTTGAGATCTATACTGATTGATTGTGAATCTAAACTTGACTACTTTGGTAGTTATTGGATAGATTGATCTAACCAGGCAAAGGAGTTTATAAGATTAAACGGAAGATCCTTTGCGTATGAATTGAGATTTCTTTATCTTGAAAGAATCGAAAGAGTTGTTACCAAACAGATTTGTTGTTCCTTTACTGTTTGGAATACGATCCAAAGAAATTCTTCCAGTGCGTGCACTCATCGAAGTCAGAAGCGCCGGGATACTGAGGAAACTAAGTGAACTAGGGGTAGTTGCTTGGTCTCAACTATACGAAGTTGGTTTAGATTTTGGATAGCGACTTAATTCTGAGAGTATTCAATTCTGGACTAGGTCTCGGGGTTTTTCTGCACTTGCAGTTTTCCCCGTTAACAAAATCTTGCTGTGTTTTTTTACTTTTCTATTTTTCGTAATTATAATTGTTTTATTATAATTAAAAGTAAAATACACATATACGTTAACTCCGCATTACTTGATAGTGATCCTATAAAGTTTGGTTAAGTCCGAACCTATTATCATGTACATACTTCATTGTCGTATTGTCTCGATCTTGTATCCATAGTCAATCATACAAGTTATCTTGGTGTTGTATTGTCTCAATCTCGTATCCATAGACAATCACACGAAGTGTGAAACGATTAGTTGTATTGGCTCGACTCTGTCCATAGACGATCAATTTCGGTAGAGGACTTATAGATTGAAACTAAAAGATTGTGGTGTATTTGGGTACCCTCATCTTTTCACTATTGTAAAATCATATTAATACAATACTCTCCCTATGGGATTCCTCCGTGGATGTAGGCAAAACTTGCCGAACCACGTTAAATCTTTGTCTTTTCTATTTACTTTTAATTCTTATCCAGCCATAATTTCACATCATCGACACCAATTAATTGTGTTTAGTGCCTAAAAGTAATTTTGAGTACAAACAACTACCTCTTTGGAGTTACGAATACAATCCCACAAACTAAAGCAACTGCCGTTACTATCATTTGGGAATAAAGCACTACTATCACCCCCAAAATTTTCCCGAATGATGTTCCTCCAGCCTTTTTTTCACTATCATATCTCCAGATACTCTTGGCATGCAAGGCCTTGTTAACTAACTTCAGCTTCTTTATCCTGATTTCACCCTGCATTTAGGAACAGTTGTTCTTGCCCAACTGACCGGACTCTTCTTCTTTTTAATATTTGTTGACCCCCAAAGAAAATCTCTCATTATCTTGTCCAACTCCTTTACCACT
The DNA here is from genome assembly GCA_023531295.1 of Papaver armeniacum. NCBI lineage: Eukaryota > Viridiplantae > Streptophyta > Magnoliopsida > Ranunculales > Papaveraceae > Papaver > Papaver armeniacum. Next base: position 138,381 of record JAJJWW010012013.1, on the reverse strand, counting down.
TGGCATTTGAAACATTGTTAAGAAGTATATTAGAAGACTTGAGAGTACACTGTTTATTATGATTAATCTTCCTCCCTTTGACAAATAAGTTTTTCTCCCAGAGGATACATTTTGTTAAATTTTTTGAATGACCTCCTTCCACACTTTCTTAGTTTTGCTTTACTATGGACCGGATATGGGTGGATTTGTAAATCCCATTTATGTTCTCTTGCCAAAACTGTAAGCTTGCCAAGGTCTCTAATATCCAACAAACATGGTTAATTTGAGAATTGTTCTTTTGCTCGATGTTAACTTAAGAACTAATCTATCTATGTGGAACTTTCAGAAAAACTTTCATAATCATTTTCCTAACCTCAAGTAGGAAACTTTTGTGCGCATGTAAGTAGTTTAGCGTGTATAATCATCTAATTATGTTTGTCTAAAGTGATTATGCATTTACAATTCGCAGATGACTTGCTTATTTTTTTGGATGATGACAAGGCACAAGTTCGAAATTTGAAGAATATTTTGTTAGGTTTTGAAACTATCTCAGGTTTAAGGTTGTAATTTTCGGAAAAGTGCCATTGAAATCACCTGCGAATGTCAAATCCGATGGGTGATAGACTAGATGAAATTGGAAATCTCAAGTCCGTCATTTAGATGAGCTAAACACGGATGATACCAAACCGCATCGTTCCATCCATCCGTTGCTAACCCCTAGTTATTAACATAGCATTCTTCAAGCCCACTATTATTCTTTTTCCTTTCTTAAAATCACTGAGAAATTAGCTACTTGATACCCTCTCATATTCTTCTTATTCTTGCCCCTAAAGCGTGGCTCTATCTAAACCCTTCATTTATGAGTCTTGAGCCCTTAATGACCCAAGATGGTTACTAGCTGAAAAATTATGGACTAGTACCTGCATGACACATCATAGGGTAATTTTGGGGGCACCAAGCATTTTCAAGAAATTAATGTTCCAAATTTTTGAAAATTCCTAAGTTGGTTCTAGTATTCCTTTGACATGTTGTTACTTGTTACTGAAGAAAACTCTTGACCTTTGATACGTTGTTACTTGTTACCGGAAAAAAACTCAAGACTTTTTTAAATAATCAATTTGCCCAAACATTCTCACTAAATTAATCAACTATTTTGACAACCTTTATAGCATCGCCAAGACCAAAAAAAGTAATCCGAAAGACTCTTATTCCTATCTCCACTTTTTATTTCTTACCTTCTCAACCCTAGCTGCCTCCCCTTTTGAGCTCGTATTTGGTACTTATTAGAGCTCGGATTTCATTCCAGTCTTGCTTCTATTCTATTCTATTCTTTGTTGTTTTGCGGTTCTGAAACTTAGGTTTTTAAGGTTGCAGCTTTAGATCCAGGCTCATTTGGGTTTCTATTGTGGGTTTTTTTCCCATCCAAATCTTTGGTGCTTTGCTTTTCTTCTTCTTCATAATCAGTGGAAACCTTGTTAAAACTATCCTAACTTTTCTAGAGCGGTTTCAACGGTGGTTGATTGTTGTGAGGTTTGAAGATGGTGGTGCAGGTATGGTGGAGTCGTCTCAAAATTGTAGCTTCATTCAAGTAAAGAGTATGGTGTCCTTGGTCCAAGCAGTTTGATTTACTCACCCTTATGTTGCTTTTCTTGTCAATCCGCTTATTGTTCTTCATCTTTTTCGATCAACATCAAGTGAAATCACTAATTTTATATTTGAGGTACATGTTGACATAATGAAAGAAGTGGCGATGATTCCAATATGGTGGCTTGGCCATGGAAGATGACAGAAGTAAATTTTGTTCAGACGTTGTGTTGTAGGGTTTCTAGTTAAGATTTTTCTTGGGCTCTTCTTGGGCCTGAGATTTCTTAATATTTTTAGGGCCTTTATCCTTTGGTGGAGTAAGGGATTTTGTAACGTGGGTGAATTGTTTAACCTATACTTATTGGGTTTCTTTCATGTTTATGTAAGAAGAGTTTTTTGTTAGGAGTTTGTACTATGTATTTATGATTCTATTAATAAACTTTTATTTACGGAAAAAAAAAGACCAACGAAAGTAAAAAATGGGGCAATCATAAAAAGGTTGGGTGACAAACATCTGACGTTTTTTTTCTTTCTTTTGAGCGAAGATTGGAGGGGAGGGACGAATCGGGGTGACAAACATCTGACGTTCTTAAAACCTTTAACGTTACATTCATAGAAAATGGGGTAAAATTCTATGCAATGTAAAAAAGATAAATAAATCGGGTCACCTTGTCCAATTCTTTCTTGTTGAGAAAAATTGTTGTTCTCTTGTACTATTTGCAATCACCATTATGTTTTATAGTATTGATGAGCTGACACAACTCATTACCTAAATCCAAAAAAATTTCATTGCCTTTGTGGGGATCTCTGTTCTACTCAATAAAATGTTTCAAATATTGTAACTTTAAGACCCAACCCTAGTTAGCGAATTATACACGAATTTTTCGGAATCCAGACTATATGTGTATCATACGCGTATGTTTGGAACCCCACTTAGTTTAGTGAATTTTTAGGAGCGAATTATACACATATTTAAGAATTAATGAACTATACTCCATGTATAATACTTTTCCACGTCATCACCACATCATTACTTTCTATCGTAATTTAATCTTCTAGCATTTGATTTTTTTAGAAAATACGAATACCAAAGGATTTTGAACCGGTGGTCATGAATATGCCAATGGAACCCATTAAAATTAGGCTTTTGTTAACTTGTATACCCGTATACATGTTAAGGTTTAATAAAGAATTATTTTATGTCTTTGAAAATTGGGTTTTTTTGTCTTATTCTACTAGAAATTGGTTTTTCTTGCACTAAAAACAACAAATTTTGTTCCCAATGCAAAGAATTGTTGTTTTCTATGCAATAAAACAAACAAATCTTGTTTCCAATGCAAGAATTTGTTATTTTAGTGAACCTTAACATGTATACGGGTATACAAGATAAGAGGACCTAATTAATTATTAATCATAGTAACCAAAAGTGTAATTATATTAAAAATGATAGATTTTACAGGTTAATGTATACGGACTTTATCTTTTCGAATTCATACTTCTAAAGCGAATTATAACGTGCAAATGACGTTTCGAATTACTGCGGAATCACGAACCGTTAACTGAATTTAGAATTTAGTTAACTGAAAAATACTTGTACATTTGCCGTACCATATGTTTCCCAAATCCCGAATTGCTAATAAGAGACCCAACTATCTACGCCTACCTTGTTTCTCACCTTGTTAGATTACTTAGATTTACTTAATTTGGGCTACGATAGTTTCCAATAACTAAACCTTGGTTGTTAAAGGTCGCGACTTTTTTTTTCTTTCATGAAACGAGGCATAATTAGTGGATAACTCGTGTCTAGTATTGACTAACTCAATTACTGATTGACTCAAATATTGGTATGATATTGAAGCTGACTTTTGGAGACAAAGAGGTAAAGAAGATTTCTTGCTTAATGATGATAGAAACACTGCTTATTTCCATCATAAAGCCAATTTCAGAAGACAGAAAACCCAAATTGACTCCCTACAAAATAATCTGGGTATCTGGCTAAATGATAGAAAGGACATTGAAGAGGAGCTGCTAAGACATTTTAGCACTATGAGTAAAACTTCAAACCCTCCAAACTCTGGTATGCTTCTTAACAATGCCAATGCTATTATTTCTGATGTTGATAACAACATGTTGTGTGCTATTCCTAGTCCTGAGGAGGTGAAAAAGGTTGTTTTTGATATGAAACCTTGGACTACACTGCCTCACGATGGTTTCCCACCAGGTTTTTATCAACTAATGTGGAAACAAGAGGGCCGGATGTAGTTAAAATGACTCGATCTTTTTCCAAACCCACTATCTTCTAAAACAACTTAATCACAATTTCATTACTCTTATTCCTAAGAGTAACTCGCCCTAAGAATGCTATTGATTTCGGACCCATTAGCTTATGTAATGTTGCATATAAGATTATATCAAAGTTGTTAGCCTCTAGGTCAAATGTGTTCTCAACAGGATCATCTCCCCTGCTCAAACTGCTTTCTTACCTGGTAGGCTAATTCATGATAATATCATCATAGCTCATGAACTTATCCATTCCATGAAAAAAACTGAGGCCAAAGATGGGTGTGTTGCTATAAAACTTGATATGTCAAAGGCTTTTGATAGGGTAGAATGGAATTTCCTTATTGATAGCTTAAAATCTCTTGGTTTTTCTGAATCCTGGTGCACTATGATTGAACAATGCATATCCACTGTTTCCACATCCATATTACTTAATGGTTCTCCAGGTAAGGTGTACTATCCCCAAAGAGGACTAAGACAAGGGGACCCTCTGTCTCCCTATCTCTTCATACTTTGTATGGAAGCTTTCTCTAGAGGTTTAAGAAATGCAGAAAATAATGATCAAATTCATGGCTTTAAAGCAAACAAAAACTGTCCACCTATTTCCCATTTATTCTTTGCTGATGATTGCCTTATCTTTATAAAAGCTAGAAATAAGGATGCTAGAAATTTGTCTGCTCTAATTGAGCAATTCATGAAGTTCTCCGGTCGTCGGTGAACTTTGAAAAATCTCGCTTTAGCTTTTAGTAATAAGGTTCCAAGTAATATTAAGAATGATATCTCTAATATCCTTGGCATCAAAAGAATGTCTTTAAATGAAAAATACTTAGGTGTTCCTTTGCTTCTGCAAAAAAGAAAATATGAGTCTTTTGCTCACCTCCTTGATAGTTATAAAAACAAAGTTGCACATATGGGATACTATTTTCTTATCTCCTCCTGTGTAGAAGACTGTGATGAACCAAGTCAGTCCTTGGTAGCTCGGCTAGTCATCATCTAGCAGTCTTCCCCATGCCTAAGGAATTGACTGATAAGATGGATAGCATACAAAGGAATTTTTGGTGGGGAAAAAAGAAAATGACAGAGGTTACTATCCAAAAGGGTGGACGGATATTGCTCTTCCCAAAGAGCTAGGAGGCCTTAATATTAGAAGAACTGATATTTTAAATATAGCTCTTCTGACTAAGCTGGCTTGGAGATTGGTAACATCTCCAAATGAACCTTGGGCCATCATCCTAAGAGGTAAGTACTTTGATAATCTTAATCCCTTAACGACGGTTGTAATGGACAGGGCTCCCCGGATTTGGAAAGGAATATGCTTTGGGATGAAAATTGTTAAGAAGCATTACATTATGGAAATTGGTGATGGTACTACTCGTGTCTATATGGAAAGACAATTGGATCCCAAATAGACACGGTCCCCTTCAAACCAATATTATTCTTCCGGTATGTCTACTTGTCAGGCGGTTAATAGACCAGGATAGCAAAACTTGGAAAATTGATACTTTGAATACTCTGTTTGATGAAAACACTGTAAGTGACATTACTAGAATCAGAATCCCCTTTGTAGGTAAGGACAGAATAAGATGGGAGCCATCAAGCAATGGGACTTTTACTTGCCAAGTCTGCTTATAAAGTCATTCTAAATGAGAAGTTAGCTGCAAAACCAACCAAAAATAATCTTCTTATCAATTGGAAATCTTTCTGGAAGCATAAACTACCCCCTAGGGTCCAGTACTTTGTTTGGAAATTCATGCATAACTGTTTGCCAATAAAAATTAGATTAGCCAAAAATACTAGATATCAGGATGAAGCTCTGTCCTTTTTGTGAAAGTTCTCAATAAAACTATCCAACACTTGTTCTATGATTGCAATCATGTCGTGATATTTGGAACTTGGTAAATTCTGCTCTAACTCTTCACTTACAGAATCAGGATATCTTCCACTGGTTATGTGATTTCTTCATAGCTCCTAGTAATGCTAAGGATTTTAAACAGTATGATATGGTTTGCTTTACAATTTGGCTAATTTGGAAATCTAGATGTGATAAAATTTTTGAGAATAAACCATTACTGTCTACAACCTGCTAACAATGTTTTGTTGCAGTTAAACGACTGGAATAGAATTCAAGAACATCTTGCTATGCATAAGCAATCTCGTTTGCAGATTGTTCATAACTGGCTCCCTCCAGAAAATGACATTCTAAAGATTAATTTTGATGGCTCATTTCTGGATAAGGACTGTTTGTCAGGGTGGGGACTAATATGTAGAAATGCTGCAGGTGATAGCTATGGATTGCGAGGTGGTGCATCTCATGCAATAGATCCTGAACAAGCTGAAGCGCAAGCTCTTCTGTAAGCGGTACTGTGGGCAAAGAACAATGGATGGAGAAAGATACATCTAGAAGGGGACTGTGCGAATGTAGTAGCTGCTCTCAATGGAAATTCCTCTGCTGTCAGATGGACAACCTATAATCTAATAAGTGACGCTTTATATCATCTCAAAACTTTAGACTCTTGGATATGCAATTATGCACATAGAGATGCAAATCACATAGCTGATACCTTAGCTAAATTTGTAAGAACTCATTCTTTATGCTTTCATTGGCAGAATAATGCTCCTGCCTGGATTAATGTTTTAATCCAACAGGATAAAAACAATTTGTAACTTGCGGAAATCAATCAATTTCATTTTCCTATTAAAAAAAAAAGGCTTAGTTTGGTATTGATGCGGCTTTTATAAAAGCACTTTTCTGTTGTGCGTTGTTGTGTTGTGTTGTGAGAAAAAAGCAATTAGACGTTTGGTAAAATATTAATTAAAGTTAAAGCTAATTAAAAAAGCAATCAAAATGTGTTTGGTAAAATATCAGATTCAACAATTGTTGTTGTGGCAAATGACAAAAAACAGACATATCTCTGAAAGTGGTTTTATTCAATTTTATTGGGTTTAAAAATAATTAATCTCTTTTACTATTAAATATAAATATATTAAATATTAAATTTACTAATTGTTAAAAAATTATTTACTTAACCACTTTTTAATATATATATATATATATATATATATATATATATATATAATTTTCAAACAAAAAATCAAACTAAAACTAAGTAATTATTTAATATTTGTTTTTATTCTTATTTTTTGACAAATTAAATGAAATGGTCTCATAAAATAGTTTGAAAATAAAATATAATAATATTTAAAGAATAAAATATAAGAAATAAAAAATTGAGTGTATATATATTTAAGGGTAATTTTGTCATTTACAAAATAAAATAGGGACAAAAAGGATAAATCAAACATTATATTTTGGTGGGACCAAAGCTTATGCTTTTGTAGCTTTTAAAAGCTTCTCCTCCCCAGGACCCCAGCTTTTGAAAGAACGAGTAATTGGGGGATATGAAAACTAATTGGGGGATATAGCTAAATGACAAAATAGGGATCCAAATATCCTAGCTGGGTTACCCCTTATATAATTAAATTATTAATTCCTAATCTAACCCTCCCTAATCATAATTAGTAATTAATCCTGATTAGTAAAATATTAATGATTTGGGGGATATAATTTGTGTATTTATGTTTATTTGAATTTGTGTGGGTTAGTTGAGAGTAGAATGAGGGAAAAAAAATTTGAGTAGAATTTTTTTTTTTTTTTGAAATGGAAGATGATTGTGATGAGAGACTTGCAATTCTTTGAATCTTTAACTCAATTACAACAATAATCATATCTTCAATCTTCGATTAATGATAACAACTCACAATTGAGTGGAATTTTTTTTTTGAAAATGGAAGATGATTGTGATGAGAGAATTATCGCTAATAAGAGGTTGAAAAATTGATTTTTCTTCTTTGAATCCACCATTGTTGCAGCTGAAAAAGCTTGGTGCCGGCATGGTATTCAACCAAAAACCCATGCGGGCAATTGTTGGAAATGTTCATAAATTGTTTGCCACTATCCGGGGGACTGATTAATACCATTGACCATGCCGGCAGTGGACTGATTAATACCAGAAAAAATTCAAAACGGAAGTGATGAATTCCATGCCGGAATTGATGAAGACCATATGCCGGAACATGGTACCGGCATGGTCTTCATCAATTCCGGCATGGTCATCATCACTTTCAGCATGATCTTCATCACTTCCGAATAAAAAAAAAATTGGTTTCCAAAGTAAAGAGAAGAGAATTTGATATAGAGTGGGGAGAGTTTAGAATTTGAAAGGGAATGGGAAATATTTGGGTTTCAAAGCTCCACCCCTAAATAAGATTAATAAGAAGTGGAGATGGAAATGGGGGATATGATTTTGTTTTTTGATTTTAAGTTTTTGATTTTTATTTTGTGGGAAGGGTATTTTAGTATTTTCATAACCAATGGTCACCCCTTAGCCGAAATCATGGGTTGGGGGAAGTAATTCATATCCCCCAATTAATTCCCATATCCCCCAATTACTCGTTCTTTTGAAAATTGAGGAATTTGGCAAGTGCTTTGGGTAAAAAGCACTTTGATTTTTTTTTTTACCAAACACCAATTTCTAAAATTATTGACATATATAGGTTTTGAAAGTGCTTTTCATTACCAAACCCAGCCTTAGCAAAGAAACTTACCAAGTTCCCTCTATTTCATCATACTACTATTCCTAAGAAATTATATGGTTTGGATCAATGTAGTTAATCTCGGCCGAGATACCGCCGATAATATCGGTTTCGGTGTTTGACCGAGATGCCGATATTGCCGGTATTGGTCGATATTTCGCCGATATTGACCGATATTTCACCGGTATTCAATGAAATATCGTGTCTCGGTGTTCAACCGATATTCACCGAAATCCGATATTGACTACATTGGTTTGGATAATGCCAACCTATATATCAGTATAAACATACTTGGAAGATTTTTAATGAACGAGTGGCGTAGCTCTCGATCATATTAGAAGATATTTTCGTAGGAGCAAATGAAAGCGAAGTTTTTAGTGTTGTTGATTTGTGTTTACTGATGTAGAGTGTTCGAATACTAATAAATTATGCCTTGTTGCAATGAGTAATCGATAACCACTATATATATGTCTTTCATCCTGTCGTCATATGATAATTTTGATACGTCGCGGAAGAATAATAATCTTTTCTATATCTCTATTATCTATCAACGTAAATATGAAAATATTAGATTTTATTTCTTTCTTTTGTATGTCGTAATCAATTGCCATAAGATTGGAACACAAAATGGGTCCATCTGTAAAATTATCATCCAGTATCATTTGAATATGTTTAGGGAAAAAAGAAAAAAATAAATAAAGAAAGAAAACGCCTCTCTTATTGACAATCGGAAAAGACTTGTTTCTTCTGCTAGCCACTTGTATGCGTGTCTAGGTCACACAAATTGATCGTGTACCAAGTGGGTACTTTTCATGTTCTGGCTAGAGGTACACAGGGTTAAGGGGTCATTAGGAGTTGGCTCATTTTGTTCATCATATGACAAATGCCCGTCATATAAAAGCAAATGCCTTTTGGAACCAACTAAGCTAGGAACAAGTGCATTTTAAGGAGCGTTGGAGTCATCAAGTGGGTGCTTTATGGTCTAGACTCTAGTCTAGCTAATTGCAAAGGGTCACTGTGAATGTGACTCTCTTCGGTCACTAGCTTTTTTTTTTTTTTTTTTTTTTTTTAAGCATGAAATTTATTAACTACTAGGAGACTGTTACACTAGGGTACATAATACCCCAAAATTCATCAATTACAATTAGACTGGTAAGCCGTGAATCTATATCAACATGATATTGGAGCAGAATAGCAGCCTTCAAATTGGAGTTGCATCAAGAGGAATGTTGGTGTCGAAGGTCGAAAGGCCTTCGGTCAATGCTTTCCACGTGATATTGTCACTTGCTAATTAATAAGCAAGGATGGCTTTCCAAATATGAATTTTGCGGAGACCAGCCACAGTGAAACAAACATACTTGGCGCATCGGTAGTGTGTTTATGCCCCCTACAACCATGAACATGCTGTTATCACATCACCTGTATTATTGAATAGTAATTGTCATTATTATTGTCGCCCGCCCTTTTTGTTATTGATTGAATGATTTGCAATTAAAAATCGTGAAGTCTACGAATCTTATCCAATTACGTATCACTGTTCAGTGTTTACCTGTTCAACCATAGCTTGGGGATTAGTTTAGACGCAAAACAGGCTCCTTTCATTTGAATTTTCCTAGTTGTTGGTAGATTAGGACACAAAATGTATTTTCATATTTTTAAAGTATTATCCACCAATTATCACTTAAGAAAACAAAATCAAATAGTATATGAAAGGCTCTGATTCGCAATCTGAAGAGATTAGTTTACCTTTCCTAATCAATGATTCAGAAAAACGTATAAAACTGGTTATTGGCTGGGCTGCAGGCTGCTGGAACTACGATTGCGGCGAATTTTACAAAGGGTTCAGGATCAATTGAAGTTGGCTCATTTAGTGCATCAAGTGACGAATACACTAAGACATTAGAAGCCTTTCAACTGGATAAGTGTATCTCTGGTGTTATTGGTAGTTTATGCCCGAGGGTTATTAATTATATACCTATATTATAAGGGACAATGGTGTTTACTATATAGACGGCCATCTACATTTTGGACATATAAAGAACGGTCATGATTCACCTAAATAGGGATATAGTTTGGCGTTATAAAATGCTCTCGAGATTGTGCCACGTGGTTACCTATCCCATTATTCTCTTGCCCTGGTCGTTAATTCCTGAATAAAATCCGCAAGAAAAAAAAAAACGCACAGACAAAATCAATGTCCCAGCCGTTTCGAATTAAAGCTCAGAAAAATGCAATGGAATGGATTCTCATAAACATCCCGTACCGAGAAATCAGTCCAACCGATTCTCATAAACATGCCCAACCGATCGATTCATTCAAGGTACGAATCAAATTAGGGTTCTTACATAGGGTTTTGATTTTTCGCATTTTTTCGTTTTCTTTTTCTTATAGCCATTGATTCTTAATTCATTGTTGTTATTTAGATTTTTAAGAAGGGAAATTAGGGTTTGCAAATTTGGTGCGGTTCCGGTGTTACTTCACCCGTGCAAGGTAATTTCTTTCAACCTTTTCTCGGTTGATATTAGAGTTTGGTGCATTCATATTCCCCTTTTCATTTACATTTCAGTACCTCTACATGTATATTTGTTGTTTTTGGTGGGTGTTTGAGGTGCTTTTTGATCGTTTCAATTATTGGCAACTTACCTAATTATGTTCATCAATGAAATTACATTTGCTTAACTAGATTGTGGTGTGTACGTATATCATGTGGTGCGGATATTGACGGATGGAAATTGAAGTACAAAGAAGATTGAGTGACCAAGTTGAGGTAATCTTAACATCCTTCTGATACAGGCCTTTGAATGAATGAGTTTCTAGCTGACCAAGTTGAGGTAATCTTGTAACATTTGGGTCTTTTAGAGGCACTGAAATGTAAATGAAAAGGGGACTATCAATGCACCAAACTCTAATATCAACTGAGAATAAGATGAAGTCAAAGATTTCGGGTAGCTGGAAACTGAATTTTGAGGATCGGGTATTTGAATTTTGTGATATTCCATATTTAATTTTCCTATAGGAATTCTTCTACTGAATTCTTATGATCAATCACATCATTTCTGTGTCGTTAAAATCATACTAGGTTTGAATTTGATCAATGCTGCAGGTGCATTTTTAATCTGCATATATATATATATTTAAGCTACAACAAAGACTCACCGGAATACACTAATACATGAGATTGAACTATAAACCTACCCTGTGGTTTATTCTTCAATTTATTTCTTATTGTTTGGATTGGCAGTATATATGTGTGAAAATTAAGTGAATGGAAGTGACATGGAATCAAAAGCTATTGAAACAAACTACATTAATGAAGAGAGTTACAACTTGATAATTTGATTCGTGATATTCACTATATTGCTTATATTGGGCATAGAGAGAGATTCATCTGCTTTTTCAATGGGTTCCATATACAGTTGTTGTCCAATTTATAGTAGATTTTTTAAGGGTTTGGGTAAGACCATGCATCCTTATTATTATAGTATTACGATATGAAAAATTACTCACTTGAGCATACCTATGTGATCCACTGGCAGATATCATGTAGCGTTTTCTTTTATAGTTTCACTCTCTTCTTTTTTTTTTTTTCTTGCGGGGAAGGTTCCCCTAATATACACCTATCAATTTTGAGATGACATGTGACAGAAGATCATTAAGAATCTCCTTTTACCATCATGTTTGGTAAGACTTAAAAACCCCTTTATCAAGTTGTAAGTTACTTGAATATTGTGTACTTACATATGTACAATTACTATTGACAAATGCACATTCATTGTCTGTTCATATACTTAAGACACCATGCATACAGGTCTGTGCTGCAACGGCAGCGCACCTGGCTTCAAGTCCAGAAGGATGTGTGTTTGATTCATGCCATACTGCTCTACATTTCTGTTTTTGCTGATATGGAAATCTAAAGAACTGTCATGCTTCATCTATACTTGAAATTGTATCATATAACATTATTACATCAGCTAGCTTTGATCGGTTCATTTCGTCGCAATTAATTTATCAACGTAATTAATTTTTGATGTACTCTTGCTTTGGGATTTGATTGAAAATATTGTCTAATGGGTTATCATTACTGAGTAACATCGAATTCCTGCGGTGTATGCTATTCAAGTTACTACAAACTTCAACTACTAACATTTTATTTTAGTGTTGTTCACGGTTTTGTAAATACTATTCAGCCTTCCTGCTTTCACCAATCAGGTAGTGTTATGTCGTTTCTGTTAACGTGGTTGATTGGCGTGTTCTAATTTATCCAAATATCATCAGGTAATGTTATGTCGTTTCTATCAACATGGTTGATTGGCGTGTTCTAATTTATTCAAATACCATCCAAATTTATGAAACTCAATGAGAAATCTTTCCAGCGACTAACCCCTAACAAGGCAATCCTCCATGTTAATTAGTATCTTCTATTTTTTCTTAATAAGTGGTTGTATTCAAATCTTATGAACCCTTTTTTTTCTGGCAGGAAATGAAGATGGCCCCTAAAATTACATTAGTTACCGTAGGATCTCTAAAATCGTTGTCTACTAGACTCTCGACCAACTGTTCGATGGAGAGGAATAAAAAAATGCCGACATCTCCACAAACAAAGTTATCATCGTGAATGTGGGCAGGCTCAGTCAGAAGGTAAGTTATCACATCAAAATTTCAAATTACATTCTAAAAAAATCCATATACACAATTTTTACATTACATGCTAGCTAGAATTGAACTGCCGATGTAAATTTTGCTTACTGTTACCTTCTCCCATGTTTGCCTAATATGTTGTTGTTCTGTTCTAATCTTCTGAACCCCAAACCCAGATTTAAAGATGATCTTCCAGATTACGTGAAGTCCCTACCGTCTAATAGACTCTCAACTAGCTGTTTGATGGGGAGGAATGGAAACCATGAAACAAGTCTAATGCGAGTTTCTAAATATTGGGAAGAGATTAACTTCGTCTCCCCTAAGGAAGTTACCATCCTGGATGCGGTCTCCACCAGCGAAGTCATTACCAACGAATTCAATAAGTTTTTCTTGCAAGGGTTGTAAAACTTATCCAAAAATGTAAGAGTTTAAGCCAATAAAATTGTGGTCGCCAATGTTGTTATGCTTCATTCACTAGCTGCTATTTTTATTTCTTGAACTTGATGTACTTTTGTGGCAGAAAACTTTTTTTTTGTTTTGTTTTAAAATTTAGAAATTAGAACTAAAAATATAAAAGAATTTTGACAGTTCTAAAGATTGTGCTCACATGTAGCTGCAAACTGATACGCACAATCACTAGCTTCGTATAGTTTATTTTTAGGTCAGTTTCTAGCTGAAATGGGTCAGTCATTTTTGGTGTCCAAAAGATTTAAAACGGTTGAGATGCTTGATACCGCACCTAAGTAAATTCTCAACATAGGTATCATGAGTACTTTATTTGATTTCTCTTTGGAATGTTTCATTTAGGCACCACCTTAAAATTACAAACTTATAAAATGAAAACTCAGTCCCATAAAAATTCTGCTGTAGCAGGAACATACCAAAGCCCGTGCCGTTACGGCACGGGTCATACCCTAGTATTCTATATAACATGGTGGCATGGTGCTATAATCTGTCACACTCCTCTTGACGAAAGCTTTTGTTGCCTCATTGTCTAGAGTTACACTTACCTGGTTTGCTACAGTCGACACGAGTCAGGACAAAATTGGGATTGTTTGGACGGGCCTAACTAACCTCGAAAACCGGCTTGCAAGGTTAGGATTACCCGAGGCTTATTAAGCACAGGACCTAGGTTGCCCTAGGCGATGTGGTACTATTTAACACCCCTCTCAACGACTAGGGCTACACAGACGGGATGGCACGGAAGCCATGGACGGAGTGGTACGGAAACCACGGACACACACAGGCGGATACGGAGTGATACGGAAACCACGGACACACGGATGGACACAGGTAGCGTTGAGTGGGGGTCTGGCTCTGATACCAAGTTAGGAATCCTCGGGCCTAACTAACCTCGAAAACCGGTTTGCAAGGTTAGGATTACCTGAGGCTTATTAAGCACATGACCAAGGTTGCCCTAGGCGATGTGGTACTATTTAACATTGGGTGCTCTAGGCTCTAGCTAACCGGAGGAGAGTGTCAAGAGTCTATATGGATTTGGTAGATTTTGGCGCTTAATAATAAATTATGCCAATTGCCTTCAGATTAAATACCTTTTCACCCGTCTTTTTTTTTTTTTTGATGTAAAAAGGATTAATATTAATCAAGAAATATAATACCAAAGGTTTAAGAGCTCATTTTTTTTAAAAAAACATTGGAAATAACACTAGATTTTAAAACCTTGTGTTAAATGTGGGAGGATCTGTGCCGAATATGCTTTACTCGAGCTTCTTTTGCAATGTAGTCCGCCGCGGAGTTATATTCCATGTTTATGTACTTTACATGGGCTTGCGGAAGTTTTTCCAGAATTGAATTCACTTCTTGTATGGTACTATCCGCGCTCCAAGGAGAATCTTTGCAAGACTTGTTGATCGTCTCCGCCAGAGTTTTGCAGTCCGTTACTATTGAGACAGTGGATAATATATTTTTACTTAACCAAGAAGACTCCTTTAACAAGGCTTTTGATTCTGCATGAAAGGCTGAGGAGGCCCACTCCGAACCAGCTTCAATATACATGAAAGTTTTGATGTCCACAGAATAAATTAAAAAGCATATCCCATGGTCGAATCCTCTTTTTTGAAAGATGCATCAATAAAAATTATCCAATCCGAAAATAGGTCAGACCAATTTTCTTTGGAGATATTTCTTATTTTTATCTTCACAGATTTTTGGACCATTTCTTTTTATCTTCATAGATTCAGAAATTTCTTGATTTGCTCCATGAGGTGAATCGGATTTAGGTTTATTTTTTCAAAAACTACCGAACATCTGTGCTTCCAAATGAACCAGGATATAGTAGCTATTTTATCCGACAATTGAATGAAATCTTGGTCCGTGATCCACTCTTTTATCCAATTTTCTATGGAAACCGAACTAATTCTAGTGTTTACCGCTTCTAAAGAAAGACCAAACCAAATAGCTCTTGCGAAGGGACAAAAGCGAAAAAGGTGTTGTTCTGATTCTTGCTCTTGGGAATTACACATTGGACACTCTGTGTTTATATCTTAATTATGCGCTCTGAGTCTTGAATTAGTTGGAAGAGCTTTTTGAGCTAATTTCCAGACGAATAATTTGATTCTTGGGATAACTTGGATTTTCTATATTTTTTGCCATGGAAAGGAAATTAATGTATTGCTCTCTTGATCTTGGTTTATGAGAAAGCTATAAACATTTTTTGTTGAGAAGGTTCCTGAAGGATGATGTTGCCATTTGACTTTGTCTTATTCTTGTCTTTTTGGAGTAATAGCTAGGATTTTCGCTTTTATTTCTAGAGAAAAATAAGTATCAAGTTTTTCTTGATCCCAAGTATCTTCAGGAGTGATCAACTCATTTACCCTCTCTGGAACCGGATCTTGAATATTAATGGGATTTTGAATGATATCTGTATTAGGAACCCATTTGTCTTCCCAAATTTTTGTGGAAGCTCCGTTTTTTACTTGCCAGATAAAATTATCTTTAATGAGATCCAAACCTTTTTTTATGCTAGTCCAAATCCAAGATAATTTGGAAGATCTAGAAAATTCCAGAGGATGAGAGTTTGGGAAATATTTTTCTTTGAGAAGTTGAGCCCAAAGTTGATCTTGCTCTGAGATGAGACGGCTAGCTAGTTTGATAAGGAGGGTAATGTTAAACTGGTGCGGATTCTTGATTCCAAGACCTCCTTGGGATATAGGCTTACTGATACTAGCCCAAGCCTTTATATATCCTCCTCTGCTTTTGGGCTTATTTTTATTCCACCAAAAATCTCTTTGGATTTTGTCCATTTGATCTAGCATTTCTTTAGGAAGAGCTAGCACTTGCATTTGGTAAGTTGGATAATCTTGAAGTATGGATTTTATTAGAACTGTTCTGCCAGCTTGAGAGAGCAATTTAGATTTCCAGCCTTGAAGTGTTGCATAGTATTTTTGTAACAGAGGTTTAAAATTCTGTTTTCTATTTTTATCGAAGAAGAGTGGAGTTCCCAGATATCTATCATTTTTTGTCATTAAGGGAACTTTCAGAATTCTCGCAATGATTTTCCCATGTTTCGGATGAATTCTAGGACTGAAGTAGATACCAGATTTCTAGAGGTTGACCGTCTGACCCGTAATCTCTACAAATCTTGATAGGATGTCTAACAGATTTTTTGCCTCACCTAGATCAGCCTTTGTGAATAAAAAGCAGTCATCTGCGAAGAAAAGATGAGAAATGTTCGGGGCATCTTTATTTATTTTAAGACCTGAAATTTTCTTTTCAGAAACTGCTTTTTCTAGGAGTCTAGAGATAATCTCCATGCAAATTAAAAACAAGTATGGTGACAGCGGGTCACCCTGTCTTAGTCCTCTGGATGTGGAAAATTTCGGACCCGGAGAACCATTTAGAATGATAGAAAAGGAGGTGGTCGATATGCATTGCATTATTAGCTTTACCCACGTATCACCAAAACCTAGCGCTGATAGAGATGATTTGATGAAGTTTCACTCCACTCTGTCAAAAGCTTTTGAGAGATCTAACTTTAAAGCGAAGTTACCTTTTCTGGCTTTTGAGTTTTTCATCGAATGAATAAGCTCGTGAGCGATAATAATGTTGTCCGTGATTTGTCTCCCCGGCAGAAAGTCAGATTGATTTGGGGATATTATCTTGTTTAGGATTGGCTTTAGCCGGTTTGCAAGAATCTTGGATATGATCTTGTATATTGTATTACTGAGGCTGATGGGTCTGAAGTCTGATGGGGTTTGTGGAGTGGTTATTTTAGGGATCGGTGTTATGAAGGAATAGTTCAATTCCAGATTTAGGATTCCAGTTTTAAAAAATTCTTGTACTGCATGGATTATATTCGGACCCATTATATCCCAATTAGCTTTAAATAAGCCTCTTTGAAACCCATCTGGTCCTGGCGCTCCCCATTGGTTCATATTGGAAATTGTATTCCAGATTTCTTCTTTTGATGGGATAAGGATTAAGGAAGAATTTTCCACCTCAGAAACGCAAGGTTCAATAAAGCTTGCTAAATCTTCCACTCGTATGTATACACATCCACTTCTTGTTGTTTGATAAAATGTTTATTAATCTATGCGCATAAAGATGTTTGTTTATTTGACTCAAGGAGTCTGTGTAGCTGGAAAAAACAAATACTTGATGATGATCGTGATCATCTATCTCAAGAACAAAATGACGTGATCTAGGATTTGTTGAATCTCAAAAAGTGATGTTAGGTATCCTGCTCGTTGACTCTCAAGGAAGAATGTTTGGTAATGATATGCTTGTATCTGTGCTATTTCAAACAACATCTTGAAGATAAATGATCATCAATGGAAAGAGTACGGGACTGATGAATTATAGAAATATAAATTATTAGTAAAAGTTGTACTTGAGCATCCGAAAAATAATATGATGAAACTTCCCATACTCTCTCGAACTCCCTCTCATAAACTCCATGGCTCTTTTAAACTCCCTGGACTCAAAACTACTAAACTCTTTCAAACTACCTAGAGTCTCCTATACTCCCTCCATATCCCCAGGGATCATTAAAAGCCCCCGAACTCTCCAACGACCACCCCCTGTAAGTTTCCTCTATATCTTTTTTCAATATGATAGTACACGTCAAACTATTTTTTGGCGCATAGTCTTTTCTCCGCCAGTTGCCATAATGGCTTCCCTCCTTCATATAAAGAGTCGTTCTTTTTATGGAGATTACCCATAGTCCATGCTCTTAAAATCCACCGGAATGTATAATAATTATGCATTCTGAAATATTTTTGTTATTATACATAATATTGTTCGATATGAAAATAAATCTGGCTAAATTGGGGGCTAGGCCAATTATTTGGGGCCTATCAAATTTCTCTTCCCACTCCATCAAATGGCTATGGGCTACCAAACTTCTCAAAAAGACTAATTTACCCCCAAATTAATTCCTAAAACTATCTCATATAAATACCAATCTTTCCATTTTCAGTAAATCCAAAAACATAAAAAACCTAAACCTAAAAAACTTTCTATTTTCATCTTAATCTTTCCAAATTCTCAAAACCCTAATCAATTTTTTTTTGATCCTCTTCTCCAACGATCTTCGATCCAACCAAGAAAAAGGTAAATCTCCATCAACCCGTTCTAGTTTTCTCATTTCTTCATTGATTTACATGTTTAAATCTTCGATTTTTGAAAACCAAAATCTCTGATGTTACCCAAAATCGGTATATGCTGACATATCGTATAAACCGATTATGGGTTTTGTTCTTCGGTCATGAAGAGCGTGCAGAGTAATCGGTTTATATGATGATTAACATAGACCTATTCTAGGTTTAGAAACGAAATATGAAAAGACATCACCAGAATCGGTTTATAAGTGCATTAGCATAATCCGATTCTGGGTGCTATTTTTTTTCAACTCTGCGATCCCATAATCGGGTTTTATTTGCTTGGTAATATACCGATTGTGAAATTGTCTCTTCAGATTCCATTCCCTAATCGGTTATATATATATATATATCACATAAACCGATTGTTTATGTTTGACATTCCTGTGTGTTTTGTTGTTGAGAATCGGATTACATATGTTTAGTTATGTACCGATTGTTAACTTTTTTTTTTTTGTAGATATGGACTTCGGCCACCTATCATTTTACTCTCGAGATCTCACCCATGAGGATATTCACAGGGAACCACAACCCGTGCCAGAAAGAAGCATTTACAAGTTTGCATATGGGCGTGAGACCCGTCTGGAGAAACCACTCGCACTGGTAGATAAGCTTGCACTGGAAGAGATCCATGAGGTCATCAGGTTCGCGAGGATAAGGAGGGATTTGATTTCAGCTAAGAGGGATCGCCACAGACATTTGGAAGATATGTTTGAAGAAATGGCTGAAGTTCAAGCCATTCTTTGAAGCGAGAATTGTTTTGCTGCTTTCTTCTTTGCAAATGCTCAGTGTTGCTGCTCCTGATGCTGATGCTCCATGATTTATAAGTTTTTAAGTTTAAGTTTTTAAGATTTGGTTGTTTAAGTTTATTAAGACTTTTTCGTTTAAGTTTTAGGTTTTTAAAACTTTAGACTTCGGATGGTTAAGGTTTATATTTTGGATGATCCTGGTGTTGAACTTAATGCACTTAAAAGTTTTAATTATAATTATGTGTATCGTAAAACAAGTTTAAGCATGCTCAATAATTCTGTTTTCCAAACACAGGTAAACAATCGGGCTACTCGATATGTCAACATAATCCGATTGTCGAGGGTCTGTAAGAAAATCGGTTTATGTGTGGGGTATGTATAATCCGATTACTGTGCTTTTTGTTCTGTATCTTTTTCAAGCTAGAATCGGATCATATGTGAAGTGATATAAACCGATTATTGTCGGTGAAAATTTAAATATTTTACGTGTCCTTAATCGGTTTATAGCGGCTAACATAAAGACCGATTCTTGTTGGCATAAAAACATAATTGGGTTATATATATCTTCGAGAAGACCGATTGTGCCAAATTATTTCATTTTTTTCGAAAAAAATAGTCGTTGGGGTCTTTCTCTATATATAGAGACCTCATCGTTGGACCCCATTTGCTTCAAAATTTCTCATTCTATTCCCTCTCACTCCATATACTCCACAACTACTCATTTCATACCTCCACATACAAGAAATGGCATCGTTTGACTCTGCCAAAGATTTGGCAATCACCAAAGCATGGTACGCCGAAACTCGAATTAAAAATCAGTCCTACGTAAGGGTAGATTCCGAAACCTTTTGGACAAAGGTGCATAAAAAATATAGGCAAGATTTTTGGAATCCTAATGGAAGAAGTGTTCAACAAGTCCATGATAGGCACCAAGTCATCGAAAATGCGATACTTGCTTATTTAGCTATCCAACAACGGATTTTGAACGCTAGCCACTTTAACTTGTCCATTGAACAATTTGTAAGTATTTCTGTGGTTTATTTTATGTAATCCATGTTGTTTGATCTTCCTATTAAACACCACTAACAAAGTAAGTTTGTGTTTTGGTTTTGTAGCACCAAGTCGTGAAAGCGCGCTACTTGGAGGAAAATGGGGAAGCATTCACATTTGATGCAAGCTATCACTTCATGGTATCCAAAATTCCGGAGTATGCCCCGGAGATGATGATGGTGGGTGAATCGGACTCGGATTCCTCCGACGAAGATTGATGGTTTTAGAAGTTTTTGTGTAGGTTTTGTGGGTAGATCTCTATGTAAACCCTCACGAGACTATAACTCGTCCACTAGGGTCGCCTAGGGGTTTAAAGGCTTGATGCATGTGCTAAATGCATCCGTGATTCCTACGATAATGAAATGAATGAAAAAAAAATTCTTATGAAAGATAACAATCGGTTTATATATGTCACAAAAAACACCGATTTTAGTAATCGAATTTTATATATGCCAACGTCAACCGATTATGGAAGTCTTCTGTTAATTTTGGAAACACCAACCCAGAATCGGCTTACGAGTGCATGAACGTAAACCAATTATGGGTACTATTTACGAAAAAAATAAATAAATTAAGTTGTTTGATGTTTTGAAGATTGATTTAATATTACTTGATCTCACATCTAAAACATAATTAACACCTAATACGATTAATTAATGCTAATTAATTAGGGATAAATTATGTACTTAGATAATTGTTAGATAAGGGGTTGTGTAAAATTTATTTCTAGTGACCTTTTTTGTCATCTAGTAACAGGTCCAAATAAGTGGACTAGTCCCTAAATTAGCCTGGAAAATAAAAACTAAAGATAATTTTGGTGTATCAAATTCAGAATGGATCTAGAAAACGTGAAGTTGAATACAAAAAGACACATCACTTCCTTCATGGCCATGGAACATCCCATAGTGCATTATTGAATGTTGTTTGACCACAATTTTTGCCAGCAAGTGAATAGTGTGGCGAAGATCAGTGACAGAAACTGAACGTACAAACTTGGCGCCTCGATAGCGTGTTTACTGCCCCTCGGCCCCCCCCCTACTACTTCATCTACATTACTAACATGCCATCACATGCTGGATTGTTCGTATTTGTCATTTTCATGGTAGCCCATTTTGTTGGTGAGTGATTTGATATTACAAAAAATAGCGAAATGTCTAAGCCTTATCCTTTGTGTCTTTATGATTCATCTTCATTTTTCTGTATCAGCTGCGGATTTGGACCCAATTCAAACGACAACCCTAGTCAACCGTCAAGAATACTAATTGTTACCGCCGTTGATTTGTTTGGACGGAGGCATCGAGTCACCTCGATCCCCGTTGACATAGGAAGTAACATGTGCAAATGGCGATGCGCCAAAACTATTATCTGTTTATATAGAAATGGCTCAACATATCAAGCAAAAAAACTGCATTCGATTCGCTTATATTCAAACATTTCACACAATCAAGTTTCCAGATAGTGAGGTGATTATTCATAAATTACGAAACGTGGCAAGCCAATTTCCTTTTGTACATATCCAAGACCCTGTGGACCTATAAATATCATTATTATGGATGCGCTTTTTAATCTATTCACATTATTAAGTTTCCGCACCGAAAATAAAATCCAGATAATATTTGGCCTTCAAAAATGTCCAAAGGCCGTTTGAATCTGACACGTACACATGGAATAACCAGCACCATTAATCTGAACCCTAGTTGGTAATTCTCCGAATCATTCCCGAATTATTCGCGAACGTATCCGAACTAACCGAATCCGAATGATACTTCCGAACTATTTGAACTCCGAACCTAGTTCCCGGATTATATGGACCTCACGAATGATTCGCGAATGTATCCGAACTTACCGAATCCGAATGATACTTCCGAATTAGATTCGAATGCCCAACCGAGCTCTCCCGTAGGTAACTCTCTGACCAGAGTTCTGTTGATTGGTTTTTGTTTGATTTTGTATTTACTTTATATTTAAATACAATTATTCAGTTAAAATTTTCTATTGGTAGTTGTTTAATCAGTGTTTTATGTGTTGATTTTTGTTTAAAAGTCTATAAACTCGCTTTGTAATACATTTATGCGATTAAATTGTTTAATTCTTATTAGATACTCACGCTAAAATATTTTTTTCCATCTTTAAATCATATACAAATTAAATTAGTCTCGTAATAAGGTCATAATACTTATCAATTTATCATATATGTAAGCCGAATTTTAAGCGCCGAACTCACATTTATAAAACGAATATGCACGTACGTATGGCGTTCCGAACTACGAACCGTTGACCGGATTCTTGACCGAATCCGACCTATCCGAATCCGTATAGTTCCCGTATGTATGCCGTCCCGAACTACTACCCGTACCCCGAATTGCTAACTAGGATCTGAACACGTGCATCTAGGTTGCCGCTTATCTGTCTTAACCCGAGAAACTTGCTAAAGTTCTCACATGGTTCATGTTCAACTAAATTAACGAACTAACAAACAAGTGAGAGATCCAGATCCGATGTAACCAAAGCTATGGAAACTAAAGTGAGTTATAGTTTTTGATCTTACGATTTTGATGGTTTAGCGTGTAATGTTGACTTACTTTGTTTTGTCTTCGACTATTTTGTACGATTTTTCTACTAAGGAATGGGTCTAAGATAGTTGACCATGATAAAACCTAAAATAATAATCATGATACTCTGGAATGGAGTAGTAGTATTTGACTGAAAAAATAATAACATGCAGATAATAACGAGTAGACGGACACGCATTCAACGTGATCATCAAAATAATAAAAGTTTAGATTGACATTGACATATCTGTTGCATCATCAGACCTCCAAATGTGTGTTTCATGCTTGAGAAACGTAAACGCTATATTTTGCTTAATTTTCTAAATTTTAGGTGTTGCAATTTTGTGTTTTTCTTGTCTAAGACACTCGGGTTAGTTTAGTTTAGTGGAGATCAAACACTATCTAGCAGGAAATCAGAATAAAGTCAGTGTTAGGTTAACCCCCGAATACAACATATAACATATTCATCCAAATTCAGAATAATGCATGATTCCAATTTGTTATTTTTGGTTAAATTATTGAAAATGCTTCTGCTTTAAAAAGTTTTTATTTTTCCTATCTACCATTATAAATGTGATGGACAAATATGACCAACAAGATCTACTTGGTAAGCTTACTATTAGAAAACTTACTTTCTTTACCTTTTCTGGTTTTGGTTTGTTTTTTTAAGGAACAATTTGATATTTTGATGCTTTACCGATAGATATGACTATTCAATATAAAAATAGTACTCATTTTGGAATTTTGAGTACGCTGTCCTAATCATTTTGGGTAGAATTTTGGGTTCTACTGTTTGACAAAGGGAATCAGTACGTAGAGCTTAGCCAGACCCTGGCCTGCTGGTTAAAGCTTCACAAAATCTCAAGATTCCAAAATACCCTTTTCTTGTTTTTATAATCCCCAAAATACCCTTCTTAGCCCCTTGGATTTTTAAAATATTTGTGGTCGCAAATAATGTTGTCTGTCTTCACTCTTCAGTTAGTATAATAGCCGAGAGAACTCATTGGTTGGTTTCTGTTTAAAATCCCACTCCGAACAAACAAAAAACAAAAACAAAAAACAGAAGAAGGGAGCAGAGCAGAGTTGTTTAGCTCTACTTTTTCTCTGCGAAAACAAGCAACAATCACTAGTAGAGTCATAATATACATTCCAAAGCAGCTTGTTGTACTAGTTTCTGAATCTAAGTTTCCTAATGGAGGAACCAACAACAAATCATTACAGAGAAGGGCAAGAAGCAGCAGGAGAAGAAAGAGACCCAGAGAGTAATAATACATTACAATCACCATTATTACTCAAAAGAAACAGAACACTCTCCACAAACCATTTAGCTATAATTGGAACTAAAGTTTCTCATATAGAAAGCTTAGATTATGAGTAAGTAACAAATTCTTATCTCATTTCAAATTTATTTTTTTAATTAAGTGTTAAATGGGTTTTTCTAAATAAAATTTCTCTTATTGATGCAGGATAAATGAGAATGATTTGTTTAAACATGATTGGAGAAGTAGATCTAGAGAACAAGTTTTACAGTATGTTTTCATGAAATGGATATTAGCCCTGATTGTTGGACTATTAACTGGTGTGATTGCTACTTTAATAAATCTTGCAATTGAGAATATTGCCGGTTTCAAGTTGCTTGCCGTCGCCAAGTTCATCAAGGAAGAAAGGTATAATTGCGCCACTTCTTTTAAGTTTTGTACTTGTAGAGTGGGATCTTATCAATTTCTAGTGGTTAATTGTTAATGAAGTTCAAAGAAGATTGAAATTGAACTCATTTGAGTTGATAATGGTTGGTGCAGGAATTTTGAGGGGTTTCTATATTTTACCGGGGCTAATTTGGCTCTCACAGCGTTTGCCTCCATTTTAGTTGTATGTTTTGCACCTGCGGCAGCAGGGCCAGGTATACCAGAGATCAAAGCTTATCTCAATGGAGTTGACACACCAAATATGTATGGTGCTTCAACTTTGATAGTAAAGGTATTAAAACATCAAATTTCATATCAAATTTGTTATTCAATAAAATGTAAATGTTGAAATTCAAATTAGAGTCTTCAAGTAGATTTTGATCTTGTAAGAGTTACAGTTTTCCGTAGATCACTAGATCAGTGGACGACAGAAACTCAAACTCTGGTTCAATTATATAGATTCAATCACAAAACCTTGTCATGAAGTGTATTTTATCAGAAAAACATTTATAGTTTGAGTAATAACCTATTATTATTTCAATGGTATTACGAGTCTGTAGGAAATGAATCATATCGAATTTAACGACACAACACAAAATGATATTGATATTCAAAGTTGAGTTTATTGGTAAATGACCACAGCAATTTCACCTTCAAATTTGCAGATCTTTGGAAGTATTGGTGCAGTGTCTGCTGGTCTGGATTTAGGAAAAGAAGGACCACTGGTTCACATTGGTGCTTGCCTTGCTTCCTTGTTAGGACAAGGTGGGCCTGACAACTATCGGGTAAAATGGCGATGGATGCGTTACTTCAACAACGACAGGGACAGAAGGGATCTCATTACATGTGGTGCTGCTTCTGGTGTCTGTGCTGCTTTCCGGTCACCAATAGGTGGTGTCTTGTTTGCTCTAGAAGAGGTGGCAACTTGGTGGAGGAGTGCCCTATTGTGGAGAACTTTCTTTAGTACTGCTGTTGTGGTGGTTGTTCTCAGGGCGTTCATGGAGTACTGCGGTTCTGGAAATTGTGGATTGTTTGGTCAAGGAGGCCTTATCATGTTTGACGTGAGCAGTGTTACTGTTACCTACCACGCAATGGATCTACTTCCTGTTGTTATAATTGGAGTAATTGGCGGAGTTTTAGGGAGTTTATACAATTATCTTCTCCACAAAGTTCTCAGAGTTTACAATCTCATTAACGAGTAAGCAAAACAACTCCGTTGGTTTCGAGTTTTTCTTACAAATGTGATTGCTGATGCTTGAAATTGTTCGTTGTCTTTCAGGAAGGGTAGAGGACACAAGCTCCTCCTCAGTTTGGCTGTCTCTATATTCACCTCTGTTTGCCTTTACTGCCTTCCCTTTTTCGCTCATTGCTCTCCTTGTGATCCGGCTCTTCCTGATTCTGCCTGTCCCACCAATGGAAGGACTGGTAACTTCAAGCAATTCAACTGTCCGGCAGGATACTACAACGACTTAGCCAGTCTTCTCCACACCACCAACGACGATGCTGTCAGAAATATTTTCTCTACCTCTACTCCGACCGAGTTCCATCCAGTCTCCCTCCTCGTTTTCTTTGGAGTCTATTGCATTTTAGGACTCATCACTTTTGGTATCGCTGTCCCTTCAGGACTTTTTCTGCCCATAATTCTCATGGGATCAGCTTACGGACGTTTGCTCGGAATGGCCATGGGACCTTACACAAGAATTGATCAAGGGCTCTTTTCTGTCCTAGGAGCTGCCTCTCTTATGGCTGGGTCAATGAGGATGACTGTGTCTCTCTGTGTGATTTTCCTTGAGCTCACTAACAATCTCCTCCTCCTTCCCATAACAATGCTTGTTTTGCTTATTTCGAAAACTGTTGGAGACGCCTTCAATCCAAGCATCTATGAAATTATACTGCATCTTAAAGGCCTGCCTTTCTTAGATGCCAATCCAGAACCATGGATGAGGACATTAACTGTTGCTGAACTTGCCGATGCCAAGTCACCTGTAATCACCCTCTGTGGTGTAGAGAAAGTGTCCCGCATTGTTGAAGTCCTGCAAAATACAACACACAATGGGTTCCCGGTTGTTGACCAAGGTACAGTCCCACCAATTGGATTGCCAGATGGAGCATCAGAACTTCATGGAATTATTCTCAGGGCACACCTTGTTGCAGTGTTGAGAAAGAAATGGTTCCTTAAAGAGAAGAGAAGAACAGAAGATTGGGAAGTTAGAAAAGTGTTCACCTCAATTGATCTGGCAGAAAGGGGGTTTAAGATCGACGAGGTGTTAGTAACAAAAGATGAGATGGAAATGTATGTAGACTTGCATCCTCTCACCAACACCACCCCTTTTACAGTCCTTGAAAGCTTGTCAGTGGCAAAGGCTATGGTTCTCTTTCGGTCAGTTGGACTTCGCCATATGCTAATTGTGCCCAAATATCAGTTAACAGGGGTAAGTTATCAACTTTTACTTACTTATATTTCTATTCAAACACCATAGAAGCTATTTCATATTCAGCTCTTCTCTGCACAAGTTGTTTTAAGTACCAAGGAAGATCTCACTAATGAATATGTATCTTGATTTTTGTAGGTCTCACCTGTTGTGGGGATCTTGACCAGGCAAGACTTGTTGGCTCATAACATCTTAAACGCCTTTCCTGATATAAAATCTAAGGAAAGAGGAAAGAAGGGAAAGTAAATAACTCTCAAAGTCTCTCAACAACAGAACGGCAATATTTCATCTCATGAAGCATGATGCTTCTTTCTATTTTCTTTTAAATTTGGTGTCAATTTTTCATTCTTTAGTCACCTTATGACATAGAGAATAATGTTAGAAAAAATGTGTGTAGAACTTCGATATCTATAGCTTGTTTCTTGCGCATTATATTCAGTACAAAATAAAAGCAGAGAAATACTGAATACTACAGATGGTAGTATAGCTGTGCAGCATAACTCAGTTTGTGGTATAGGATAAACAATTGTCTGTGAAGCAGTGTAGGTTAAGCTTGTAAGTGCGCAGGATAAGTCAGTCACACATTTAGTGTGTATTGCACGTGATAACTAACGTGTGGCTATTCTTCTCTTGTACGGACAACTATAAATGTGGTCCATGCTTATACTGTCAGTGTAATGTGACTGAGATTTCAATCTCTGTAGAATCTTTAGAATGTTATTTTTGATCATCAACATTATCATGTTATTATGGTATCAAGACGGGTTAGATTAAGATTTTTCATCATCTTAAATCTTTTTAGATCCTGTGTTTTTTAACAGAACATTATCAAGTTTCTGCTATTGTTTTTCAATTCTTCACAGGTTGAAGATTTTGATTTCTTCTCGTGGTATTTGTTGGTGATTCTTCAAGATTCTCAGTTTTAAGATTTTGGTATTTCACAGGTTGAAGATTCTCAGTTTTCTTCCGCTCCTTTCTAACTCTCAACACATTCAAGATTCACAAATTTCATCTTCATTTTCTTGAATTTTTTGGTTATTTCTGTTTTCTTGAATCTCAGATCTGGTTTATGATTTAAGAATTTTCATCATCTTCAATGGAAAATCCCACTGCAATTACGTTCTCTAAGGTTTCACTAAATCAAATCAACAATTTTGTAACCTTAAAGCTTAAAGAAGATAACTACTTCACATGGATAAATTTGATGCATCCAATAATTCAGAAATATAAGCTCATGAAGTTCCTAGATGGCTCATATCCTTGTCCACCACAATACTCTTCACATCGCAATGAAGCGAACGGAATTGAGAATGCAAATTACACTGATTGGATTGAGGAGGATTCTACAATCCGGATGTGGATAAACTCTACAATTTCTGATTCAGTTATAGCTTACTTTTCAAGATCTACCTCCTCTTATCATCTCTGGAAAAGCATTGAAGAAAGATTTGCAAGAGCTTCTTCAACTCATTCGATTCAGCTCCGCACCAAACTCCTCAATATTTCTCAAGGTGATAAATCAATTCCAGCTCTCATTAATGAAATAAAACTTTTGTCAGATCAATTAGCTGCATCTGGTGAGATTGTCTCAGATAGAGAATTGGTAGTTATTACTCTAAAAGCACTTAATTCGGATTATATACCATTTGCTACCTCTATGAGGCATAGAAATCCACCTATTGGTAGGCCTCGGAATGTGTATAAATTATGGCCTACTTGTGATAACCGCAAGTGCACGGCGTCTATCGGAGACGCGGCAAGTACGGGTCGATCCCACAAGGACTTGTGGTGCTCTGATTTTGATCTAAGGTTTGCTAGACTGAGTTTCAAGTGACAATGTGTAACACAGATGTTTTTGTTGCCGAAACGGCAGAGTTTGTAATGAAGTGAACCTAAACTAAGGTATAAAACAGTGATAGAAGTGTGATACTAGGGCTGCAAATCCACAACTAACCTACACTGTGTCTTCAACTCATGATATTGCTCTTGTTCTTATGACAGCTAAGGGAGAGGTGTCGAGTCTGCCTTATGTCTAAGATGTTTCTCCAACTGATAATTTTAATCACAACTAAGGTATTTATCCTAAGTATTAATCATATCGACTAAAGCACAATTAATCTGTAGATAAACATTAGTCTAATTGAGCTTGAGTTGTAGCATAGTCATCACAGGGATAATCCAACTACAGTGCATCCATGGTATTGGTATACACTGTGAGAGCAAAGTGTAACATGCTGAGATTAAATCCTATCTTGAAAATAGTTAAGCAATCAAGAACAGTTCATGAAGAAAAACACAGTGATAAGCTAGGGTTTCATCTCAAACCCTAGCACTTTGAATTAAAACATCTTAAACAACAAGAACAAAATTAAACCAAATTAAAGCTAAATGACTGCTCTGGCTAATCCAGGCGTCACTAAAATCATCTCATCCCTCTTCTATTTATACATGCACACATATCCCAAAATACAAACCCTAATTCTATTTTAAAAACAGAAAATTAAAGTGAAATTTCTCTCACCCACGTCGCTCCAACTGCTCCCTTTTCTGTCAATCGCTCCCTGCTTCTACAGCTGATGAAAACCCTAGACCTAATCCTCTTCTCTTTCTATTTCTCACTTAGTCTCTAGGGCGTAAAACTATGAGAGAAATAGAGGGAGACGGAGAGGTGGTTCGCTGACACGAGATGGTGGTGGTGATGGCTTTGTCAGGGAGAGGGAAGGTGAGATGGTGGCGGAGGTGATGTTGCAGAGGGTTTGGTCGGGAGATGGGTTTTGCAGAGCTCTGCAACAGAGAAGAAAGAGAAGGTGGAGAAGAAAATAGGGTTTGTCGATGGGGGTATAGGGTGTAGGGAGATTTCGTTGTGAAGCAGGCGCAGCAGAGTTTGATGAGCTAGTTGAAGCGAGCGTTGGATCTTGCGGGAGAGATCTGAACGGTCGAGGGAGAACTGAGAGAGATCTGGTGTTGAGCGGAGCATCGAGAAATAGATGTGAGTGAAGGAGCGACCGTGTGATGCATTTGGGCGAGATCTCAACGGCTCGGGATGAGCGGGTTCGGATCCGGGTCGTGGGTAGCTCTAGCCCATGTCTTCCTTGTTGGGTTGCAATTGATTCGCGCGTGGGCTTTGGCTATCTGCTCCATAGATGCTCGTCTCCAATTCTTCTGCTCTTTTGGCTCCTCAGATTCTCCGAGCTCTATTTATTACCTAAAAACACAAAATTAATTAATACAAATATTTATTCTTGAAAACAAAGAAAATACAGAATATGGGATAATATCTGATTTCTAAGCGCAAAAGATGAGTAAAATGCCAATAAAAAGGTGTATAAATATGCACTATTTAGCACTCATCACCTATTACAAGTATAGAATTGCACAACAATCTGCTCAGTGAAGAGGCAGTTGTAAGTGAAAGAGCTAAAATCAACAAAAGTGACTTGGATGCTAAGGCTTTTATGGCAAGCAACTTTAGAGGATCTTCAAGAGGATATTCAAACAGAGGTACTTATAGAGGAAGACATTCAAATGGCAGCAGATTTCCTAATCCTGCAATTTTTGCAAGACACAACTATGGAAGGGGTTACACTAAACCTGATATAATACCCTGTCAGATATGCAATTCTGATGAGCATCTTGCACCTAATTGTACTCAGAGGCTCAACTTTTCTTACAAAGGAAGACCACCACCAACAAACACCAATGCAATGCTAGCAGCTGCTGATATCTTTGACAGTGATGAATGGATAGTTGACAGTGGAGCTAACAATCATATTACTTCAAATGCTGCAGCACTTCAAGAATCCACTCCTTATGATGGCACATAAATAATTAATACAACAAGTGGAGCAGGTATGCAAATTTCTCACACTGGTAACTCTAGTAAACATGTGAATGATCATTCCTTTCACCTAAATGATATTCTGTTAGTACCTCAAGCTTCTCATAATCTTCTTTCTGCACATAAGTTCACCTCAGACAATAATTGCTCATTGACTCTTGACTCTCATGGTTTTTCTGTGAAGGATCAGATTTCTGGGTAGATTCTCTTCCAAGGACCACATAGGAATGGTCTCTATCCTATCACCTTCACATCTCCTCCACAAGCCTTTTCATCAACCACTGACAGTTCCATTCTTCACAAAAGATTTGGTTATCCATCATTCCAAACCCTTCAAAGAATCTGTACTACTCTTCATTTGAATAATGTGTTAGATAAGCCATTTCATTGTAATGAGTGCAAACTATGTAGGTCACAAAAGCTTCCTTTTCAATTGTCTAGTACAGAAGCTACTAAACCTTTACAATTGTTGCACATTGATTTGTGGGGTCCTTATCATGTTGTGTCATTGTCTGGCTATTTGTACTATGCAAATATTGTTGATGAATTTACAAAATATTGCTGGGTTATTCCAATTATCTCCAAATCAGATTTTAAAACTTCATTTACAGCTTCTGTTACTAGAATCCAAAAATTACTCTCTCATTCAGTCATTACAATTAGGACTGACAATGGAGGAGAATTTCTAAATACATTTCTACAAAACTATTGTGCTGCTATGGGAATTACTCATGAATTCTCTTGTCCTCATACACGTGAACAAAATGGTGTAGCTGAAGTCAAACATAAACACCTATTAGGAATCACAAGAGTTCTTTTGTTACAATCTGGCATGCCTAATGAATTTTGCGTTGAAGCACTTCAAACAGCTAATTACCTTATAAACAGACTTCCCACTAGGTCTATTTCTTTCTTAAGTCCTTTTGAAATGTTGTTTCATGCTAAACCAGATTACAACTTTATCAAAGTCTTTGGTTGCTCTTGTTTTCCTTGGTTAAAGCCATATACATCTAATAAACTAGAACCTAGGAGTAAACATTGTGTTTTTCTGGGCTACAGTTTAAATCACAAAGGTTATATATGTTTGATCCCACTTCAGGTACTATTTACATCTCTAGACATGTATCTTTCAATGAATCATGTTTTCCTTATAGTGCACTTTGTAACACTAATCTACTCCATCAATGCAAGCTACTTCCACCACTACTACACCTTTATTCACTGATAAATCACATTCAGTTCCTCTCTCCACTCCTTCCACATCTGTTTCTCCATCTACATCTTCTACTGCTATGCCCATTACCAAAAATGATCATTCTATGGTTACTAGAGGTAAGAGAGGAATTTACACTCCTAAATCTTATTCTGCAACTAAACATCCATTACCAACTGCTTTTGTCTGCATTATTCCCAAAAGTATTGCTGCAGCTAATAAAATTGCAGAATGGAGGTTATCTTCAGTTGATGAGTACAATGCCTTGATGCAAGCTGGTACTTGGTCTCTGGTTACACCTGACAAAGCTAAGAATCTAATTGGCTGTAAGTGGGTTTTCAGAGTAAAATACAAAGCAGATGGAACTCTGGATAAATACAAGGCAAGACTAGTTGCAAAGGGGTTTCTTCAACAACCAGGGCTTGATTTTGAGGAGACTTTTAGCCCTGTTGCTAAACCAACTACCATTAGAATCATACTTTCTATAGCTGTTCAGTACAACTGGAAAATACACCAACTTGATGTGAGTAATGCTTTTCTCCATGGAGACCTGCAAGAGGAAGTTTACATGAATCAGCCACCAGGATTTGTAGATCCAAATAAGACACATCATGTTTGTTTGCTCCACAAAGCAATCTATGGTTTAAAGCAAGCTCCCATAGCTTGGTATGACAATCTCAGCCATGCACTGAAGTCTCTCAACTTTGTTAACTCTCTATCTGATGCATCTTTATTTGTTCATAAAGCTGGTTCTCAGATTATAGTGGCTCTGGTCTATGTTGATGATATTTTACTCACAGGCTCTTCTACAGCTTTTCTACAACAAGTTATTACACATCTGCAAGCTAGCTTTCCTATCAAAGATTTGGGTGACTTACATTTTTTCTTGGGCCTTGAAGTTCAGAGAACTAAGAATTCTTTATATCTGTCTCAGACAAAGTATACAGTAGATTTGCTGCATAAATACAATATGGAAGGTGCTAAACCTTGTCAAACACCTATTTCAGCTACAGAAAAGTTAACTCAAGCTTCTGGTGATTTACTGATCAATCCTACAGAATTTAGATCTTTAGTAGGAGCTTTGCAATATCTCACTTGGACAAGACCCGACATTTCATTTGCAGTTAATTTAGTCTGTCAATACATGCAACATCCAAGAACAGATCATCTGCTGGCAGCTAAGAGAATACTCAGATATCTTAAAGGCACCTTGGATTATGGGTTGCAGTACACTTCTGGCAGTTACTTTCTTTTGGGTTTTTCTGATGCTGATTGGGCTGGGTCACTTGATGACAGGAGATCCACAGGTGGTTACTGTATTTTTCTAGGCTCAAATATAATTTCTTGGTCATCTACGAAACAATCTATCATTGAAGATCCAAAGATCTGAAGCCGAGTACAAAACTCTTGCAAAAGCAGTGCCGAACTGGTATGGATTTGCTATGTTCTTAATGATCTTCACTTTGCTGTACCTGGTATCCCAAAAATAGGGTGTGACAACATCAGCTCAATTTCACTAGCTAAAAATCCGGTTTTGCACACTAAAATGAAGCATGTTCAACTGGATTTTCACTTCATCAGAGAATTAGTGCAGAGCAAAGCTTTGGATGACTTTTATGTTCATACACTTGATCAGGTGGCAGATATCTTTACAAAGGGTCTTCACAGTCCCAGATTTCAATTGCTTCGATCCAAACTAAGACTTGCACCCATTAGTTTGAGGGGGGATAAAAAGCAGAGAAATACCGAATACTACAGATGGTAGTATAGGTATGCAAAGATAACTCGCTTTGTGGTATAGGATAAACAATTGTCTCAGAAGCAGGTGTGTAGGTTAAGCTTGTAAGTGCGCGAGGATAAGTCAGTCACACATTTAGTGTGTATTGCACGTGATAACTAACGTGTGTCTATTCTTCTCTTTTACGGACAACTATAAATGTGGTCCATGCTTATACTGTCAGTGTAATGTGACTGAGATTTCAATCTCTGTAGAATCTTTAGAATGTTATTTTTGATCATCAACATTATCATGTTATTACAAAATAGCCCTATTTCTTGTACTCCTTTGCCTTGTGTCTCCTGCTGTGATTTGTTCTTCCTTTTCCTGTTTCCTTCTTTTGGGCTCCCTCTCGTGAACATTGTCAAGTCTTTGTTGCCACACATAACATTATTTTAGAATTTATACACACATAAAGAAAACTTATCATTTTAACAATGCAAAAATATCAACTGATTGGAACTAGAGTGTTTGTACAATTGTACTCAAAGACCCCAAATTAGAGACTTCACTGTAATAATGCTAAGAAAGCTACCATCTAGAAATTACTCTAGTAAGTAAGGTCCTATGATATCAAACTTTGATTGTGCTAACCAAAATCAAATGCGAAGAAGCTTCCATCCAGAAATCATCCGAAAGGTTTTTGGTGTTAGAATTCTATATGCGCAAATGAGATGGATCACATACCTCTGGTCATCGTCGGTTTGATCGTGATGAATGATAACACTAGTAAAGAAAACCCAATGAAGAATGCAAGAATTCCAATCGCTTCCCACACACAGTTAGATCCTCCTCCTTGCATTAGCTCCTACTTATCTTTATTAAGCTTGCAGATACTTGCTATTTTAGAGTTAGAAGGTCTGCAATTTAAAGTCATATTTCTAACCATAACCCATTGAACAATCTTCGTACCGAGTCTAGGAAGCTTGAAAACATATCCGTCAAATGAATTAAAACTCATCTAAACAAAGCTTTATAGAAACCTTCAATAGAAGAACCTTCGCTCATACATCAAAAGACAATCGAATTAAAACTTTAAGAGAAATTATTAAATTATATGCTAAAATTCTCCCACTTGGTCCATGTGACAAAGATTGGTCTCATAGCAGGTATTTCCCTTCATCTTATAAGTAGATGGTATTGGAATATTCTTTATATTTATATATGGCCAGTGATAGTTCTCAATAAATTGGAACCTGTAAACAAAATTAACGTACGAATCATGGCGGTCAAAACTCTATTAGCAAGCAACTCCTTCCATGTATCGCAATAACATCATTTTCATAAATAGGTCCATCATAATGGATTTATGAATAATTATGAAAACGCGGGGGTATAAAAACCACACCCAATATATCGATCGGCAATCTGTATGGACTAAACTCCAATATAATTCCGAGAGCACCAACTTAAAAGCGAGACTCAATCGAGAAAGATATCAAAGAGCTTTATCTCTTTCTCAATATAATCAGTAAATCAACTAGATAGAAATCCATGAGACTGATTGATATGAGAATAACATGGACAGTACCAAAGACCAATGCCCAAGTGTCAATCAAGTTCTATCCAACAAAAAAGGTCGGATTTATCAACTGTGATTAAACTACGCACAACCTGTGATGTTTCAATTATATAAACAAATATAATGCGGAAAAAATAATACAGATACCAGAAATTTTGTTTCGAGGAAACTGCAAATGCAGAAAACCCCAGGACCTAGTCCAGATTTGAACACCACACTGTATTAAGCCGCTACTGACTCTATCCTACTACAAGTTAACTTCAGACTGGAATGTAGTTGATCCCTAACCAAGTCTCACACTGATTAAGGTACAGTCGCATTCCTTACGCCTCTTAAATTCCAGCAGGACTCTGCGCACGTGATTCCCTTAGCTGATCTCACCCACAACTAAGAGTTGCTACGACCCAAAGTCGAAGACTTATAAACAAATCTGTCCCCCACAAATATGTCTATTCTGGTTTTGTTTTCGTCTTTAGATAAATCAAGGTGAACAAGAAACTCAACTAATAATCCGGTCTTATACTCCCAAAGAGCAGCCTAGAAATATTAGTCACCTCACAATAACCTAACTGATTAACAAAAGAAGTTATTGCGGAATCACAAGAGTCTGAGACGAAGAACTATTGTGATTACTTTTTATATCTTACCTATTGGAGACGAATTTTGAGTAAACCTTAAAGAAGATAAAACTCAATACGATAGACAAGTAAGATCAGAATACGCAACTATAGAGAAAATAGTTGGATCTGGCTTCACGAATCCCAAATGAAGTCTTCAAGTCGTTAACCTAATAATTGTTCTGGAAAACCTCGGTTAAAGGAGAATCGACTCTAGCTTGCAACTAGGACACACGAAAGTGTCTAGATTAGGTTTCCCAGATGCTAGAGTTTTCCCTTATATAGTCTTTTAAATCAGGGTTGCTTACAATCAAAGCTAAGATAGCTTAGTAACAAAGCAATTGATATTCACCGTTAGATGAACTCCTGATTTAAGATTCAAGCTAATCTGCTTAGAAATTAAGCAATCAATCTCCACCGTTAGATGGTATTAGCTTGATATACACAAATGAAATATACCTATATTTATATATGGATGAACCGTACCCAAACGTGTATACCTTGTTGGCTCAATAATAGTTAACCGAAGTTAGCCATATTAATACTCATAGTTTAGCCACATTCATATCTAACACATCTAGATAAAATATGATGATCAATCAATCATGATAGATAATCAAATGAATCTAAATGTGTTTCAAAAGAGTTGTTCAAATGTTCACTATCTCATAGAAATATATATGAACCATTTGAAGCAAAATCAGTTTGGTTTGTAATTGTACAAAGTACCAATTCATGAACATAATGCCACGGTTTGTAAAACTAGTTTACATACTTATTCCATTAAAGTTCCAGGGACTTTAGTTCGCAAACTGAGTTCGCAGACGAACTGAGTTAATGAGTATGAAAACCATACTTACCGATTTTAGAACCTTAACACTGTGTTCGCAAACTAAGTACGTGAACAACAGTTCCAGATATTAGCCTTTTCGTGCCGTTCGCAAACAGAGTACACAAACAACAGTTCCGTACTTAGACTTTTCTATTCGTGAGCAAACAGGGTACACGAACAACAGCTCAGGACCTTTTCACAGGTAAACCCGTACGCAAACATAGTTCGCAAACAAGAGTTCCGGACCTGAACTAGAGATACACAATGCACATAAAAAGTATACATACTGTGATATATCAAGGCATTGGTAGTCGTTCTAAACTCTCACTTAATCATCGAAACATCCTTAGAAGACAACAATGGTAATCTTACACATACCACTAGCTTCAAGTATTTTTCAAGTGATTAATCGATCAATATGAAACTTCCCTAGTTAACAACAAATGACTATCTCACACAAATCATATAAGATGTTCAAGGTAATTTTCACACGATCATCTTGACTTAATATTTAGTTTCCAACAAATGAATTGTCTACAAGTAAACTCGTCAAGTAGATGATGAACTTTAGCTAAAGCTAAAAGCTTCCAACACGTATTTCGAGAAATAGATAAACGCGACTCGAAATATCAAATGTGTATGATGTAAAAGTCTATATAGCTATACGACTTAGTCTCATTATAAGATAAAATAGAATATACTTCTGAGTGATATATAAGTTTTAGTCTCCACATACCTTTTATTGATGAAGTTCCTTCAAGCTCTTCAGTAGATCTTCGTCTTCAATAGGTGAACGTCGTGAAGTCTAAACCTCAACTACACACTTCTATCCTCATCCGAGACATAGCTTTAGGTAGACTAGAAATCAAGTATATAGTTTTGATCAACTAAACTAAGCTTGAGATAGCAACGCTTGCGAGTTAGACCGAGCAGTGCTCTAACAATATCCCCCTTTGTCAATGTTAGTGACAAAACTATCAATACATATAGATTACAAAATAAATAAACTTTGTAGCTTCTGATCCATCATGCTTGATTTCCTTGGCTCTTCAACTTCCTTGAATTCTTCGTTACTTCAAGTTCTCCATCGATTCTGAATGTGTTCAACTCAACATCATTGTTGTTGAAGATCGGAAACCATAACAATATGAAAACGAAAGTTCTCAAATATTGTTATTTAGTGTCATAGTATTATTATATATAATCGAAGTCCAATTGCATCACAACTTTCAAATAATACTATGGTGATATGTATCACTCCCCCTTAGTCAATACTTCCATCTTATAATGAAAACCACCCCCCCTTACATAATGATCCATAAACCATATGTATGTAGTGTGAACTACTAAATAATTCTTCCCCTTTTTGTCAATATAAATTGAAAAAGGTACGAAAACTATGGGATCATAATGAATTCTCAAAACATAATTCATCACTAAAAGAGAACATATCAACTTTGTTTCAATGATTTCACATAGTCGAAACTTAGTGTATTCATCAAGGAGTTTATAAAGATAAAAGATAACCCCTTAAAATTCCACAACCGCTCTCCCTACAAAGATATGGCAATTAAGCACAATTTCATTTAAGAACTCTCCCCCATATGATGTCATTCCCAAGAGAACAATATGAGCGACCTTACTTTTACGGGAAAATAAGGATTTCTTTGGACATTAAAAAATCACATGGATTTGTATCCAGTAAATCCGAATAAATTAACCACAAGAAGACCTTATTGATTAATTTAATCGGAAACACTCAACATAAGAAAACTTACGGAGCCATACAATACTTTCACATAAAAGTGGATCAGGGAAAGATCAATACTGCGGAGTTTTCTCAAAAAGTTCGTTATATCTTTTATCAATAGTTGCATAAAGACATAATAGACTTAACTTTTGAGCATATATGAGATAAGCACAGTTCACGGACGTAAACATAAATATATCTCATAAGACATTTGCAATATATATAACTGAAAAAGCGGGGGTCTAACAACCACACCCAATATTTCGTTCGGCAATCTGAATAGATAAACTCCAATATACTTTCAAGAGAATCAACTAGACAGTCAGACTCAATCTAGAGAAAAGTATATCAAAGAGTTTTGTATCTCTATCTCTCAATTCAATCTGCAATCAGCAAATATGAATTTGAGATCCCGATTGAATATAAGAGAAATAACTTGAATGGTATCAAAAACCAATGTTCAAGGATCAATCAATTTCAATCAACAACCAAAGGTTGGATTTACCAATTGATCGGTTCAACACACAACATGTGATATTTCTATTATATAACAAAATATAATGCGGAAAAGAAATAACACAGACACCAGAATTTTGTTAACGAGGAAAACCGCAAATGCAGAAAAACCCTCGGACTTAGTCCAGATTTGAACACCACACTATATTAAGCCGCTACAGACACTAGCCTAATACCAATGAACTTCGGACTGGACAGTAGTTGAACCCTAATCAATCTCACACTGATTCAAGGTACAGTTGCGCTCCTTACGTCTCTGATCCCAGCAGGATACTACGCACTTGATTCCCTTAGCTGATCTCACCCACAACTAAGAGTTGCTACGACCCAAAGTTGAAGACTTGATAAAAAAATCTGTCTTACACAGAAAAGTCTATAAGAATAAATAAATCTGTCTCCCACAAAAATACCTACAAGTTTTGTTCCGTCTTTTGATAAATCAAGGTGAACAAGAACCAATTGTTAAACTAGACTTATATTCCCGAAGAACAGCCTAGTATTATCAATCACCTCACAACAATCTTAATCATATGGTAGCGAAAAAAGATGTTGTGGAATCACAAACGATGAGACGAAGATGTTTGTGATTACTTTTTATCTTGCCTATCGGAGAATAAATCTCGAGCCAATCTTAAAGAAAATTATACTCAAACATGATAGAAGATGCAAGATCAGATCACACAACTACAGAGAAAATAGTTGGGTCTGGCTTCACAATCCCGATGAAGTCTTCAAGTCGTTAACCTACATGGTTTCGTGAAAAACTGTTCTATAATGAACAAATTGACACAACAAAAAACCGAAAATAGTAACTCTGATTCGAAAATCAGCCTGAGAACCTAAGTTCTTTTGAATAACAATATTTGGATAAACAAAACGGCCGCCTTCTTACACCATTAATAGGCTAAGCCCTAATCAATAAAAGAGCAATCTTAACTAAACACATGGTTGGATCCAAGCGGCTAAAATAAAGAGAAGATAGCAATTATAAAGTCACCTCAAGTTTAACTAAATACACCCTTCCTACAAGGCAACCACATGACACTGTCTACCCCTCCAAATTTTCCTTATCCTCAAGGACAAAAGCTGGAAAGTGAGCTTGAATTGTAGCAGTGTCTTCCCATGTAGCTTCTTCAGCAGTAGCATTGGACCAGTGAATAATAACTTGTTGAACAGTGTGATCTCCTCTTGTAGTAGTTCTGTAGCCCAAAACTGAGATATGAGTGATGATGATTTGGCCTGCATGGTCCACCAATGGCAGTGTAGGAGATGGTACATGAGCAGAGCCAATCTTCATTTTGAGCTGTGAAACATGAAAGACAGGGTGCACTCTAGCTTCTGGTGGTAGTTGCAATTTATAAGCTAAGTTACCCACTTTGGCAAGAATAGGAAAAGGGCCATAATATTTAGACGAGAGTTTGAAATTCTTTCTCAAGGAAACAGATGCTTGTCTGTAAGGCTGGAGCTTGAGGTAGACCATGTCACCCACTTCAAAAGATCTTTCAGTCCTCTTCTGATCTGCAAAGAACTTCATTCTAGCCCGAGCAACAGACAGTGAGTCCTTGAGTATGTAAAGCATAGCATTCCTGTGAGCAAGATACTCCTCAACTGCAGCTACAGAAGTAGTGATATTAGTTGGAAAAGCTAAGTGTGGTGCATCATATCCATACAGAGCTTTGAAAGGAAACATTTTAATGCTAGTATGATAACTAGTATTATACCCCCATTCTGCAAGTGCCAGCCAGCTGAACCATTTCTTAGGTTGAAATCCTGTCATGCACCTCAAATAATTCTCTAGACATGCATTAACTCTCTCTGTCTGACCATCAGTCTGAGGATGATATGTAGTACTAAGTTTGAGGTTGGTGCCCAAGTGATGAAAAAGATCTTTCCAGGAATTACTTGTGAAGACTTTGTCTCTGTCATAGGTAATGGAGGAAGGTAAACCATGCAACTTGAAAATGTGATGTAAGAAAGCTTTGGCCACAGTAACTGCAGTATAAGGGTGTTGA
The DNA here is from genome assembly GCA_023531295.1 of Papaver armeniacum. Taxonomy (NCBI): domain Eukaryota; kingdom Viridiplantae; phylum Streptophyta; class Magnoliopsida; order Ranunculales; family Papaveraceae; genus Papaver; species Papaver armeniacum. The sequence goes on along the minus strand of JAJJWW010012013.1, from coordinate 97,144 downwards.
AGTCCAATGAAATGGCTGTTGTTAACATATCCACCACTACCAAGATAACATCTTTGTGCTCACTCTTGGGAAGGCTTTTAATGAAATCCATTGAGATATGTTGCCAAGCTTGATCAGGAATAGGAAGTGGTTGTAGAAGACCAGCAGAGAGAGTGTATACATGCTTATTCCTCTGACAAATATCACAAGAGGTTACCATAGAGATGATGTCTTGTTGCATTTTTGGCCAATAAAAATGAAGCTTGGCCCTGTTATAAGTTGCCTGAATACCTGATAAACACATTTTTGTGTCTAAGTTGTCCTCAATTTTCTGCATTGTTGGTACTCGATTTTGTACTTATTATGGTGTTTTATGTGTTTGTAGGTATTTTTGGGAAATAAACATTTTTGGAAAATTCGGCTCGAAAAATTATGCGGGCACACCCGGAGAACATTTGCTATGCGGACTCTCACTTTGGTTAAGGGGCACCTCAATTACTAAGGGGCACCTCAGGGCGTGTCAAGTGCTATTCGCACCCCCATGTCTGTTAGGGGGAGGTCTTCTTCTACCTTTTGAACGATTTTTTTGGCGGGAAAACAAGTCATCGCACCTGCAGAATTAGGGTTGAGATTTTGATCGAGTTTTAGAGAGACTAAAAGGCTGAAATTGATTGGGTTTACTTCTTAGGCCTAAACATGCCTGGTATAGTCGTTTGATTGAACCCAAATTGGCTAGAACTCGAGTTAGAAGGAAACAGAGGTGTGGAGTTCACGGGATTTTCTGGAAGATATTCTGGGTTGATTCGGTGAAATTTTGTTGCTGTTTTTGGTTGAGAATGACTTGTCACGGTCAAATATATATGGTAAGTCGTGTGAAACAAGAAAATAGGAAGGTGTACGTGGATTAAATATAACATGGGTGAGTGAATATTCACGGGATGTTGCACTCTTTCCCGTGTTTTCCTGCGATTAGCATGTGTCTGTTGGGTGTTTATATTCTTCATGAGTGTGTAATCGATAAGTTAGAAAGAAGTTCGACAGCTCTAGGCGCGTAGAAGAGCTAAATGAAGAAAATATTATCCGTGAACCGCAGAAAAAGATTTTGAAGATATATGGAGTTATTACGAAGATTTCTGGGCTGCTGTTGAGTATAAAAGGGATTGTGGGAGTCGGAGAAAAGGGAAAAAAAGTGATTGGGAGCAGTTTAGAACACTACAGAGCCGAAAAAAATCGAGTTGCAGAGAACTGCCATTTTCTGCTACTGTGAAGAACACCAAGAACAAAAGACCACCAGAGGCAGTCGTTCATGCTACAATGACAACGACAAACCACTGTGGGTCGCAGTACTATAGTGACAGTGACAGTGACACTACCACGTTATCGTTCTCTGTAACAGTGTTTTGCAACAATTATAAGTGTTGCAAACACCCGGTTTTAACCATTTTCACTATATTTCATCTTTGTAAACACTTTGAGCAATGAAATCAACTTTTGAGCGTGTTTCCAACATGATGATGAGCTAATTCTCCCACAACCAAGGAAATGAGGAAGCTATTTATGCATGAATAATTGGTAAACATTTTATTTTCTCTAATTTATAATTTATAATTCACTCAATCACTACTTTTGCAGAATTTTAATTTGTTTGCATAATTTTCTTAATTAGTTGTGATTCAATTTGATAGGTTATACTTTGTTTAGTCAATTGATAATCTATGCTTAGGGAATACAATTAATATTTGAGAATATGCCTGATTATTTGTGAATTAAGAAACAAGGGACTTAAAAGATAATTAGAGTTTTGGGTTATTTACCATCATTCATTCATGTGTAATAGTGGAATCAGTGTCTTGGTTATTTCTAATATCTTAAAATCAATTTTGCATTAAGTTCTCTTTGTTTAAGTTGTATAAGTCTAAAATATATTGCTTTCACAAGTCTCAACGAACTTTTTACTACAACTTTCAAAATCACATCAATTTTTGGCGCCGCCGACGCGGACTTGTCTTTAGGCTAGAGTTTTTAGATTTTTTTTTTTTGTAGGTTTTTACTTGTTTTTTTTTTTTTATTATATTTGTTCTACTTTACGTTTTTGGGTTTTTGTCTTTTCATTTCAGATTTTGGGAATTTGGAGCAAAAGAAAAATTTGCCAAAGCTTTTGGTGAATACTTAAAGATTTGGAGTTAAAGGCAAAGCGAAAAGGGCGAAAAAAAAAATATTAAAAAAAAGAGAAAAATTATATTAGATTTTAATTTTATCTTTTTGATTTTTTTTTTTAGTTTTTAGAATTTTATTAGGATATTCTCTATTTTTGTAATTTTCTTTTTATTTTTGCACTTCCCTATTTGGACTTTGGACTTGGACATTTGGACACTCTTTTATTTTTAAACCCTACGGAAGGGTAGTTTTAAATATAAACTGTTTGCAGAGAAGGACGGCGATTACAATATCGCCTCGGCCCCTCGGGTTCGTACGTGACATAGGAGTCGTGGACCGAGTCGACTACAATGGTTCATCCCCCGTCTGGAACGGGAGGTAAGTTTGTCGAAACACTCGCGAATCCCTTATCAGCTAGTTACTGTATTCCTTCATTTGCATATATGCCGAGGAATTGAAAACGGCTCCTTTAATTTCCTAGTAAAGGGAAAGGACTGGCCATACAAGATAAGGGTTCAGATTTCATCACCATTCTCTTCTTGCCCGCCTTAGGAAAACGATACTTAACGCGAACCTAAGCTTTAAAATTTGGAATAGAACGAGACCTATAGGGTAACGAGCTTAATAGGAAAGTCGTTTGAAAAATATTGGTTACTCTTTTAAGCATACTTCGAAGTTCATGATGGTTTCTGTGAGTTGAATGCGTGACTGCGCCGCCTTGTAATGCCGGTGAGGCCTTGGGTATCAAAGCTCCACGCAGCTTCCCTCGCCTCTATTCAACTTACTTCAACTCGGATTGATTCCAGAGAGGTTTGCTCAGATTTTAACGAGTTCCTTTTCGAAAGATTAGAAGTTGGTCTAGAAACAATCTAAGTGGAGCCATCATGCTTTTTGTTTGCTAGAAATCATTAGGTTTGCTGTGGTGGAGTCAGCCTTGTTTGTGTTTGCATAGAACTTCCCTTCCTTTTAGGATTTTTTTTTTTCTTTTGTTTTTCTAGTGTATACACGAGGTTATTAGAGAGCGGGCTTGGAAAAGAGACAATCTAGGTCGATTGATTAGTGAAAAACCTAGTAATTCTTCTTGTGGAAGCGGGGAGCTCGAAGACTCTTCTTTTGAGAGCCCTGTTTTTGGAAACTTCAGTTTTGAGAATCTGTCTTTTCGTGAGGAAAGTACCCCTAGTACTTCAATTTGCAAGATGGCAACTTTGAAAGATTACATGTTCCCAACTAGGATCAATCGAGCTTCGTGCATTAAATTGCCATCCAATACAGCTAATTTCGAGATAAAACCTAGTATTCTTCAGATGATCCCTATATTCTTAGGAAAAGATGATGAGAACCCTTATTTTCATATTAGGGACTTTGAGGAAATTTGTGGGATAGTTAGAATAAAAGACCTTACTGATGAAGTTTTGAAACTTAAGATGTTCCCTTTTTCCTTGAAAGATAAAGCCAAGACCTGGCTAAACAACCTACCATTTGAATCCATTGAAACATGGCAGGAACTTATTGTTGCATTCTATATGAAATTCTACCCTAAGCATAAAACTGCAGTTGTTAGACAGAAAATTAGTTCCAGAGTGCAACAAGAGGGAGAGTCTCTTTATAGGTTTTTAGAGAGATTCAATGATCTCCTATCCCAGTGTCCTCACCATGAATTTGATAAGATGAAACTTGTAGAGATTATTTATGATGGTTTATACTATTTGACCAAAGCCATGGTCGAGTCTATGTCTTGTTGGTGAGTTCACTAGTAAAAGTCTTTGAGGATGCCTTTACCTTCTTAGGAGTTGTTGCTGAGAAATCCCAACAGTGGGAGTCTTGTGTTGAACCCCCTAAAAGACTCTTGGTTAATAGAAGTAGCACCAATATGGTAGATACGAGTTTTGCGTCTGATGCTAAGTTTGCTTCTTTGTCTAGAAGGTTAGAAGCTTTGGAAATGGGTCAGTCTTAAAATAGATCCCTTGTTGAACCTAATATAACCTCTCAAGTCTCTAGTTGTGGAATAGAGCCCGATAACTCATTTTGGGAAGGTCAGGTTAGTGAAGAGCAAGCTCATGCTGTCTATTACAATGCTAGGTTTGAGAACCGTCAGAAGTTTGACCCATACTCAGAGACCTACAATCCTGGTTGGAGAAACCATCCTAATTTTTCTTGGTCTAAGGGCCGAATCAAGGCCCGATCTAGTAATTCTCGGCCTCCCCCGGGTTTTGGATATGCTAAGAACTCTTCAGGTCAACCCAGGTTTGAAACCCTTCGGATAAAAAGATCACAAGTTTAGAAGAGACTCTCGCCTTGTTTATTAAAAGCTACGAAAAGATCAACCAAATGGTTGCGCAAGGGATAGAAGAAAGTAAGAGTATAGGTTATGTTAACTCTATTATGGTGTTTTATGTGTGTGTAGGTATTTTTGGCCAATAAACATTTTTGGAAAAATCGGCTCGAAAAGTTGCACCCGGAGGACACCTTATATTCGGACTCTCGCTATGGATAAGGGGTACCCAAATTACTAAGGGGCACCCTCAGGACACCCTAGGCAGCTGCTATTCGCACCCCCACTCTGGATAGGGGGAGGTCATCTTCAACAATTCAAAAAACGAGTTTTGGCGGGGAAAAAAAATGGTGTTTTAATGGCAGAATTAGGGTTGATGATTTGGACTAGTTTTAGCGAGATTCAATCGCTGATTTTCATGGGCTAGGCCTGTTAGAGCAAAACAGGGTTCGTATGGGTGTTTGGATCTGTAGTAGCAGGATTTCCCACACTACACCCCTTACTCGATTTTGCTTAATTAATCCCTTGGAAGATGTAAGATCAAGAACATTTATTGATTGAATTCATGAAGTCTTTACACGGAAAAATAGAATTACACTTAGAAGTTAAAACACTCTTAAACTTTCTCTCCTAATAACTTGCCTAACAATTCCAAAAAGATCTCTCTTCTTACGTGACTCATTGAGCCCTTTATATAGGGTAATACATAGTGGATGACAACTAAGCTCCCTTTATTTTGAATGTCTCGCGAAGTGTTGACTCTCGCGACACTTCTTAATCCTCGCTTGGTCTCACGTCTTCTTTATGTTTTGCCTCGTTATTCATTGCGTCGTTTATTTTAGCTCCCATGCGACTCCCTCGCAGCGCCGTCGTTCATTAATCTCGCGAGCCTTATATATTATGATCCTACATCTTGCCTCTTTTCCTTGAATATTGCTTGAAGAGCGATTTGAAGGAAAAATTCATTGTTGTCATATTCCTTGGTTTCAATTGGTGAAGGAACGAGCGAAAGAATACTTTTCTCAAAAAGTACGTACTTGCCTCTTCTATTCTTTTGTGTAGTTCAAAACTTCTTTGTAATACATATGCGAGGTGCCATTTCTTGTCTCGGAATTACGTAAAATAATCAAAGTATCGCAATTTCTCCTACCAAGAAATACACTGTATATTTGGATTTTACTAAAGTTCTTTTTTTCCCACAAGTTTCCTTGGATTTAGCAAAGACCGCTTACACGTGTCTATATTACCTCTTTTTAGGTGCATTTAATGTTATCCGGTCATAATATTTTTTCGTCTATTTATAGGAGCATCCCTTGTGAAAAATTTTCCTTTTCCTTTTCATCTTCTTAGAAAGTGCGTTGTTCTTCTTCTTCATCGATTACGCAAGTGTTTGCTTATTGTTGTCTCTTATCGTCTTCTTCACCACCCTTACTATTCCCTACCAGTTGTTACTCTCATGGCGTCCAGGTTTGTTAATTTTTGCCACATCTGCTGATTTTGCGGTTGATCAAATTTGTGATTAGCTTTCTTTGTTGAAATCATACTGGTATGATTAACTTTGTAGTTTTCTTTCTGCCATTGTTGTCTAGCAAGAACCAACCCAGAAATAAGTTTACCGTGAAGAATCCTCTTCTTTCTTTGGGCTCGCCATCGAAATCTACTTCGCAGCGAAGAATCCCCGCACAACCAAAGTTCACTTCACATGAGCAAAAGTCTATGGCTTCAAAAAGAAATCCTGCGAGTGACAAGGTATTCAAGAAACATTTATTTTTTTATCAACAATACATTGTTGCCTCTGCTTTTTATTTAATTTGTCATTCGCAGGATGATGAAACTACTGGTCATGCTCCCAAAAAAGCCTCGCTACTCCAAACCTGTTACTCCCGACGTTCCATTTCCTTCATTCACACCTTCATCTCCTGCTATCAATATCCCTGCTATTTCTCCAATCACTTCTCTCCCTGAAACCTCCTCTTCTCATGAGGTTCCTTTGACAAAGGACGACTCGTCTTCTTTGGTTGAACAAATTCCTCTAACTGCTGAAAATTTGGAGGGGATAGATGTGGCTTTTAAGGTCCTTTCGATCTCGTGAATGATGCCAAAAAGGCTTCTAAAGTAAGCATCTTGGTTCTCGAGAGGATCTCAAGCATCTTTAGTTCAAGAGGTTAATAAGTCAAGGATGATCTCCAAGTTATGGCCGTGAAGTGCAATAATCTCCACCTTGAAAATCAAAATTTCTCGGTATCTCACTAGATCGTGATAATCTTCGCAAGAAGAATGAAGAATTAAAAGGTATGCTCTTGCCGTCCCCCCACTTTTTTTTTTTTTTTTTTTTTTTTTTTTTTGGCAACTCAAACCCTTGCTCGTCCTCAAAGTATTAAACCGGGCTATTTCCATGGGCCCAAATTTCCATGACTCGGGCTCAGAGCGGTGCAACCTTCCCTTGAGCCATGTCGAGAGATACCCCCTTATATGGCGCACTTTAGGTCTTACATTTGCCTCTTACGAAATGTTATTCGCGAACTAGGTGTACGCCATAAAGGTTCGTCCCATTCATTCATTCTTTTATTCAATCATTCTTCATCCTTTGTTATTTTGTTCAAAGAGATATTCGCCAATTCATTCATTTAATCATTCGTTATCTCTTGTTGTTTTGTTAAGTCATTCATGACTTTTTGTTATTCTTGTCGCGAGATCTTCGCGTATTTTCCTGCATTTCTTGAATGCAAATATCTTGCGAAGAAGTACTTCATTTGATTCCTTTTTCCTCTCTCATTTTTTACGGGTAATATTTCTTTAGGTATAACCTATTCCATGGTCTATCCAACTTTTGTCCCACATCTCTTCCTTTTCGGAGTTGAAAACGAGACACATTTTTGTGTCTAATTTGTCTCGATTCCTTATATTGATAGTGCTCATTTTTGTACTTATTATGGTGTTTTATGTGTGTGTAGGTATTTTTTTTGCCAATAAACATTTTTGGAAAAATCGGCTCGAAAAGTTGCACCCGGAGGACACCTTATATTCGGACTCTCGCTATGGATAAGGGGTACCCAAATTACTAAGGGCACCCTCGGACACCCTAGGCAGCATCTTGGTTTTTCCTTAGCTATTCGCACCCCCACTGATCATCTTCTTCTCCCGATAGGGGGAGGTCATCTTCAACAATTCAAAAACGAGTTTTGGCGGGAAAAAAATGGTGTTTTAATGGCATGTGATCCAAGTTTTCTTTTGATATTTCCCGCCTTGAATTAGGGTTGATGATTTGGACTAGTTTTAGCGAGATTCAATCGCCGATTTTCATGGGCTAGGGAATGTCTCATAGAGCAAAATAGGGTTCGTATGGGTGTTTGGATCGATCAACTTGGGCCTTGATAAGTCAACTTGGGCCGGATAAGTCGGGTTGAGGCAAAACAGGAGGTGAAGTTTCACGGGATTTTTGGTTATATTTGGCGATTACGGAGATTTGAGGCAAGATAATCCTTCCTGAGATTCATATAAATCCAATAAAGGGATTAGAGTGACCTGTACGGCTCAGAAACGCGTAAAGAAAAGTTTTGGAAAGATTATTGCCGTGACTTCCACGGAAAGAAAAGAAGAAATTTAATCGGGGTTTGGAGGGTTTGGAGGTGTATAAAAGGTGTGCTCGAGTCCCAGAGGGGGGTATTGAAGTTTAGAAGAAGTTAGGGGAAGTTTAGAACACCACAGAGCCGAGAAATCAAAGTTGCAGAAATCGGGTTTTGCTGCTGCTGCTGAAGAACACGAAAAACAAAGGGCCATCGAGGACAATCGTTTTAGGGGTCTTAAAATAAGCGACAAAGCAACAGTGTTTACAACAGTCTCTGTAACAGTTTCATCATAACAGCTGCTTTGTAACGCCGATACACCGTTGCAAACAGTCTGTGTTATTACTTTTCACTCTTTTAATCAACTTTTGAACCATAAACATGTATTTTGAGCAAGTGATTAATATGAGGAGCTAAACCCCTTTGTTGAGGCGACGGAGGAAGCTATTTTTCCAACAAATATGTGGTAATATTTTTTTAATTAATTTATGCAATTATTTTTATGATTATTTGCATTGAATCGAAATTGAAATAATGATTTTTGCTAACTCGTTGTGTTTTCACTTGATGGTGCATGCTTAGCTTAGGGCTCTTGATGTTCCATGATTGAGTTTAACAACTAGTATTTTGAAAATCTACTATTGGAAATATTTAAGAATCAATTGAATGTATGAATTGCATGATAATTATTAATATTGAATCACACAAAAGTTGGAAAATAGTGGAATCCTGAGTCTCAGTGCTTTTAAAATCTTGATACAACTTATTCTGAGTTTTCTAGTTTTATTTGAGTCTAAAAAAATCCTTCACAAGTCTGAGAGGAACGACATCTTTCTTACCACTTTACAACAACTTTCAAAATCACATCAATTTTTGGCGCCGCCGACGCGGACTTGTTTTTAGGGTTTTAGATTTATTTTTTTTAGTTTTGTTTTTTTTTATTCTTTTGTTCTATTTTACGTTTTCTTGGGTATTTGTCTTGTGGTTACTGGTTTTGGATGTCGGATCGAAAAGAAAGCTGAGCCAAAGATTTGGTGAATAATTAAAGACTTGGAGTCAAAGACAAAGCGAAAAGAAACGAGGAAAAGAGAAAGAATTTTATTTTTATTTTTATTTTTTAGGGTTTTTCGAAAACTGTATTAGGGTTTATAATTATTTTTGTAATTTTTCTTTTTATTTTTGGATTTTTTTTGGACATTTGGACATTCTGGACATTATTTTTAAACCCTAAAGAAGGGTGGTCTTAAATATAAACTGTTTGCAGAGAAGGAGGACAATTACGATATTGTCTCGCACCTTGGGTTCGTACACCGACATAGGAGTCGGTGGCCGAGTCGACTACAACCGATTCATCCCCGTCCGGAACGGGAGGTAAGATTCTCAACACTCGCGAATCCCCCGTCGGCGAGTTCTTGGACTCCTTCGTTTGCATATATGCTGAGGACTTGAATACGGTTGTTTTAATTTTCTAGTAAAGGGTAAGGCCTGGCCATACAAGATAAGGGTTCGGATTTCATCACCGTTCTCTTCTTGCCCGCCTTAGGAACACATAACCTACGCGAACCTAAGCCTTAAAATTTTGACTAGAACAAGACCAATAGGGTAACGAGCTTAATAGGAAAGTCATTCGAAAATATTGGTTACTCTTTTAAGCACACTTCGAAGTTCATGAAGGTTTCTGTGAGTTGAATGTATGACTGCGCCGCATTGTAATTCCGGTGAGGCCTTGGGTATCAAAGCTCCACTGAGCTTCCCTCGCCTCTATTCAACTTACTTTGACTCGGATTGATTCTAGAGGGGTTTGCTTAAATTGTAACGAATTCCCTTTCGAAGAATTAGAAGCTGGTCTAGAAACAATCTAAGTGGAGCCATCATGCTTTTTGTTTGCTAGAAATCTCTAGGTTTGCTTTGGTTGAGTCGGCCTTGATTTGTGATTGCATAGAATCCCCTTCCTTATTCTTTTGCATGCCTGAACGTAAAAGAGACGCCCTAGGTAGATTTGTAAAAGAGAAACCTAGTAGTTCTAAGCGTCTCGATTACCTCAATTTAGAAAGTCCGATTTTTGAAGAGTCCGTTTTTGAACCTCAGTTTAAGGAGACAATCCCTAATATTCCGATAGTGCCAGAAATGGCAACTTTGAAAGCCTTGTTGAACCCGACTAGGGCTACTCGTCCCTCGTGTATCAGGTTAGCTGAAACGGAAGCAACTTATGAACTTTAACCTGGTACCTTACAGCTTCTCCCAATCTTCTTAGGGAAAGAAAATGAAAACCCCTATTTCCATGTTAGGGACTTTGAGGAAATTTGTAGTACCCTAAAGATTAGAAACCTTGATGATGATGCTTTGAAACTCAAAGTTATTCCCTTTTTCCTTGAAAGATAAAGCCAAATCGTGGCTATATAGTTTGGCTTCTGGTTCAATCGAAACATATGAACAACTTACATCTGCCTTTTTGAACAAGTTTTTCCCTAGGCACAAAACATCGTCTATTAGGACGCAAATCTGTACGTTTTCTCAACAGGAGGGGGAATCTTTGTATAGGTATTTGGAAAGGTTCAATGATTTATTAGCCCAATGTCCTCATCATGGTCTAGAAAAGGTTAGGTTAGTTCAGATCCTTTATGAGGGTTTAGATTATTCCACTACAACCACAGTAGAATCTATGTGTACAGGTGGGTTTGAAAACCAAACAGTTGATGAGGCGATGACATATTTGCATGAAATCGCCGAAAAGACCCAAAGAATGGGAAAATAGTAGGGAACCCAAGAAAACAATTCTTCTAGGAAGAGGAAACGTTAATAGGGTAGAAGGAGGCTATGAATCGGATGCCAAAATTGTTTGCTATAGCGAAAAGTTTAGAAGCTTTAGAAGTGGGTCACACTAGTGGTAGATTGGAGCCTTTTTGGGAAGGCCGAATAATGAAGAGCAAGCCAATGCTCGTATAATAACACTAGATTCGACAACCGTCGTAAATTTGACCCATATTCATAAACCTATAATCCTGGTTGGAAAAACCATCCGAACCTTTCGTGGTCTAAGGGCCAGAGTCAAGGTTAGCTTAGTAATTCGAATGTTCCCCGTGTTTTGGTTATAATAAGAACTCTTCAGTCAAGCTCGGTTTGAACCCTTCGAGAGAATAAAATGACTAGCCTAGAGGAATCTCTTAGTATATTAAGAAAGAGCCGGGATGTGTTAGCACAGAGCCAAGAAATGTTAATAAAAAGCCAAGTTAGTTTTGAACAGAAACCAAGCGTAACTTTCAAACTAATGCTCGACTCTTGCTAAGTTAGAACTTCAAATAGGTCAAATAGCTAAGACTTTAAGTGAAAGAGATAACGGAAGGTTCCCTAGTCAAACTAATCCCAACCCTAGAGGAGTTCATGAAGTAGGTGAAAAACCATCACATCAGCTTGAATTCAATTAGAACCCTTAGGAGTGGTAGAGTAGTAGACAATCGTGTAACCATGCCCGATAGTGAGCATACCGTAGTTCACCCCTCAGGACCATCCATAGCCGAGGGGACCGATAAAATCTCCCGATGATGCCGATTCGGTTCCCCGAGAGGCCCTATTTTATGCCTAGAGCCCCATTTCCCCAGCTATTAGTACCAACAAAGAATGAATCCATCTTTAATGACATAATGGAGGTTTTTAAGAAAGTTACCATAAACCTTCCGTTACTAGAAGCAATTAGGCAACTTCCTACTTATGCCAAATTCCTTAAGGATATGTGTACGCGAAAGCGCAAGCTTAGTGTCCCTAAAAAGCCTTTTTAGCTAGTCATGTAAGTTCGATCATTCGAACAACACAACTCCTAAATATAAAGACCCGTGTGCCCCTACCATTGCTTGCACGATAAGAAAACATCGGGTAGATAAAGCTTTACTTGACTTAGGAGCTAGTGTGAACTTACTTTGCCGTACCATGTGTACTTACAAATAGGACTTGGTGAATTGAAACCTACCAAGATAACACCGCAGCTTAGGTGATAGGTCTGTTAAAATTCCTCGTGGTGTGATAGAAGATGTTCTTATTGAGGTCGACAAGTTTATTTATCCCGTGGATTTCGTGGTCTTAGATACCCAACTTTGTCCTCGACCCGAGAGAACCGGATACACTGTGATTTTAGGTCGCCCATTTTTAGCTACGTCTAATGCGATCATAAACTCTATCGAAATGGTATTATGAATCTATCTTTTGGTAATATGACTATTGAGTTGAATATTTTTAATGTCAATAAGCTACATTCTCGAGCTAGATGACACATGCATTGAAGAGGTGAACATGATAGGAACCTTAGTTCAGGAGTCATTACCAAACACCTTATCGGAAGATCCATTAGAGAGTTGTCTAGCCCATTTTAGCATGGATTTTGACGATGATAGCAACATTGAACAAGTAAATGCTCTGTTGGATTCTATTCCTATGTTAGATACTGATAAATGGAAAGCTAGGTTCGAACCATTACTAGCTACTGAATCTACCTTAAGCCCTTGCTTCGAAGAGCCTAGAGATCCTCCTAAGTTGGACCCTAATTATGCATTTTTTGGCCCATCTTCGATTTTGCCTATAGCTTCCGATTTGGATAGTGATCATGAGAGTAGGCCAGTGACCGTACTTCAAGACAATAAGGAAACTTTAGGGTTGCCCATAGAGGATATGAAACATATAAGTCCTACAGTTTGGGTACCTCAGATGCATTTAGAGGATGAACCACCTGATTATAAATTAGAGAAAGCAATTGACCTTTTTCAGGAACCTAATGGTCTAGAAATTAGGAATATTGTGACTAGTTTATCTAGAGACACCGAAAATTCTAAGTTTGGGGGTAGTAATCGTCAAGTATCCCTATTTGAAGTCCCTAACTTGGGACTCGAGCCTAGTGTGTCTGAGGTATTACCTGAGTCTCTTCTGACTCCACAACCCGATCCTCCTGATACTATCCAGGGGGAAATCCAGCTATTTGAGACTCGTTATTTGGGTAAATCCATTTATCAAGACACTCATATGAAGCCCAAGTGGGCACCACAGAAAAACCCAGATGTCTTGCAGGAAACCTTGGATGAGGATGTGCTCTGTCTGTTCATTTTTCTGATTTGGTGCAGTTGTCTCATAATTTTGGCAGTTTTAATTGATTTTGATGATCCACGGTTGTTTCGACTATTGATATACGATTTGAAAGGGTAATTAGCCATTTTATGGGTACGTAATGTCTGGCTGAAGACTTTAAACTTAGCACTTCTTGGGAGGTAACCCAATATTCATGCGACACGGTAATATCTTTCCTTAACTCTTTTACTTCAAATGGTAACAGTTTCTCCTTGTTCATGCTTTTAATTTTATCTTTAGAACATTGAGGAAAATGTTAGATTTAAGTTTGGGGGTATGGGAGAAACTTTTTAGTTGCAGTATAAATAAATAAACTCCAGAGCCTAGAAATTTATGCTTATTAAGGATGGCACTAACCAATCTAAGTGGATGGAAGCATTTTGGTTGTAGGAGTTGAGGAACCAATCTGATTAGATGGAAACATCTAAAGAGTTTATTCATAAAAGCACAGAGCTCAGGTGTTAGAATTAAAGAAAAAACATGGTAGTTTCGCCATATCTCGTTGAATCCTTTTCACTTCTATTTTTTGTTTGTTTTCTTCAAAATATGTTTGTTTAAGTGATTAGGTGGGGCTCACGATTCAAGTTGTTACCACTGCTAGGGTGAAATAGAGTGATTGAGATACAAAAAAAAAAAAAAAAAAAAAATTGAGACCAGACCATCAGACCAACCGGAATAAATTCAATAAAGTCGACCACTGGAACCCTTGTATATGCCAGTTGTGTTGACCTAGAGTTAGGATTATCGACCACTGGTTCCCTTGTATATGCCAGTGTGTTGATATTAGTCTAGACCAATATCTCAGTCCATTAGGATAGGTTCGTTTTGGCAGTGACCTTCAGACAGATATGAGAAACATTGTTCACCTTAGTCAACATCAGAACCATCTATGTTTTTCTACATCCATCTTCTTAATCTATCCATGTGATTGGTTGACTCCGGTTATGATGTCCAGAAACTATCTGAGTAGAGCTCTGTGACTTATATATGAATTTTAGTATGCTTGAGTGCAAACTCGTGTACATCAATTGGAATTTCGCATCGGGGTACTTCCTCCTGTAGTCAATAAGTATGCCAACCAAGGAGATTTTTTAGTGCCTTCCAAGGTTCTGCGTAGATAGCTAGGGTCTGGAGTAAAGGTTGTGTGGGTACACCTCTGGTAAACCCTCCCGAGACTATAACTCGGCCACTAGGGCCACCTAGGGGTTTAAAGGCTTATTGCATACGCTAAATGCAATCGACGATGCCTGCGACAGTGAGTTAGGATTTTATTTTGTTTTTGCTCGAGGCCTAGCAAATAATAAGTTTGGGGGTATTTGATAGACACATTTTTGTGTCTAATTTGTCTCGATTCCTTATATTGATAGTGCTCATTTTTGTACTTATTATCGTGTTTTATGTGTGTGTAGGTATTTTTGGCCAATAAACATTTTTGGAAAAATCGGCTCGAAAAGTTGCACCCGGAGGACACCTTATATTCGGACCCTCGCTATGGATAAGGGGTACCCAAATTACTAAGGGGCACCCTCAGGACACCCCAAGGCAGCTGCTATTCGCACCCCCACTCTGGATAGGGGGAGGTCATCTTCAACAATTCAAAAAAACGAGTTTTGGCGGGAAAAAAATTGTGTTTTAATGGCAGAATTAGGGTTGATGATTTGGACCAGTTTTAGCGAGATTCAATCGCTGATTTTCATGGGCTAGGCCTGTTAGAGCAAAACAGGGTTCGTATGGGTGTTTGGATCGATCAACTTGGGCTGGATAAGTCGGGTTGAGGCAAAACAGGGAGGTGAAGTTTCACGGGATTTTTGGTTATATTTGGCAGTTACGGGAGATTTGAGGCAAGATAATCCTTCCTGAGATTCATATAAATCCAATAAAGGGATTAGAGTGACCTGTACGGCTCAGAAACGCGTAGAGAAAAGTTTTGGAAAGATTATTGCCGTGACTTCCACAGAAAGAAAAGAAGAAATTTAATCGGGTTTTGGAGGGTTTGGAGGTGTATAAAAGGTGTGCTCGAGTCCCAGAGGGGGGTATTGAAGTTTAGAAGAAGTTAGGGGAAGTTTAGAACACCACAGAGCCGAGAAATCAAAGTTGCAGAAATCGGGTTTTGCTGCTGCTGCTGAAGAACACGAAGAACAAAGGGCCATCGAGGACAGTCGTTTTAGGGGTCTTAAAATAAGCGACAAAGCAACAGTGTTTACAACAGTCTCTGTAACAGTTTCATCGTAACAGCTGCTTTGTAACGCCGATACACCGTTGCAAACAGTCTGTGTTATTACTTTTCACTCTTTTAATCAACTTTTGAACCATAAACATGTATTTTGAGCAAGTGATTAATATGAGGAGCTAAACCCCTTTGTTGAGGCGACGGATGAAGCTATTTTTCCAACAAATATGTGGTAATATTTATTTAATTAATTTATGCAATTCTTTTTATGATTATTTGCATTGAATCGAAATTGAAATAATGATTTTTGCTAACTCGTTGTGTTTTCACTTGATGGTGCATGCTTAGCTTAGGGCATTTGATGTTCCATGCTTGAGTTTAACAACTAGTATTTTGAAAATCTACTATTGGCAATATTTAAGAATCAACTGAATGTATGAATTGCATGATAATTATTAATATTGAATCACATAAAAGTTGGAAAATAGTGGAATCCTGAGTCTCAGTGCTTTTAAAATCTTGATACAACTTATTCTGAGTTTTCTAGTTTTATTTGAGTCTAAAAAAAATCCTTCACAAGTCTGAGAGGAACGACATCTTTCTTACCACTTTACAACAACTTTCAAAATCACATCAAAAACCCAGGTTAGACAGACAAATGAGTCTTTGAGGGAAAAAGGTAAGTTTCCTAGTCAATATCAGCCCAATCCTAGAGGAGTTCATCAAGTTGGTGAAGGACCATCCCATCATGTGAATGCTATTAAAACCCTTAGGAGTGGTAGAGTGAGAGACAACAAGGTTGCCACGCCTGATAGTGAACATGATGTAGTTCACCCTTCCGAAACAAAAACCGAGGAGACTGATAGAGTCTCTAAAGAGACCAATGAGGGTCATATTGAGCCAGGCTTTGTTCCCAGAGCCCCGTTCCCCCAACTGCTAGTTCCAACTAAGAGGGAGTCCAACTTTAATGATATATTGGAGGTTTTTAAGCAGGTAACTATCAACCTTCCATTATTAGATGCAATTAAGCAGATTCCCGCTTATGCCATGTTTCTTACGGATATATGTACGCGAAAGCGGAATCTTAGTGTCCAGAAGAAAGCCTTTCTAGCTAGTCACGTGAGTTCTATTATTCAGAATACCACTACTCCCAAGTATAAATACCCAGGGTCCCCTACCATTTCTTGCACAATAGGTAAATACCGTGTTGAGAAAGCGTTGCTTGACTTAGGAGCCAGTGTGAACTTACTCCCATACCATGTGTACCTCAAGCTAGGACTTGGTGAGATGAAACCTACCCAGATGACACTCCAGTTAGCTAATAGGTCCGTTAAAATTCCTCGTGGTGTAATCGAGGATGTTCTTATAGAGGTCGACAATTTTATATATCCAGTGGATTTCGTTATCCTAGATACCCAACATGTACCTTACCCAGAGAACCAAATACCAGTGATTTTAGGTCGCCCGTTTTTAGCTACATCCAATGCGATCATTAACTGTCGAAATGGTATTATGAACTTGTCTTTTGGTAATATGACTATTGAGCTGAATATTTTCAATATTAGTAAGCTACCCTCTTGTAACGAGCCTCAAGCTCGTCAACGCTATTAGACTAGTCAAGAGACGACTAAGCCGCTAATGACTAAAGTAATTAGAGACGAACATTAATTAATAGGAATTAATCTAACAACGATCTAAATACGAAACTAGTACCATTGAATAGGTCTCGAAAAGTTACGCGAAATGGACTACTTGAACGTGTCATTCGGAGACCGGACGCAGAAGATATCATCAGATTAGTGTGACCTTAGACCGCCTTGGCAGCCCTTATCCAAATCGTGGGTGCCTTAATCAATTTCATTGGTCTTATCTCCCACAAACCGATCGAAGAGAAACCATTTTCTCTTATTCTTTTTCTTCCTTCTTCTTTCTTCTCTCTCGTTCTACTTCGTTGTTCATCTTCTGCTAAAAATTGTGAAGAACAGATCGGTGATTCTGTAATCGGTAGGAGGTGGAGAGGATCATGGATTAGTTGGTAGTGACGGTGTTGGTTTGTATTGTGATTCAGACTCGAAGGGGGAATGAGAATCGAAGTTAGGGTTCTTAAGGATGAAGTTTGATTAAGTTTCGTGGAATTGATTTGTGTATTGAGTTCCATATGGAAGAAGATTGAAGGGTTAACGTTTAATTGTAGTTTTGAAGTTGATTCAGTGATGAATCGAAGAACTAGGGTTCTCAGAAAATTGCCTAAAGTTTTGATTGATGATGAATAAGATGTGATTGGAAGATGGGTTTACTCTTAATTGGTGTCTGATGGAAGTTGTGGTGTTATTCTGAAGATTGATTAAGAAATTGCAGAATTAGGGTTGCAGGGAAACTATAACAAGGGGTGATTGTATTTGACAGTGAGTGGTGGTGATGGTTGAGATCGGTGTTGGGTGTGTGCTTTTGGTTAATAGTTACAGATTGTTTTGTAGGAACTCAAGTTGAATGAGTTATATGGATGGAGACTGGAGTTTAAATGGAATTCAAGTTGTAGATGATCTATGTGTTGCAATGGGAGTTATAGATGTTGTTTAGATTGAACTGATTTGTTAAAGGAGTAGAAGTTGTTTTGAGTTTGGCTTGTTGTGTTTTGCATCTTTTTAGTTTTGGCAGGTTAGGTGTTGCACCAAGATGGTGCTTTAGTGCTCTTTGGCCGAGCAACGGCTCGCTCTGTGCAAGGTCAGTGGCCTTGAGCTTTTCAAATAGTCGAACCTCGATCGACCTAGGCTGACCACGACTCGGATATCTAACCGAGTCGTGTTGTGTTGACTCACCGAGTTTCGTCTTGACTGAGTTGACACAAATGGACCGAGTTAACCTTGACTTTTGACTGGACTTTGACCCTGACTTAAGACGTTGACCGTCAGTTGAACAATGGACTGTTAAAGATCGTTAGTTGACTCTGTTGGAATGGACCTTGTGTATTGGGCCGGACTAGTGGGCCGTGCTGGATTAAGCCCATGAGCTTGGGCTTAGGGCCAGAAACCTGATTTTTGTATCTTTGGACCGCTTATGGTCCGAATTGACCCTTGATTCCTTCTACAAAGTGATAGATGTTTGTAAGACTTATCTAATAGACTATAGAACCAACCTAATTGAATTACTAAACCTTAGATGGGCTAAAGATAGATAATAAAAGGGTATAGAAATGTAAATGGGCTTAGAACTATTAGTTAGATTTGTATAATTCTTGTGTGAGCCATTTTGGCTAAACTCTTAGAGTTCTCGTGTGATTAACAGTTAGTTATTAACAATGATCGATTCAAAGGATGAACCAGTGGATCGTGGATCTCGAGGTAGGCGAGGCTTGTCATCAAAAGAGGTGGGAATCGATAACGAACTCTCTTGTATTCATTATTGTTGTACAAATCTATCTTTTGTGAAATTCATGCATATCTTTGTGTGCTTGTGTGTGGTATGAGATGTGTGTCTACACAATATCCAGTATTCTATGGCTAGGGCGATACACCACAATATTACATGGCCAAAAATTATCTTCCTTTATATCCTTTTCTATGGTTAGGGCGATACACCGCAATATTACTTAATCGGAGTGGAAGTGGGCTTCAATATTACTCTTCCTTATGTGCGGCAACACACACATCTCATACATGGATGTTTATTTACTGTTATTTATGGATGTTTACTGTCTTTTAAATTACTTTGAAAAAGTTAAGTTTCTACATTATGTTTTACTGTCTCTCCGTGTATTATCGTTTTTCGATAAAACTTGCATTGTCTTCGAATCATACTAATGTTTACTTGAAAGCTAGTTGTTATTCCTACGGGGCACCCCTTTTAGGGATGATGTGCTCACCCATTCCCACTTTCAGTTTCAGAGACAGAACAGAGTTGCGCAGCAAAAGCCTCAAAGATTGAGTTCGTTAGTTGGATAGCTTCTGCTATATTTATTTGTGTTTATAATTTATTTGCAAACCAAATGACTATTGTATGTATCACTTGAGAGGAGTACTTGTATATATATTTCTGAGCGGGGCTAGTTTTGGGTTAAGTTTTTGTAGAAGATTTCTTAATTGAATGTTTAAGTAAATGATTTAGATTCTTAGTGCCTCTTTATTTAGTTAATCTCTTGGATTAGTCAGCTGCTAGCTTAGGGGGGCGCTACAAAGTTGGTATCAGAGCTCACTATTAGATCTTATATGGGCGACAATAAGATTAGCCAGTGACAGATAATGAACTAGATTAGTTTAAAACTGGGTTGGGTTTGTGAGATAAATCTTAATCACTAAAAGCAATCAAGAACTAAAATAATTTTTGAATTGATTGATTAATTTGTTCAATATGTTGATTGTTTGCTTCTTGTTTTGCGTGTATATATATCTATGAAGTAAAACTTGTAGGTTGAAACCAATTATTTTATAGTATAGAAATGTCAAATAGAAGAGATTAGTTAGTCTCAATTAAACGACACTTAAATAATCTAGCACTGGAGAATAGTGAGGTTTGAAATTCTGGTGTGTTTGTGTTGTCTTTGTTCGTAGGAAACCATCGTCGAGTCTGGCTAACCTGGACAGGCCAACTACAAGCTTGGATTACCATTCATATTAGGAAGACTTGCTTCTATTAGTAGACTGATAGATCCCAAATTTTGCTTAGAAACTAATAGAGTACCTTTTCTCTTAATTAGAACTATTAATCTATTAAAGTAGAAATGAAATTAAGTCGTAAAAATAATTATGATAATAGTTCGATCATTAGTGTTAATAATAATAAATGATATTAGGATCACTAATAATCATAATTAACACTTATCAAATAATACTGTAACGAACTTTATTTAATTAAAATCTTATTAGTAAATATATAATGATAAAAATTAATAATTAGGGTCATGTAGCTACGCAGAATTATTAATAATTATCTACGGCCAGATTTTTGTAAACTTAATAAAATTAGAAATACATTCTTGTGTTTTGAAACCAGGTAGTTAATATAAGACTTGTTAGGATAAGACTTAAGAACGTACGAATATACATATTGCATAAAATTAAAAGACTGAATTGTTAGTAATCTTATACCCAAATTATATTTAGTCTAATAACTGATTTAAAGAATCATATTTTTTTGGGAACTAATAACTGAGGAAATATTGATAGGGAATAAATAATTTACGGGAACATAGATTCATTTGACAATAACTAAATTTTATAGTATTTGGATGCCTAGCACAATAATATACTTGAAAGAAAATAAATTTATATATTAATAGTAAACCTTACATTGATAGGAAAATCTAAAGACTTTTACGATACACTAAAATTTATGCAGACTCAAATTGAAATAATAGTAAATTACCAACGCCAATATTTTACAAGATTTAGTATACGAATCTAATAAGAATAAATAAAAATTAAGTATATCAATCCTTACGTGAATGTAGATTTATATTTAGAAAATTAATATCTAGAGTACCAACTAGACTATCCGCAAACCAATAACGATCCTAATAAAGATAGGTAAAATGGTAGCACTGCTGATAATAGTATTTCATAAATTTTATTACTATCAAATTTTAAAGTAGATGGTAAATGGGAAACTTATATATTGTATAAAAATAAAGTATACATGTTAGATAGTATATATTGTATAAAAATAAAGTATACATGTTAGATAGTATAAATTGAAGTGAAATCAAATTTTTATTAATTATACCATTAAAATGAATTTAATTTTTAAAATAAATTACGATATTGATATTTTAATAAAGAGATTAAATCTATTTAATTAGATAAATAATATAAAATTAAATTGGACATGTGAAGGCAAAATAGATAAATTTGTATAATAAATTAAATGACTTAATTTTGATAAAATGATGATTAAAAATTAAATTAAAATTTTCATTATACAAAAAAATGTAGGATTTAAATTAATTGAAAATGTAAGATTAGTTATAAGGATAAATTACATCAGATTAATAAATTATTAAATATTAAACCATAAATTTTAGTGCGAAGAGCCTAGACATACTTATCTGTTAGAATCAAATTTACCATAGTGAACTTTGAGACAATCACTTTATGAAATCGAAATTAGTCTTTTGAACTTAGAGCTACAAATTATAAATTATAGTTGTAGAAAGCCATATAGGTTTGTGTTTCTTTTTGCTTCGAACTCATTTAAAATGAGTTGCTTTTTTCGCGCGTTTGTAAGTATGAGCAGTACTTGCATTTAGTTGAGAGATAGTAATTCTCTATAAGGTGGGGAGTTTTTGAAGACTATGGTGGATCGATTTTCGAGGACGAAAATGATATAAGGTGGGGAGAATGTAACGAGCCTCAAGCTCGTCAACGCTATTAGACTAGTCAAGAGACGACTAAGCCGCTAATGACTCGAGTAATTAGAGACGAACATTAATTAATAGGAATTAATCTAACAACGATCTAAATACGAAACTAGTACCGTTGAATAGGTCTCGAAAAGTTACGCGGAATGGACTACTCGAACGTGTCATTCGGAGACCGGACGCAGAAGATATCATCAGATTAGTGTGACCTTAGACCGCCTTGGCAGCCCTTATCCAAATCGTGGGTGCCTTAATCAATTTCATTGGTCTTATCTCCCACAAACCGATCGAAGAGAAACCATTTTCTCTTATTCTTTTTCTTCCTTCTTCTTTCTTCTCTCTCGTTCTACTTCGCTATTCATCTTCTGCTAAAAATTGTGAAGAACAGATCGGTGATTCTGTAATCGGTAGGAGGTGGAGAGGATCATGGATTAGTTGGTAGTGACGGTGTTGGTTTGTATTGTGATTCAGACTCGAAGGGGGAATGAGAATCGAAGTTAGGGTTCTTAAGGATGAAGTTTGATTAAGTTTCGTGGAATTGATTTGTGTATTGAGTTCCATATGGAAGAAGATTGAAGGGTTAACGTTTAATTGTAGTTTTGAAGTTGATTCAGTGATGAATCGAAGAACTAGGGTTCTCAGAAAATTGCCTAAAGTTTTGATTGATGATGAATAAGATGTGATTGGAAGATGGGTTTACTCTTAATTGGTGTCTGATGGAAGTTGTGGTGTTATTCTGAAGATTGATTAAGAAATTGCAGAATTAGGGTTGCAGGGAAACTATAACAAGGGGTGATTGTATTTGACAGTGAGTGGTGGTGATGGTTGAGATCGGTGTTGGGTGTGTGCTTTTGGTTAATAGTTACAGATTGTTTTGTAGGAACTCAAGTTGAATGAGTTATATGGATGGAGACTGGAGTTTAAATGGAATTCAAGTTGTAGATGATCTATGTGTTGCAATGGGAGTTATAGATGTTGTTTAGATTGAACTGATTTGTTAAAGGAGTAGAAGTTGTTTTGAGTTTGGCTTGTTGTGTTTTGCATCTTTTTAGTTTTGGCAGGTTAGGTGTTGCACCAAGATGGTGCTTTAGTGCTCTTTGGCCAGAGCAACGGCTCTGGCCTGTGCAAGGCTGTGGCCTTGAGCTTTTCAGCCTAGTCAGAACCTGACTGACCTAGCTGACCCTGACTCAGATATCTAACTGAGTCGTGTTGTGTTGACTCACTGAGTTTCTGTCTTGACCTGAGTTGACACAGTGGACCGAGTTAACCTTGACTTTTGACTGGACTTTGACCCTGACTTAAGACGTTGACCGTCAGTTGAACAATGGACTGTTAAAGACCGTTAGTTGACTCTGTTGGACTGGACCTTGTGTATTGGGCCGGACTAGTGAGCCGTGCTGGATTAAGCCCATGAGCTTGGGATTAGGGCCAAAAACCTGATTTTTGTATCTTTGGACCGCTTATGGTCCGAATTGACCCTTGATTCCTTCTACAAAGTGATAGATGTTTGTAAGACTTATCTAATAGACTATAGAACCAACCTAATTGAATTACTAAACCTTAGATGGGCTAAAGATAGATAATAAAAGGGTATAGAAATGTAAATGGGCTTAGAACTATTAGTTAGATTTGTATAATTCTTGTGTGAGCCATTTTAGCTAAACTCTTAGAGTTCTCGTGTGATTAACAGTTAGTTATTATCAACGATCGATTCAAAGGATGAACCAGTGGATCGTGGATCTCGAGGTAGGCGAGGCTTGTCATCAAAAGAGGTGGCAATCGATAACGAACTCTCTTGTATTCATTATTGTTGTACAAATCTATCTTTTGTGAAATTCATGCATATCTTTGTGTGCTTGTGTGTGGTATGAGATGTGTGTCTGCACAATATCCAGTATTCTATGGCTAGGGCGATACACCGCAATATTACATGGCCAAAAATTATCTTCCTTTATATCCTTTTCTATGGTTAGGGCGATACACCGCAATATTACTTAATCGGAGTGGAAGTGGGCTTCAATATTACTCTTCCTTATGTGCGGCAACACACACATCTCATACATGGATGTTTATTTACTGTTATTTATGGATGTTTACTATCTTTTAAATTACTTTGAAAAAGTTAAGTTTCTACATTATGTTTTACTGTCTCTCCGTGTATTATCGTTTTTCGATAAAACTTGCATTGTGTTCGAATCATACTAATGTTTACTTGAAAGCTAGTTGTTATTCCTACGGGGCACCCCTTTTAGGGATGATGTGCTCACCCATTCCCACTTTCAGTTTCAGAGACAGATCAGAGTTGCGCAGCAAAAGCCTCAAAGATTGAGTTCGTTAGTTGGATAGCTTTTGCTATATTTATTTGTGTTTATAATTTATTTGCAAACCAAATGACTATTGTATGTATCACTTGAGAGGAGTACTTGTATATATATTTCTGAGCGGGGCTAGTTTTGGGTTAAGTTTTTGTAGAAGATTTCTTAATTGAATGTTTAAGTAAATGATTTAGATTCTTAGTGCCTCTTTATTTAGTTAATCTCTTGGATTAGTCAGCTGCTAGCTTAGGGGGGCGCTACACCTCTGAACTAGATGACTCGAACATAGAAGAGGTGAACATGATAGGAACATTAGTCGAGCAGTTATTACTGAACACTTTGTTAGAAGATCCATTAGAGAAATGCCTAGCTCACTTTGGGATTGATTTTGATGATGATAATGTGATTAATGAGGTGAATGCTTTGTTAGATTCAACCCCTTTGTTAGACACTAATAATGGATGGAAACCTAAGTTCGAACCACTACCAGTTCTAAGTCTTCCCTTGTTCCTTTTTTAGAATAGCCTCCTAAGTTGGACCTTAAACCATTACCAGATACCCTGAAGTATATGTTTTTAGGCCCATCTGAAACTTTACCTGTAATTGTAGCATCCGACCTGGATATTGACCAGGAAAGTAGGCTAGTAACCGTCCTTCAAAACAACAAGGAAGTTTTAGGGTGAACCATAGCATACATTAAGGGTATAAGTCCCACTTTTTGTATGCATCAGATCTATTTAGAGAGTGACACCAAACCTTCTAGGGAGATGCAACGTCGACCCCAATATGAAAGAAGTAGTTTGAATCGAGGTTCTTAAGATGTTATATGTAGGCATTATCTACCCCATTTCAGACAGTAAGTGGGTCAGCCCCGTTCAGGTTGTTCCCAAGAAATGGGGTAGATAATGCCTGCATCTCACATCTTAAGAACCTCGGTTCGAACTACTTCTTTCATATTTGGGTTCAGTCTACGTTGCATCTCCCTAGAAGTTTTGGTGTCACTCTCTAAATAGATCTGATGCATACAAAAAGTGGGACTTATACCCTTAATGTCTGCTATGGTCCACCCTAAAGCTTCCTTGTTGTTTTGAAGGACGGTTACTAGCCTACTTTCTTGATCACTATCCAAGTCGGATGCTACAATTACAGGTAAAGTTTCAAATGGGCCTAAAAACACATACTTCAAGGTATCTGGTAGTTGTTTAAGGTCCAACTTAGGAGGCTCTTCTAACGAAGGAACTAGGGTAGACTTAGAAACTGGTAGTGGTTCAAACTTAGGTTTCCATCCATTACTAGTGTCTAACAAAGGGGTTAAATTTAACAAAGCATTCACCTCATTAATCACATTATCATCATCAAAATCAATCCCAAAGTGAGCTAGGCATTTCTCTAATGGATCTTCTAACAAAGTGTTTGGTAATGACTCCTCGACTAATGTTCGTATCATGTTCACCTCTTCTATGTTCGAGTCATCTAGTTCAGAGGGTAGCTTACTAATATTAAAAATATTCAGCTCAATAGTCATATTACCAAAAGACAAGTTCATAATACCATTTCGACAGTTAATGATCGCATTGGATGTAGCTAAAAACGGGCGACCTAAAATCACTGGTATTTGCTTCTCTGGGTCAGGGACATGTTGGTATCTAGGATAACAAAATCCACTGGATATATAAACTTGTCGACCTCTATAAGAACATCCTCGATTACACCACGAGGAATTTTAACGGATCTATCATCTAACTGGAGTGTCATCTGGGTAGGTTTCATCTCACCAAGTCCTAGCTTAAGGTACACATGGTTTGGGAGTAAGTTCACAATGGATCCTAAGTCAAGCAACGCTTTCTCAACACGGTATTTACCTGTTGTGAAAGAAATGGTAGGGGACCCTGGGTCTTTATACTTAGGAGTAGTGATATTCTGAATAATGGAACTCACGTGACTAGCTAGAAAGGCTTTCTTCTGGACACTAAGCTTTCGATTTCGCGTACACATATCCTTAAGGAACTTGGCATAAGCGGGAATCTGCTTAATTGTATCTAATAATGGAAGGTTGATAGTTACCTGCTTAAAAACCTCCAATATATCATTAAAGTTGGACTCCCTCTTCGTTGGAACTAGCAGCTGGGGGAACGGGGCTCTGGGAACAAAGCCTGGCTCAATATGACCCTCATTGGTCTCTTTAGAGACTTTATCAGTCTCCTCGGTTTCTGGTTCGGAAGGGTGAACTACAACATGTTCACTATCAGGCGTGGCAACCTTGTTGTCTATCACTCTACCACTCCTAAGGGTTTTAATAGCATTCACATGATGGGATGGTCTTTCACCTACTTGATGAACTCCTCTAGGATTGGGCTGAGTTTGACTAGGAAACTTACCTTTTTCCCTCAAAGACTCATTTATCTGACTAACTTGGGTTTTCAACTCGGAAATAGCCTGAGAGTTAGCATAACCTATACTCTTACTTTCTTTTATCCCTTGCGCAACCATTTCGTTAATCTTTTCAGAGCTTTTAATAAACGAGGCGAGAGTCTCTTCTAAATTTGTGATCTTTTTATCCGAAGGGTTCTGAAACTGGGGTTGACCTGAAGAGTTCTTAGCATAACCAAAACCTGGGGGAGGCTGAGAATTACTAGACTGACCTTGATTCTGGCCCTTAGACCAAGAAAAATTAGGATGGTTTCTCCAACCAGGATTGTAGGTCTCTGAGTATGGGTCAAACTTCTGACGGTTCTCAAACCTAGCATTGTTATAGACAGCATGAGCTTGCTCTTCACTAACCTGACCTTCCCAAAATGAGTTATCGGGCTCTATTCCACAACTAGAGACTTTAGAGGTTCTATTAGGTTCAACAAGGGGCCTATTTTTAGACTGAACCATTTCCAAAGCTTCTAACCTTCTAGACAAAGAAGCAAGCTTAGCATCTGATGCAAAACTCGTATCTACCATATTGGTGCTACTTCTATTAACCAAGAGTCTTTTAGGGGGTTCAACACAAGACTCCCATTGTTGCGATTTCTCAGCAACAACTCCTAAGAAGGTAAAGGCATCCTCAGCACTTTTACTAGTGAACTCACCAGCGCACATAGACTCGACCATGGCTTTGGTCGAATAGTCTAAACCATCATAAATAATCTCTACAAGTTTCATCTTATCAAATCCATGGTGAAGACACTGGGATAGGAGATCATTGAATCTCTCTAAAAACCTATAAAGAGACTCTCCCTCTTGTTGCACACTAGAACTAATTTTCTGTCTAAATGTTCTGCAGTTTTATGCTTAGGGTAGAATTTCATATAGAAAGCGGAATAAGTTCTGCCATGTTTCAATGGATTCAGATGGTAGGTTGTGTAGCCAGGTCTTGGCTTTATCTTTCAAGGAAAAGAGGAACATCTTAAGTTTCAAAACTTCATCAATAAGGTCTTTTATTCTAACTGTCCCACAAATTTCCTCAAAGTCCCTAATATGAAAATAAGGGTTCTCATCATCTTTTCCTAAGAATATAGGGATCATCTGAAGAATACTAGGTTTTATCTCGAAATTAGCCGTATTGGCTGGCAATTTAATGCATGAAGCTCGGCTGGTCCTAGTTGGGAACATATAATCTTTCAAAGTTGCCATCGCTGGCACAGCTGAAGTACTAGGGGTACTTTCCTCACGAAGAGACAGATTCTCAAAACTGAAGTTTCCAAAAACAGGGCTCTCAAAAGAAGAGTCTTCGAGATCCCCTCTTCCACAAGAATAATTACTAGGTTTTTCACTAATTAATCGACCTAGATTGTCTCTTTTCCAAGCCCGCTCTCTAATAACCTCGGGCATACACTAGAAAAAGAAAAGAAAAAGAAAAATCCTAAAAGGAAGGGAAGTTATATGCAAACACAAACAAGGCTGACTCCACCACAACAAACCTAATGATTTCTAGCAAACAAAAAGCATGATGGCTCCACTTAGATTGTTTCTAGACCAGCTTCTAATCTTTCGAAAAGGAACTCGTTACAATCAGAGCAAACCTCTCTAGAATCAATCCGAGTTGAAGTAAGTTGAATAGAGGCGAGGGAAGCTGCGTGGAGCTTTGATACTCAAGGCCTCACCGGCATTACAAGGCGGCGCAGTCACACATTCAAATCACAAAAACCATCATGAACTTCGAAGTATATGCTTAAAAGAGTAACCAATATTTTTCGAATGACTTTCCTATTAAGCTCGTTACCCTATAGGTCTCGTTCTATTCCAAATTTTAAAGCTTAGGTTCGCGTTAAGTATCGTTTTCCTAAGGCGGGCAAGAAGAGAACGCTGATGAAATCCGAACCCTTATCTTGTATGGCCAGGCCTTGCCCTTTACTAGGAAATTAAAGCAGCCGTATTCAGTTCCTTGACATATATGCAAACGAAGGAATACAGTAACCCGCTGACAGGGGATTCGCGAGTGTTTCGACAAACTTACCTCCCGTTCCAGATGGGGGATGAACCGTTGTAGTCGACTCGGGACACGACTCCTATGTCATGTACGAACCCAAGGGGCCGAGGCGATATCGAAATCGCCATCCTTCTCTGCAAACAGTTTATATTTAAAACTACCCTTCCGTAGGGTTTAAAAATAAAAGAATGTCCAAATGTACAAGTCCAATGTCCAAAAAGGAAAGTACAAAAATAAAAATTATAAAAATAGAGAATATCCTAATACAATTTCTAAAAACTAAAAAAAAAAAACCTAAAAGATTAAAAACAAAATCTAATAAAAATCTCTTCTTTTTTTTTTTTAATTTTCTTTCGCTCTTTTCGATTTGTCTTTAACTCCAAATCTTTAAGTATTCACCAAAAGCTTTGGCAAATTTCTATTTCGCTCCAAATTCCAAAATCTGCAGTAAAAAGACAAAAACCCAAAAACGTAAAGTAGAACAAATAAATTAAAACCTAAAAAAAATAATCTAAAAACTCTAACCTAAAGACAAGTCCGCGTCGGCGGCGCCAAAAATTTGATGTGATTTTGAAAGTTGTAGTAAATAGGTTCGTTGAGACTTGTGAAAGCAATAGATTTTAGACTTGATAAAACTTAACAATAAAGAAAACTTAATTCAAAATTTGATTTCAAGATATTAAAAATAACCAAGACACTGATTCCACTATTACACATGAATAAATAATGGTAAATCCTCCAAAACTCTAATTATCTTTTAAATCCCTTGTTTCTTAATTCACAAATAATCAAGCATATTCTCAAATATTAATTGTATTCCCTAAGCATAGATTTCAGTTGACTACACAAAGTATACCTATCAAATTGAATCACAACTAATTAGGAAAGTTACGCAAACAATTAAGAACTCTGCAAAAGCAGTGATTGAGTGAATTATAAATTATAAATTAGAGAAAATATAATAGTTACCAATTATTCATGCATAAATAGCTTCCTCGTTGCCTTGGTTGTGGGAGAATTAGCCTCTCATCATGTTGGAAACACGCTCAAAAATCATTATTATTGCTCAAAGGGTGTTTACAAAGATGAAATGGATAAAATGATGAAAATCGGGTGTTTGCAACGTTTATAATTGTTGCAAACACTGTTACAGAGAACAATAAAGATGAACTGTTGCTGTTACTGTAGCTCTGCGACCCTCGTCTAATTGTCGTTGTCATTGTAGCATAAACGACTGCCTCTGGTGGTCTTTTGTTCTTCGTGTTCTTCACAGCAGCAGCAGAAAAGTATTCTTTGCAACTTGATTTCATCAACTCTGCGATGTTCTAAAATTCTCCCAAACTCCGTCCTCCTTTCTCCGACTCCCACAATCCCTTTTATACTCCAACAGCCCAGAAATCTTCGTAATAACTCCATATATCTTCAAAATCTTTTTTTGCGGTTCACGGATAATATTTTCTTCATTTAGCTCTTCTACGCGCATGGAGATGTCGAACTTCTTTCTAACTTATCGATTACACACTCATGAAGAATATAAACACCCAACAGACACATGCTAATCGTAGGAAAACACGGGAAAGAGTGCAACATCCCGTGAATATTCACTCACCCATGTTATATTCAATCCACGTACACCTTCCTATTTTCTTGTTTCCACACGACTTACCATATTTATTTGACCGTGACAAGTCATTCTCAACCAAAAACAGCAACAGAATTTCACCGAATCAACCCAGAATATCTTCCAGAAAATCTGTGAACTCCACACTTCTGTTTCCTTCTAACTCAAGTTCTAGCCAATTTGGGTTCAATCAAACGACTATACCAGGCCTGTTTAGGCCTAAGAAGTAAACCCAATCAATTTCAGCCTTTTAGTCTCTCTAAAACTCGATCAAAATCTCAACCCTAATTCTGCAGGTGCGATGACTTGTTTTCCCGCCAAAAACATCGTTCAAAAGGTAGAAGAAGACCTCTCCCCCTAACAGACATGGGGGTGCGAATAGTACTTGACGCCCTGAGGTGCCCCTTAGTAATTGAGGTGCCCCTTAACCAAAGTGAGAGTCCGCATAGCAAATCCTCCGGGTGTGTCCCCGCATAATTTTTCGAGCCGAATTTTCCAAAAATGTTTATTTCCCAAAAATACCTACAAACACATAAAACACCGTAATAAGTACAAAATCGAGTACCAACAATGCAAAAAATTGAGGACAACTTAGACACAAAAATGTCAACTATGGCTTGGCTGAATGATGCCTTGATGTAACATTTCTTGAATCAATTCTTCAATAACAGACTTTTGAACATAAGGGCACTTATAAGGCCTTTGGTTAACTGGAGTGGAATTGGGTTTGAGGGGAATAGTGTGGTCAAGACTCCTATGAGGTGGCAGTGTTGAAGGTTCCTCAAAAACATCATGAAATTCTTGCAATAAGGCTTGAATTTCTGGTGGAGGTGGTAAGGAAGAGGGTGCATCAGAAATGGAGGATAACTGTGCACAAAGTCCATGTGGGGTTTTTTTGAGGGAATTTATGGACCTCCTTGTTACTGATGGGCTTAAGAAGTGGAAAGTTAGAAATACCAGTAAGAGTAATTTCAGTACCCTGATATATGAATGAAACTGTCAAAGTAGTGAAATTTAAGAGCACATTACCCAAAAGTCTGAGCCAGTCAGCACCAAGCACTATATCACAGCCACCTAAAGGTAGCAATCTCAAATCCGCAGAGAAGGAATGACCCTGCATGAACCAGTTTAATGACTTGCAAATTCCAGAACTGACTGTTTTGTCACCATTAGCCACAGTGACAGCCATCTGAGGAGTAGGATGTATATTGTAGTGTAATTTGTGAGCCAGAGATGAATCAATAAAACTGTGGGTACTACTTGTATCAATGAGAATAGAAATAGAATGTTTGTTACGCAACCCAGGGATTCTAATTGTTTCACCAGAATGAGTACCAGTAAGGGCATGGAGAAAAATTTCAATATCACTGTCCACTGGAGATTCAGGCTCATCTTCCTGTGAAATAGCTTCCTCAGTAGGGGATTCAGCAACACCCTCCTCTGCAACTATCCATAAAAGTTGTTGTTTCTTACAGACATGACCCTGTCTATACACTTTATCACAATTATATCATAGTCCTTGATCCTTTCTGATTTTAAGTTGCTCAGGGGTTAGTCTTTTAATGGGAGGGTGGGTGGGGCTTGTCTTAGGAGTAATATGTGGGGGTGGTGGTTTGGGGTTTGAGGGAGGAATGGCTAAGGGCTTTGGTGGAAAACTAGACTGGTAATTTTTCTTTCCTATGGAAAAAGAATTTGAGAAAAATTTTATGGTGGATTGTGACTGTTTTTGTTGGTTAAGTAAGGATTGTTCCTACAACCTTGCTAGTGAAAAATCTCTCATGAGGGTAGTGGGATTAAACATGAGCACATTATGTTTGATTTCTTACTTAAGAGCTCCAATGAAACTCATTACATAATAGCTCTCTGGAAATTCAGGGTGTATGGTCATCATTGAAGATCTAGCAACCTCAAATTCATCAAAAAACTCATCTACTGTAGTTGTGTGAGCCAATTTATTAAACATACCCACAATGTTGTCATTAGATGGGTTTTCAAAACGAAAACAGGCATGCTCTTCTACTGTAGTTGTGTGAGCCATCTACTGTTACGAATGTTTTGTAACGGCCATTTGTAACGGGAAATTTGTAACGGCCCATAAGCCGTTACGAATGCCTGTTACGATTCCGGGAATTTGGTGTAGTGATCCAATATGTGTGATTTAGTATAACCGTTCATGACTTGTTGTGTTCTTGGTAAAACTATTCACAAAGTCTCGACTTATGTATTGGTATGACTTTTATTAGTGAAACCGATCTTAAGTAATCACCTGAGATGGTATGATCGGGTTTGTGATTTTATGTTTGACCAAATATGGGAAAGGGGAACCGATCCTAGTAAGAGGTGCAGTACATCACAAAGGGGAACCGATCCTTGTATGAGGTGCAGTAAGGTTTATAACAGAAAGGGGAACCGATCCTATGGACATGTGCAACACGTTTTTAGGCAAAGGGGAACCGATCCTATGGACATGTGCAACACATATAAGTTAGATACCATATATATGTGGGGAACCGATCCTAGTACCTAGTCAAACGAATTTTGGAAAGCTAGTGTGACTATGCACGGTACTCACATGGATGGTAGAACCGAAACTTGTTTTGGTAGAACCGTTAAACCCATGATTTGTGATTGAATGTTATTTGATCAATCGCATAGTTCTTGAAAGTCATATGAACCAATTCTAAACTTGTTTAGAAGTGTGGCAAATCGGTTTCAAGGTTGTAATTAAGTTTGAAAGAGAACTTACAAAGTTAAGATGTCGACATACTTTGAACACGTGCTATGAATGTTTATTAATTGTTCAAAGTTATTCCTTAATAGCTAAGGGAAGAGAATCCCAGGATCGAAACATAAATAAGTTAAGAATCTTTTAATTACGGTTATTAACTTCATTTTTAGGAAAATAAGAATTAGTAATGTGCATTTACTAATTAGAGATTTTTACGAGAGATTTCGATCATTATTTTTGGACAGAGCATTTCCAGGAATTATGGAAACCGAATTTGTGCTTTAATGAATATCTTGAGAATATTTTCGGTTTTGGAAATTCCTTGGTGTCCAAACTTCCTTGTCTATAAATACTTGAAGTTTGCCTTTCTAGCAAACTAATCCTTCGTAACAGCAAACTACCTCTTGTTTTGCTGCTACTGGTGAAGCCGCCTATTCGGAGAGGAGAGTAACCTAATTAGGCAAAATCTCTTACGGCCGCTCAGTTTAAAGTCTTCTTTGGGATTGAGAAGCTCTATTAGTACCGTTGATGGGAAACTAGATAATTGCGGTTTATCTTTAGTTTTCATTGATTTGATTGACTAACGGTGGTTGAACTTTGATTGCACCTAGTTTGTTTATGCTTGAGAATCTTCTCTTCTGCTATAAGATTCACTCAAACTACTTCAGAGTTTCGACAGGATCTTTAGACTGTTGTTAGTTCTAAAGACGATCTTGTGATAATCCATTGTTAACAGATTCCGTTCTGTGCGTGATTGATCACAAGAGATTCAAAGTGATTGTGTGCAGGTGTTTATTGAAGAGCTAAGAAGATTTGAAGACAAAGAATATACTGCAGATTTCTGATTTGTGGGTTCATAATCTTTGGTGTGCACAATACTTGTTTCGGTAAAAGAGGATCCAATTAATAATCTGTTTATCCTTGTGATAGATTGGATTGATTAATTGAGTAGATCGGCATCAACACAATTCTTTGGATTAAGAGTGTTGTTGGCTTAATCTTAAATGATTACTTCGGTAATTGAACATAAGATAGATTTAAGGACCTGACGAAGGAGTTTATGTTAAGATAAACAGAAGAGTCTTTGTCCGACTCATATCACTTGGTTGAATAGAGTTGATACCAAACAGATTTGTTGTTCCTTTACTGTTTGGAATACGAACCAAAGGAATTGTTCCAAGTACGTGACTTAGGTCGGAGGCGTGGGAATATAGACGGAACTAGGTGAATTATAGGTTTAGTTGCTTGGTCTCAACTATACGAAGTTAGGTGTAATTTTTTGTAGCGGCTTAATCCTTAGAGTATTCAATTCTGGACAAGGTCCCGGGGTTTTTCTGCATTTGCGGTTTCCTTGTTAACAAAATCTTGCTGTGTCATTTACTTTATATTTCCGCATTATAATTGTTTTATTATAATTAAAGTAAATCACACAAACGTTAATTCCTATTTACTTGATAAGTGAATCCTATTGTGTTTCGTTAAGTCTGAACCTTTTTATCAAGTAACATACTTCGTTGTTGTATTGTCTCGATCTCGTATCCATAGACGATCATACGAAGTGTGAACCGATTAGTTGTATTGTCTCGACTCAGTCCATAGACAATCACTTTCGGAGAAAGGACTTATAGGTAGGAAAAGTTTTAGCTTGAGGTATATTTGGGTACCCTCGCCTTTTCAATTGGCATCATAGCAGGCAAACATGAAAAGATCTAACAATCTGTGTTTGGTGCGATCCAACCTATAAGAATGAATCTAATAAGTGATTCAGTTAACGTACCACCAAGATTTAATGGGGAAAATTACCCATTGTGGAAATCGGTTATGAAAGCTTTCTTCAATCCCGAGATTTTAACACATGGTTATTAATCGAAGAGGGATACCAACGTCCGATGGATTTTTCGGAATCAGAGTTTAAACGCTTAGCGTCTTATACTCTTGAAGAAAGAGTTCTTGCAAAGCAGAATTCTGATGGTTTGAATGCCATCATACATGCGGTTAGTCATGATCTTCTACATCATGTGCTGGCTTGTAGAACTTCTAAAGAAGTATGGGATATTCTTGAGACTGTATTCGAGGGAGATGAATCTGAAAAAGAAGCTAGACTTCTCACCCTTTCATCTGAATGGGAACATCTCAATATGGATGATAATGATACTTTCGAGGAGTTTAACTATAAAATTTCTGAGATTGTTAATGCATCTTTTTTCCTTGGAAAGGCCATACCTCAAAAGGAAATAGTATGCAAAATTCTCAGATCGTTACCATCCAGATACGAGTCTAAGAAACATGCCATAATAGAAGGAAATGATCTTTCTACACTTTCTCGAAGCTTTCTTATAGGAAAGTTAAAGATCTTTGATAGAGAAATTCTGCTGAAGAATCAAACTGAGAAACGTTGCCAAGAGGTTAAGGCACCCGTTGAAAAAGAGCTTGACTCAACTATTGTGCTTTTAGCGCGACGAATTAAGAGCATTTTATCTATTGATAAAAGTGTTCCTGATACACTATAAGTTTGCCATAAAAAGGGTAATGATGAAGTGCAATGCTTCAAATGCCGTAGAGTCGGACATATGGCAAAACATTGTCCCAGCAGAAGAACTAGGAAGTGCAATAAGGCGTATGTCTCCACTCTTGTTGATATTCCGGAGGAAGAATCCAATGAAGAAATATCTAATTGCAATGCACTTCCTGCCAACTCTAACTGTGATGATTTCGGTGAGTCTAATCAACTCCTAGAAAAACATGAGTTGGAGATTAAGGAAAATAAAAGGTTAAGCCTGGTACTTTAAAGCCTTTTGAAATTCCTCTAAGAAAAAACCTGTATGGTAGAATCTGAACAAGAAAAATTGGGTGAAATACCAAGAGAATCGGAAACTAGTCTTTCTGATGACACGACAAGTTCTTCATGTGAAGAAAATAATCTCACTGCAATTATTTGCGAAATCAAACTTATCAATGCTCTTCGAAAGCGGATAAAGAAGACTGGTAAATTTCTGGGTTTTCAAAAAGAGATTGCAAACTCTTGCAATTACAAGAGAAAGAAAGAACAGAAGGAAACACAGCCCATTGTGTTTATAAGTCATCCTAAGGATGTCTTGCTAAATATGATGAGAATAATTCTCACCTCAACACACACTGATTGTGTTGAGATATGCATCCTCACTTGTTGCCCAAAAAAATTCTGATTGTGAGGAAGCATAAATCTGGGCAAGGTATTCATGTCTGTGAAAAATAATGAATATTTCTTATTTTTGGGAAAAATAGTTTCGGTTTCCTTAAACCAAATATTTTTATATTCCTTGATTTTCTCCCATCTTATATATCTTCTTCCTGTCCGAAAGAATACTATCATAATTCAAAGGAGAAATCTGTAAAAGAAGAGTCATCTCTTGATGATTTAACACTCTGTGCATCAGTTATGACTAAAACTCATGATGTTTCGCTTCATGATAACTCTCAAGACTCTCTAAGAAAACAGATTCTCACTGTTGTAGATGGTGGATTTTCGACAAAGGGTAAAATTGTAAAAAACTATACTCCGGATCCGGTAATCGGATGAGTATTGAGGCCCATGTATCTCATTAAAGCATCAAATCTCATGCCATAAATCTCTGACTGAGAAGGCTGTCTCTCAGAGTATATGTAGATGTGTAGTCTCCCAGATGAGGCCACGACACATCTCATGAATACTGAGCAATTTCAGTAATTACTCTGTATCCGGCAATCGGATGAGTATTGAGGCCCATGTCTCTCATTAAAGCATGAAAGCTCATGCCATAAATCTCTGACTGAGAAGGCTGTCTCTCAGAGTATATATAGATGTGTAGTCTCCCAGCTGAGGCCACGTCACATCTCATGAATACTGAGCAATTTCAGTAATTACTCCAGATCCGACAATCGAATGAGTATTGAGACTCATGTCTCTAAGCGTGAAAGCTCATGCCATAAAACCTCTGATCGAGAAAGTCTCTCAGAGAAGATGTAGATGTGTAGTCTCCCAGTTGAGGCCACGGCACATCTCATGAATACTGAGCAATTTCAGTAATTACTCCGGATCCGACAATCGGATGAGTATTGAGACTCATGTCTCTAAGCGTGAAAGCTCATGCCATAAAACCTCTGATCGAGAAAGTCTCTCAGAGAAGATGTAGATGTG
Source organism: Papaver armeniacum (assembly GCA_023531295.1). NCBI lineage: Eukaryota > Viridiplantae > Streptophyta > Magnoliopsida > Ranunculales > Papaveraceae > Papaver > Papaver armeniacum. Next base: position 60,302 of record JAJJWW010012013.1, on the reverse strand, counting down.
TAGTCTCCCAGCTGAGACCACGTCACATCTCATACTGTATATAATCGCAAGATTGGACGGCTCCTAGACAAATGTGTGCCGCTAGTATAGAGCAATAACGTCTTCAGGATGCAACCATGTTTTCCCTGACTATACAAGAGGAATATGACACTCCAGCAAGTTCATATTGCTCAACCCTCAGATAATTAATGCTCCTAGATAGGAAGCCCTGCTAGTATAGAGCCATCAGTTAATTATCTCTAATCGCATGAATATCCAGCAATATTCTACGATTCTTCGTTATATTTCGTCACTTCAATTCGTGGCAGAATTCCACGGGTTAGTGATAAATATTCAACGAGATAGGCATCTGAGCATCGAATAAGCCCTGACTAAAATGGTGTAAGTGTACTTAGAAATAATGCACAGACCAGCATTTGAATGCGCAAACGAGCATTTCAAAAATATGAATGAACGATGAACCTATGCAAAATAAGAAGGAAAAATAATAATAATAAAATATTAGCAAAGGCGCCAGGGGACTGGGCTCATCAGCTGTCCGGTCATGCCGTGACCAGTCCCGCGCCCAATTTTATTTTTTGTCATATTTTATTATTTTTCCCTGATCTCGTGAAAATTCTCTCGTTCGAGCAAATCTCCTTCGTTTCAAGGAAATTCTCTAATCTCATGATTTTATTAAAGAATAATAAAATTAGGGAAAGGTGTCGCGGGACCGAGCACCAGCCGGCCAGACATGCCCTGGCCGTGGCCGGTCCCACACCTCACGTCCCATTGTTTTATTATTTCTCTCAAATTATGAAAATTCCCTGATTTCATGAATTTTCCCTAAAACCATAAAAATTCCCTAATTTTATGAATTTTCTCTAAAATCATGAAAAATATTATAAAATTAGGAAAACTCGTGGGACCAGGCTCTAGCCAGCCGGCCATGCCCTAGCCGGTCCCACATGCCTATTATTTTATTATTGTTTGTTGTTTTAGTTTCATGATTCCATGAAACTCCCTGATTTCAACAAAATACCTTGGTTTTAACAAATCTCTTTGATTTTATGAAAATTCCCTAAAATCATAAAAAATTACATAAAATTTGGAAGAGTGCCCTGGGACCGTGCCCGGTGGACGGCCAGCCATGCCTTGGCCATTTCCGGTCCCACACTCCATCATTCCCTATTTTATTATTATTATTTTATCTCCCTCATCTCATGGAAGTTCCCTAATTTCATAAAACTCTCTAGTTTCATGGAATTTCCCTCAAATCAGAGAAAGTACATAAAATTACATAAAACTGGGAAAGTGTGGGACCGTGCTTGTCAACCGGCCGGCCATGCATTAGCCGTGGTCGGTCCCACACCTTGCAATTCCCTGTTTTATTTATCATTTTCATCATCTCATGTATTTTTCCTAGTTTCAGCAAAACCCTGGATTCTGCATATTTTCTCAGAATGTTGCTCAAATGCGCATCGGAAAATACTGAAACTCTCAGGACTGAGACACGGACACTATGGTGACACGAGCACATCCCCTTGACCGACCAAGGGTGGCTCTAAGGCCTGCATACAGCCAGTCCCACATGTTTTAATGATTTTAACCTAATTTGCTCAATTGCTCATATTAGGTTCAAACTTCTTCCAAACAATTAAGAGTTTGCTTGAACGACCATCCATTGGTCCCACGTCCACCAAGAGACGGTTTCATGACCTCATGGTCTGTTCCTCATCTCTTCATGGATATGTTTCGTTATTTGTCGCTCACACGAGCATTATTTCAATAAATGATTAAACCAGCATTTAATCATTCTTTCACCAACTGGTCCTCAAGAGACTTTGGTATTTTGCTCATTCGAGCATCTGGGCATACATGGTGGACTCGTCATCCCATGTAGCCGGTCCCTACTTCACTCTGCAGATTGATTTGCAATAAATCATCATTTCGATAAAATTAGGGTTTTGAATCCAGAGCTCTGCAGAAACCTGATTCTGAGCAGATTCAAATACTCTGATAATTTTATGTTGATTCAATGATCAACGTTTTTATTTATTTTACTCGACCCAGCAGTCAGTATCTTAAATTAATATTTATTTTGGTCATGCTACCAACAATCCATCGAATGAGCAACATTCGCTCAAACCGACAATATTTGCCCGAATCAGCAATATTTGCTCAGATTCAAGAATATTGGTTCAACTATCAATATTCAATAATTCAGCAACACAGCTTGCTCGTAATCAACATAATAATATCTCATCTCATCAGACATATTTAATTCATGAGTTTCAGAACATTTGCAAATCATGTTCAATTCAGCAATACATGGACTCATCGTCCTACAAAGTCAGCAACTGACTCCACAACCGCGAGATATCAATCGTGTCACATGGGGGGATATTAACTAGGGTTTTGGTCTGGCGGTCTACGGCATGTGTGTTCACCCACGATGAGAATGTGAGCAAGTCGTGCAACCAGTTGGAAGAGTCAGCAAAGTAGTGGCTGGAAAATTAACCAAGTCGTCGCACGATGAGCAACTGGTGTTAACACGATTTCCCACTTCCCCACTCTCTGATTCCAGCAAACTGTCACACTTCATGGGATCATGATGTTTTCAACTCCGGCATTATAAAATGTCTCTGAATCCTGATTGAAAGAACAAGATTCGAACACTCGAACATTCTCCAAAAACGAGCAATTTCTCATCAAAGTTCATACAGATAATCTTTCGTCTACACGAAATCAGATAAATCACTCTCAAGTGAGAAAAATTCAATCATTTAGAACGTTCTTACGCTGAATTCACAACACACCTACAATCTCAGATCACCATTGATCTCACGCATTTTCTCAGCTTCCCTCCTACAGATCAACCCATCCTCTCTTGTGACCGAATTGACTCTAGAACGGCCATTGTTCTTGGTTTAGGCCAGAGTATTACAGATTGATCACTCAAACTTAAAGCACTCCCTTCTTGCAGTGCATCTGTGTGAGGTTCAATATTTCGCTCGGTTCAAGGAGTCTCCACACGGTCGACTCTTCAATTCCGTAAAAACCAGCAAATCGTTTTTTCCCATCTACAGATTGGCGACCACAGTGGGAGATTAATCTCTCGGTTGCAATCTCACAGTTTCACAAGATGGCTGGTCTTAGGTCTGGTTTAGGTACAGTTTCCAATGCAAACGACGCTAGCACTAGCAACAACAACAACAACAATGAGGATATTCCGGAAACAATTCCAGCCTCTAACACTGGCGGTGGTGATATTACTCCTCCTCACACTAACACGGAAGGTCATCATCTATCCGTCCGACACCCTGAAGAAGTCAGAGGAAACCCACCACCTACCATTTCTGATCTCATCGAAGTGCAAGAGACTCTTGCCAAGAATCAGAGTGACATGGCTGCTACACAGAAGGAGTTGTGTAATTATCTCAAAAATCTTACTGACAAGATGTCATAGAAGACTCAAGGAAAGGGAAAAGAAAAAGAGACATCTCCAAATGATGATCCTGAAGTAGTTTCAATTCATATAGTGGATGGCAAGAAAGTCCCCAAAGCTGCAGACGATCCATCAACAAAGGAATCATCAAATTTCATTACTCGGGAAGATTTGGAACGCATCTTGGAGAACCGTGGAAAAGACAAGACATCACATGTCCATCGTCACTAGCCTCCGTACCCTGCTTCTACGCAAAGGATTCCTCTTCCAAAAGGGCATACACCTGGTACAACAACATCGCACCAGGAACTATCAACAATTGGGGAGAAATGATTAACGCCTTCTACAGAAAGTACTTCTTTGTGTCAGAGAAAATTACTCTCTCTGATCTTGGAAGAATGTTTCAGAAGAACAATGAACATCAGAATGACTACGTGAAAATATTCAGAGTCTAGGCCCTGGAATTTCATGATTTAAACGTTACGGAGCAACAACTGGTATACTTGTGTATCAACGGCATGATCCCGGTCTACATAGCTTTATTGGAAAATCTTCGTTTCCAGACCTTCTCAGAGCTTCATGAAGCGGCGAAGAGATCGGCAACTACTGCGCCCGCTTTACTGGAAAGAACAAAAGCTATGAAGAACCGCGAGACACTCGAAGTAGCAGAAGTCTGATCAAGAAGCGGTAAAACCTCCAGCCTTCCACAAACACCATTGCGAAGGGAGCAAATGGAAAGCCAAACTGCCGCGCAAGCATACCTCAGCTCCTTCAAAAGCACAAAGCAAGGATAAGCAAGATGCACAAGCCTCTGACCAACGCACAAGAGTTCTTGATCAAGAAGCACCTGACTTTCCTTTTTCCATTGAAGAGGTGATCGAACTCCTGGATGTCTGGGTCCAAGATGGTGCAATCAAGTTTCCATATGTCAAGAAAGAACCAACTGAAGAAGACATGGAAAGTCCTCGTTACTGCCGCTTCCACAGGTTCGTCAATCATCCCACAAGCAACTACGCAGTTTTGAAGCACATTTTCAAAGAGAAGGTTGATCCACAATAGCTTCAACTGGGGACTGAAGGAGTACAAAAGAATCCTCTCCCAGTCAGAACCTTTATACTCTTTGAACAACCTATCAAAAGGGCGGTTCAATCCTTGGTCGAACGTGAATTGCTCTATCTGTCGAAGGCATAAAGGAGAGACATGTTCACAACACTGAACCACATTGTGTCAACAAGTCCATTCCGGAAGTAATTCTTGAGCCTCCAGCCACATACCAAGAGATGTACGACTGGGGACTGCTTACCACAGTCAGAAGAAATGAATTTGGAAGAACGTTGATCGATGCTGTCACCGCCATCAACAACATTCCACTAAAAACCATCGGATCCACATGCATCACTCGACAAGAAGCTACTCATGCTCCCATATCAATCAGAGACCTTGAAGGAGCGCTCGAAATACTTATGGCTACATCACTCTCAAAGTGAACATAAGTTCAACCTGGACAAAAACCAAGTTTCACATAATCAGGAAGATCCAGGATATGACATGTCCTTCAGACGAGCGTGGATCCACGCTGAAAATATGGGTACTTACAAAGCGCCTTTTGTTACACATCTCTCCAACGAAGAAAGTTCTGATCCAGAAGATTTGACGGACATTCCATCATCAGAGTACTTTGAGGAATTTCAAACTTTAACGAGGTTGAAGCAAGAACCTGCAAAAGATGCATAGAAATTTATCAAGAGGTTCCGCACTTAGGCAAGTCTCATTCCATGTCAATGTCATTTATTTCCCCACATGCTATCCTAGCATGGGGACTTAATTATGCTAGCAACTCTACAAGACGTTATGAATGGTAGCTTCACCGCATTAGTATTTTACCAAGTGGTTGAATCTGACGTTTCTCCGAATCAAGCAATGAAACATTCATTACTGATGTCCAAACATGGCAAAGAACGCTTTGGGCGTTTCTCCTGCAAGTCCATGTGTTCCACAAAATCAGAAAGCTCTGATATCTGCACAAGTGTCGAATCCCACTACCGCAACGAAAGGGATGCTGAATCAACAGAAGATACTCCAGGGCCGAGATGATCAAACCCCTAAGACATTCGATGCTTAAGGAATATACTCTTCAACGCTCAAGCATCTAAGAAGCCATCAAATTGTACTCCCAATCAAAGAGTACAACACAAATATCTCGACGATGACACATTGATTCAACACCATAGACGATCAAAGTGTAACTAAACTACAATCGATAAGTCTTCATTATCCCATGATAAGACTTATGAAGCATAGGCAACATCATTCATACATGGATGGCACTAACTCCTTCAACATACACTGGGCAACCTGAGGTGATTCCATGAAACTTCATCAACGGGATTTCTCTACATCACAAGCCCCTGCATGATTGAGGAACTTTCTCTCTTCACCAATCACATCCAGTATGAAAACTGCTGATGCTATCTACCGCAACAACATCGACTCACTGACAAAGCCAGTTCCTGGTAAAGTTATGCTTTCAGGAGCATTCAGGTTGAACTCTCAGTACACCTTCATCTTAGCGACGCTCAACTCATCAACTAGTTCGTGAATGTAAAAGGCTCACTGGATGAAGGAGCAAAGATTATATCTATAATCATGGTTCTATTCTTTTCGGTCTTTGGAGCAACTTCAACCATGGTATCAGCATCAACAATAATCTCTAGAGGAACACCATCCATGATTTCAGCATCGACAAGGATCTCTGGAGCGTAATCATTCATGGTCTCAGCACCAACAACGGTCTCAGGAGCAACATCCTTAGGGCTTCATCAACTAATCATTCTATGAAGTGTTACACATGAAGCGGACTTTTCTAAGAACCGATGATTCATATCAAGATGTGTAGCCTGATAACATGCTCACATGAATGTCTTCCCAAAGCTGGCATGACTGGTGGGCATAATCCAAAGTCTTCTACAAGATGTTCTCATCACCTCTACAAATAAGATACAACACACTTCAGACCATGGGTTTGAAAAAACGTACTAATAGGTGAGGAATGGGACAATGCTTCCTCAACGAAAGATGTTCGTCTATGTCTATTCTATAACATACCAAAAGGACGCATTAATCGGACATACGAGCTGAAAGATATGGCCTTTACAGCTAGGTTTATGAAGTCTGAAAATTCTGTACGGGATTACAAATCACAAATGTGCACGCTTCGTTGGCTGACCTCTACAACTCCGAATTGAGTGATTGTTTTCTCATGTGACAACTCATTCTCTTAGCTTCAAAAATTTGGGTCAAGCATCAGATTCCGACGTCGTATGAGGTTCCTACAGCTTCTTGAGCATACAACATGCAAGCAGCAATTCTTAGACGGGATTCATAACTTCCACAGTCGATCGGTGTCCACCGGGTCTTTTCGCTAAGTCCTTCATCAAGGTACCTCCAACTTCGACCACCTGGGTCTTTACATCAATTTTTCTACCAGGATCCTCTATCTAGGTCCTGCCAGAAGAAGGGAAAATGAAAGAGAGAGATTCAACAAAATACTGGGGACTGGCGGTCCACTGATCATGACAATCAATTTCACAGTCCAACACTCGTGTTTCCGGGCTCTCCAGTGCTAGTCAATCATCGCAAAAGGAATGCTACCACCGGGACATGCCACCATGGTCATTACATCATCCTCTCTTGAGAGCAACCGCAGTTATGGTCCCGTGACCAGGGTTTCAGAAGTGATGTTTCTACGACTGACATAAACAAGATGGCACTGCAAGCACCATGCTCATGTATCAATCAAAGGGCCCTGATCTCAAATGAATCAATGACATTAAATCCTTCAACAACCGTTCAAGACACAAGTGAATGGTCTAAAAGCACAACATGAGTGTTTTATAGCAAGCTCGTCTGAGATGATTTTACACTGTCCTATACAAACCGACGAGCTGGGAGCAATTGGTGAAGAATATATGGATGGGTCATATACCATTCTCTTCATATGATTGTCCTCTACAACATATCCGAAATTCAAAGCAATTGAAGAAATGAGCAAGGATATGTGGCCGAAACATTGGACAACATACAATCTGAACAAGTTTTGAAAGTCTCCTGGAAGTTTACTGTTTCGCCCTTTTTAGGCCATAAACATGCTCAAAATTCAAAAATCTTCTTTGATAAACCTTGGATATTTTCTGGGCTTGAAGATGCATATGCAGATCGCGAAAATATGACTTTGAACGAAGATTCTATGGTGTTTTTGCTAAAATGCTGAAGTCTGAAATTTTCTGGTAACGTATTTCAGCAAAATTACTCGTATACTCACATGGATTCTCATTCATTCATTCACAAATCAGAAATTTCATACTTCTATGAAGAGATTACAGGATATATACTTACTGGGGGAGTCTCTAAATCATATGAAGGCTCGGCAATGCCGAAATCTCCATTGGCAACGCCGCTATCTCCATTCGGTTCGGGATTTCAGGAATTCTCCATATTCCCATATCCCAAAGAAGAGCACACTTCATCAACATGATGCTTATCTACAATGATTTCTTCCTGGATTCATCAACAACAATTATTATTTCATTCAAGGAGATGCCACGATCACCTGCACGAAAAAGGATACTTACATCGACTTTTTCATCAGTGTTGGATTCATGAGTTGTTTGCCCGGGAACAATTTGAAGACCGTCAATCGATGGAGCAAAAGTATGAAAAGAAATAACAAACCTTGGTCTCATGATCCTAATTGCACGGGCAAAGTCATGACACAAGGAGCGCTAACAACTCACCAAAGAAACGGCTGGGGACTACACGTCATTTGCTAACATCATGTAGTCCTTACTTCTGGGTTCTCCGCTCCCGTAGACTTTCTTCCATTTCCGTGGAGTCTACATTGATCCATGATCTCACTACACGATCATCCTATGGTAAAGCTAATGAAATAACCAGGAGTACAACTCAGTATCAAGGATCTCTCACCATCACCCAGAGGTTCCAGAAGTACCATTTCTTAAAGTTTCGTCCGTAGAGATGTTATCTCTGGAAACACCATCTTTGGAAGTATCATCATGGGAGTCAATCATTCTCGCAAAGTGTCTACTTCAGACATCGTTCATACAAAGCGCAGGCTTCGACAGAATAATGAATCATGGAATAAATGTGCTCACAACAGAGTCTACAAAAATGGTAACCATCCAACTCTTACATATTTACAATTTCACTAGCTGTAGTGATTACAATCTCGAAAATTCGTTCGCTCCTTCAAACCTACAAAGACGAACAAAATTCATTATTCAAAATCATGACTTGATTTTCATAAAACCGTGAACAACCCACGTAAATTTTACTATGTGAACATTCACTGGTTTTCAAAATTGGACAGACGTCCATTCTACAATTGTGAAAACTCACATACAGACATTATTTCACCATGTATGATTGTCTACTTTCAACAGTTGTTCAAAATCAAAACATTGATTTTACTAAATATATATATTTAACGTGAAACTCACGTAAATTTGAAAAATATATCTATATATATTTTGCTCCCTCGCACGAGCATCTGTCTTTGAAGCGAGAGTATAATTTCAAATATTTCCGAAAGCTCGAAGATAAAAAATTTCATGAAAGCTCATAAACAAAATTTTATTACTAACAGACGCACGTCTGTTCAAAAGAAAATTTCTCTCGTACGAGCATCCACCTTTGAAACGATAGTTTATTCCACTTTGTGAAATCTCACGTATTTAAAAAATAAAATTTTGTTTTCGTGAAAGCTCATAGACAAATTTTTTATCATTAGACTCAGGTCTATTTTGTTTGTTCCTTAAACTAACGAAAGAACGAGCGTCTATTCCTAAAACAAGGATTTCTTTTTGGGCCCGACCCTTGAATCCTTAACCGACCAAGGTTCCACCATCGAATCAGCGGTTCTACTCCAATTTATGCTCACTGGATGATGCTCTATTATGCCACTGGGGTTTGCGCTCAAACCATGGTTTGCTCATTCAGTCGAAATCCGGTAATGTCTTATCTTATAACTAAGTTCAATTACTTATTTCTGTTTGTACCTGAAAAATCACCATTCAATGCTGACTGAGGAACATGACTGTTCCTCACTAAGCAGGGGACTTAATGTAGATGGTGGATTTTCGACAAAGGGTAAAATTGTAAAACTATACTCCGAATACGTCAATCGGATGAGTATTGAGGCCCATGTCTCTCATTAAAGCATGAAAGCTCATGCCATAAATCTCTGACTAAGAAGGCTGTCTCTCAGAGTATATGTAGATGTGTAGTCTCCCAGCTGAGGCCACGACACATCTCATGAATACTGAGCAATTTCAGTAATTACTCCGGATACGGCAATCGGATGAGTATTGAGGCCAATGTCTCTCATTAAAGCATGAAAGCTCATGCCATAAATCTCTGACTGAGAAGGCTATCTCTCAGAGTATATGTAGATGTGTAGTCTCCTAGATGAGGCCACGGCACATCTCATGAATACTGAGCAATTTCAGTAATTACTTCGGATCCGACAATCGGATGAGTATTGAGACTCATGTCTCTAAGCGTGAAAGCTCATGCCATGAAACCTCTGATCGAGAAAGTCTCTCAGAGAAGATGTAGATGTGTAGTATCCTAGATGAGGCCACGGCACATCTCATGAATACTGAGCAATTTCAGTAATTACTCCGGATCCGGCAATCGGATGAGTATTGAGACTCATGTCTCTAAGCGTGAAAGCTCATGCCATAAAACCTCTGATCGAGAAAGTCTCTCAGAGAAGATGCAGATGTGTAGTCTCCCAGCTGAGACCACGGCACATCTCATACTGTATATAATCGCAAGATTGGACGGATCCTAGACATCGTGTCTGCTAGTATAGAGCAATAACGTCTTCAGGATGCAACCATGTTTTCCCTGACTATACAAGAGGAATATGACACTCCAGCAAGTTCATATTGCTCAACCCTCAGATAATTAATGCTCCTAGATAGGAAGCCCTGCTAGTATAGAGCTATCAGTTAATTATCTCTAATCGCATGAATATCCAGCAATATTCTACGATTCTTCGTTATATTTCGTCACTTCAATTCGTGGCAGAATTCCACGGGTTAGTGATAAATATTCAACGAGACAGGCATCTGAGCATAGAATAAGTCCTGACTAAAATGGTGTAAGTGTACTTAGCAATAATGCACAGACCAGCATTTGAATGCGCAAACGAGCATTTCAAAAATATGAATGAACGATGAACCTATGCAAAATAAGAAGGAAAAATAAAAATAAAAATAAAATATTAGCAAAGGCGCCAGGGGACTGGGCTCATCAGCTGGCCGGTCATGCAGTGACCAGTCCCGTGCCCAATTTTATATTTTGTCATATTTTATTATTTTTCCCTGATCTCGTGAAAATTCTCTCATTCGAGCAAATCTCCTTCGTTTCAAGGAAATTCTCTAATCTCATGATTTTATCAAAGAAATAATAAAATTAGGGAAAGGTATCGCGGGACCGAGCACCAGCCGGCCGGCCATGCCCTAGCCGTGGCCGGTCCCACACCTCACGTCCCATTGTTTTATTATTTCTCTCAAATTATGAAGATTCCCTGATTTCATGAATTTTCCCTAAAACCATGAAAATTCCCTAATTTTATGAATTTTCTCTAAAATCATGAAAAATATTATAAAATTAGGAAAACTCGTGGGACCGGGCTCTAGCCGGCCGTCCATGCCCTAGCCTGTCCCACACGCCTATTATTTTGTTATTGTTTGTTGTTTTAGTTTCCTGATTCCATGAAAACTCCCTGATATCAACAAAATACCTTGGTTTTATCAAATCTCTTTGATTTTATGAAAATTCCCTAAAATCATAAAAAATTACATAAAATTGGGAAGAGTGCCCTGAGACCGTGCCCGTTGGACGGCCGGCCATGCCTTGGCCATTGCCGGTCCCACACTCCATCATTCCCTATGTTATTATTATTATTTTATCTCCCTCATCTCATGGAAGTTCCCTAATTTCATAAAACTCTCCAGTTTCATGGAATTTCCCTCAAATCAGAGAAAGTACATAAAATTACATAAAACTGGGAAAATGTGGGACCGTGCTTGTCAACCGGCCGGCCATGCCCTAGCCGTGGTCGGTCCCACACCTTGCAATTCCCTGTTTTATTTATTATTTTCATCATCTCATGTATTTTTCCTAGTTTCAGCAAAACCCTGGATTCTGCATATTTTCTCAGAATGTTGCTCAAATGCGCATCGGAAAATACTGAAACTCTCAGGACTGAGACACGGACACTATGGTGACACGAGCACATCCCCTTGACCGACCAAGGGTAGCTCTAAGGCCTGCAAACAGCCGGTCCCACATGCTTTAATGATTTTAACCTAATTTGCTCAATTGCTCATATTAGGTTCAAACTTCTTCCAAACAATTAAGAGTTTGCTTGAAAGACCATCCATTGGTCCCACGGCCACCAAGAGCCGGTCTCATGACCTACTGGTCGGTTCCTCATCTCTTCATGGATAGGTTTCGTTATTTGTCGCTCACACGAGCATTATTTCAATAAATGATTAAACCGGCATTTAATCATTCTTTCACCAACTGGTCCTCAAGAGACTTTGGTATTTTGCTCATTCGAGCATCTGGGCGTACATGGTGGACTCGTCATCCCATGTAACCGGTCCCTGCTTCACTCTGCAGATTGATTTGCAATAAATCATCATTTCGATAAAATTAGGGTTTTAAATCCTGAGCTCTGCAGAAACATGATTCTGAGCAGATTCAAATACTTTGATAATTTTATGTTGACTCCATGATCAATGTTTTTATTTATTTTAATCGACCCAGAAGTCAGTATCTTAAATTAATATTTATTTTGGTCCTGCTACCAACAATCCATCGAATGAGCAACATTCGCTCAAACCGGCAATATTTGCCCGAATCAGCAATATTTGCTCAGATTCAAGAATATTGGTTCAACTATCAATATTCAATAATTCAGCAACACAGCTTGCTCGTAATTAACATAATAATACCTCGTCTCATCAGACATATTTAATTCATGAGTTTCAGAACATTTGCAAATCATGTTCAACTCAAGAATACATGGACTCATCGTCCCACAAAGTCAAGAATCGACTCCACAATCACGAGATATCAATCGTGTCACATGGGGATATTAACTAGGGTTTTGGTCTCATGGTCTACGACACGTGTGTTCACCCACGATGAGAATGTGAGCAAGTCATGCAATCGATTGGAAGAGTCGTCAAATTAGTGGGTGGAAAATTAACCAAGTCTCCGCACGATGAGCAACTGGTTTTAACACAATTTCCCACTTCCCCACTCTCTGATTCCAGCAAACTGTCACACTTCATGGGATCATGGTGTTTTCAACTCCGACATTATAAAATGTCTCTGAATCCTGATTGAAAGAACAAGATTCGAACACTCGAACATTAGCCAAAAACGAGCAATTTCTCATCAAAGTTCATACAGACAATCTTTCGTCTAAACGAACTCAGAGAAATCACTCTCAATTGAGCAAAATTTAATCATTCAGAACGTTCTTACGCTGAATTCATAACACACCTACAATCTCAGATCACCATTGATCTCACGTATTTTCTCAGGTTCCCTCCTACAGATCAACTCATCCTCTCTTGTGACCGAATTGACTCTGGAACGGCCATTGTTCTTGGTTTAGGCCGGAGTCTTATAGATTGATCTCTCGAACTTAAAGCACTCCCTTCTTACAGTGCATCTGTGTGAGGTTCAACATTTCACTTGGTTCAAGGAGTCTCCACACGGTCGACTCTTCAATTCCGTAAAAACCAGCAAATCGTTTTTCCCCATCTACAACTGTTAAAGGTTGTATCAGATATCATGAGCTGATGATAAAGGATTCAAAAGAAGTACTAGCTAATCTTCATTCTCAACTGCTGGAGATGAACAAATCTAATGAAAGGGGAAGTGTTCAGAGGAATTTGAATCCAGTTTTTGAAAGCAATCTTCACAAGAACTGAGAGAGAGAGAAAAATAGACATCAATTTTTGATTTCTTTAAATGATTGTATTGGTCTATTATGAATAAAATTATTTGATTTATAATTTTTCTTGTGATAGTTTTCGATTTACATAGCATGTGCTTGAATGCTTTTATCTTATTGCTATGTATGTTTATGGGATGTTTGATTTAGGTTTTACTACCTTAATATTCGATCTCATATGTTGTGAACCCTTGTGGTTTGGGTGACTTTTTGATTTAGCAGGATTAAGTTCTAGCCCATGTTGGTAGGCTTTATCAAAGAATCATGAGGGGTTCTGGTAGAAACAATATGTAAAAAATTCACAATATGTTGAATCGGTTTTGGCTTAGCATAAAAGCATATGTGTTTCGATGGTTTTCAACTTTTGCTTGCAATTGTTAAAACCGATTTTCAACCTTTCTCTGGTAAAGGTTGGTTGTTGTTATTCTTTTGTTTTTGCATAAGGATGACAACATGATGATATTTCGATATCAATACTCCCTGGAAGAATATGCAATCATATTGGAGAAGTGGATGCGAAATTTGAGGTAACAATCTTCTTAGTTAATTGTTTTCCTGTTTAAGAAAAGCCTGCGTTTATTTCATATATATTTATTGCTTTTGCTTAACTAAATTTCGGTACAATTGATGTTTATTCCATTATGTGTGTATGGATGTATGTGTAATTCAATTGGTTCCGGTAACAAAAACTATTGTTATCTTGCTTTATTGTGTGGTATTAATTGTTTAGGATTACGAAATTTCGGTGCAATTGCGGTGCTTTTAATGTCTATATTGTTTCAATTGCTTCCGGTTGAGGTGAATAATTATGCAAGTTGAGTTATTTGGTTTGTATGAATTATTTATGGCTTAACGAAATAAAAGGTTTACGGGATGAGTTGTTTAGTCCAATTTGATTCCGGATAAGAGAAACTAAGTTAATTCTGATCTTAGTTAGACTTATCGAAGCGAGGTTTCGGTTATTCAAGTCTAATCGAATGCCTTAACAAGAAATGCTAGTTAACTAACCTAGTACTTGTCTTGTTTAAAATTGAAAGGTCTAAGTTTATGGATAATTAGAACCTGATGAGAAAAATAGAGTTATCTTTATTTTGGTCTTATCGAATTAAGCGATTGTTTTTGTACAATCGGTTTAGCAAAGGGACTAAGGTGCTGAGTTGATTTTTGGTTTGCTAAACTAAAATGGAAAAATTGTTTCGGACAATTGTTTCCTTGGTAACATATCAAAATAAAACTACTTGTAGTTTCGGTTTTTGATATTGGTTATCAGAACATGGTGTGTGGAACCCTCGTGCCTAACTCTACAAATTGCAAGTTTAATTTGAGATTTGTAAGATTCTTTTCGTGTTGTCCTTTATTTTTTCGTTTCTTTTTCATTTTGTGACAAAAAGGGGGAGAAATATATGGAGTAAACAAGTGATACTGGCATTGATTTTATATTGATTGGTATCGCTAAGGAAAAGAACATTGGTGCTTAAACGTTTTATCTAAACGAAAGAGTGAAAGCACAGACTAAGGGGGAGTAACATATCATATGAATTGGTATAACAAAGACGTGCGGATTGAACATCTACCTATATTCCTTAGGGGGAGTATTAGCTTTGTTATTATAATGTCAACAACGACACTTTCAAGGATTGAATGTAAGCAGTTTACTGTGCTGTTGAATTCGGGAATCAAGCGTATGTGTAATGAATTCTTGTAATTTGTTTATCCATATGATGTAAGAGTTTTGTCACTAAAATTTACAAAGGGGGAGATTATTAGAGCATAGCTCGGTTGAACCCACCAAGCGTTGGTATGTCAAGTTTGGTTGTCATATTTTAGTGAATCAAAACTCATGTTAAGAGTCGCTTGATTATGTACTAGAGTCAACTTCGTATAGGTTAGCTTGAAAGTATTAGGATAATGAGACTTTAAAAGTATTGCGAAGACTTGAAGATGTGAAGAAGCAAGGAGCTACAACGACAACAATCATCCTTCCACTTGAGGTTAGTAATACTTGACTTGAACTATTTCATTCCCTAACGTATCTTTCAAGTCATGCATATTGAAAACAAAACTGTGAAGCATATTTGAACTCTAGATAGACATAGTATTAAGGAATACAATAATAGGTTTATTGCTTAACCATTAAACTTTGTAGATAAGAGATCGCCATAATCATTTGAATGCTATTGTGATTATGTATGGGTATGCGGTGAGGTTTCATCCTAGGGAACAATATTTTACATGTGTTCTAAGGAAGTAAGTTCATAAACTTGTTTGTGAATCGAAAAGGAAATCGCCAGGCGTTATTGGGATTGTTATTCATTGCATATCTTGTGAACATCCACTACACCAAATTCTGGGATTAGAAACAGAACCAAGCCGTTACTAAAACGGGTTGTAACGGCTCTCGCCTGTTGCAAAAGTGGGTGTTACATTTTTTTTGTAACGGCTTTGTGGCCGTTACGAATTTTGGTTGTAATGGCCCTCGTAACAGCTGTGAGCCGTTACGAATTTGCCACGTAGTAACAACTCCGGGCCGTTACGATTTTTTTTTGTAACAAGGCTGTCGTAACGTCGTCGAGCCGTTACTACGTGGCACATTGTAACAGCTTGCAGCCGTTACTACGTTGCAAGTTGAAACAGCTTACAACCGTTACGAATTTTTTCGTAACAACAAAAAAAATTATTGCTAGTCAACATTGACCTGGTCAAAGTTGGTCAATATTGACTAATTTTGACCTGGTCAAGGCTGACTAGCAGTGCATTTTCTGTCGGAAATAAGCCTGACATTTCAAATAACCAGCATGCAACATTTATACCATCCATCATCCACATTCAACAATCAATTCAAATCACATTCAATAACCAATCCACACATTCTTTTCAGTACCAATTTTTTTTTTGTTAAGTATCAAATTCTAAGGGAAATACATAGAAACTTACTAAGTTCCTAAATTCAGTTCATAGAAACTTTCTAAGCTCCTAAGTTCAGTTCACAAATTCTTCTAACTTAAATCACAGATACTACAAAGAAACTTACAACACTTGCAGCTTCTAAGGGACCTAATGAGCCAAGCACTTCCCAAATACTAGTCGCCAAGCACAAATCAGCCCTAAGCTATCCTTGCAGCATTCTTCATCAAGTTCTCCATAATCCCTGGCTTGAAGTTGATAATTAACAACCCATGCTACACAAAACAAATCAAAAACATCTAAAAGAATACCAGTATACCTTTTATAGGGTGGAAGTTTCAGAAGGTTCATATAAGTAGCTGAGGTTGGTAATCTATCAAGAGCTTCTTCAGAAGCATCACCAGCAGCCCTGCAAATCGAAACAGTCCAATCAGCACATGTGCAGGTAATTTATTTAACTTTTGCTATTTGGACACGCATACCAGGTAAAGAAAATGAGAGAAAATGACATTTTCCTTATAATTTTCAATAACCTTCAAAACTGAGGCTCCAGATATTTGAAACCAAGCAATGGTCCTCGGGAGCATCCAGTCACAAACCTGTAGATAGCCTTGTCATTTCTTATAATTCATAATGCCGATGCTTGATGGTAAATTACAATCTAAGACTGCAATGCTTAGCACGCAGGTAGTGAGCCTAGTCCTTTTTCCATTTTAGGTGATATCAAAACATTTAGGTCCAGTAACTTAACTAAGTTGGCTCAATCATTCAATGGTAATAGGTGGCTCTACTTAACCTACAAGCTATTGCGCATTGTAGGTTGTATGCAATCAACGACTTACTTCAAAAATTTCTTCTGATTTTCCAAAGAAAAACTCTTCACAACACCCCAAAACATTTCGATGACATAATGATCCTACAAAAAAAAAATCCAGATGAAAGATAAATATAATCCAATGATCATTGACAACAACCTCGAGAGGGAGAATTATGCTGAGAAGCACAGAGACACGACTTACAGCATGGTATCCACCACTATAATGAGCATAAGTTCGCAAGTCGTCCACATCCAGGCCCTCAAGCGATCCAGATATTAGAAGCTGCAATACAAATATTTGTGTATTTAAGCACAACAACTATATTTACACACTTGAAAATTCATGAACTTCGCATTTTATCATTCTGTAAGAGAAAATAAAATTGTATACTGACAAAAATATTTTTCACTAACTTGCAGTCAAACAAATGCTGACTTCTATGCAGTGGGTTTCTTGACAGTTAATAACAAATGCTAAGAAATATTTTAAAGAATAATCTGGATTTAATAGAAGAAAAAATGCAAATTAACTTCAGAAATTATTTACTAGTACAACCGTTGCCACGGTGGGAGGGCCGACCGAAAAACTTGACGAAACGCCACTAGTACGTGCTTGCACGGATTGAATGAGTCAGGATCTGGATTGGTCAGGCCAAAGCCATTGCAATCTTGCACATGCCATAGTTTGTGTTGCACCATCATGATGCATTACTTCTTCACTTCCAGCCATAGTGGTGCATTATTCCTTCTCAGGCTTGAGACAGCTGCAACCAAAGCCCATCTACCCTGCACTCCATCACCAGAATTATTGCATCAATACCACCAACAAACATCCACCAGAAACACCATCTTCCTGCAACAACACCACATATACCATCTCTTTTTCTCAATCTTCAGGTTCAAAAGCAAGCAAACTCCACCAGAACTGCACCACAATACCCTTTCTAGCTAGTTCAGCTTACAACCCCTGTAATCTTAGCTACAAACACACCCTACTGCAACCATATCGTTACACCAACTTTTTCGCCTCATGTAACTCATGCATAACCACCTCATTGTAACAACACCAGAACCTATAACTTCAGCTCAAGAATGGGCTCATTTTCTACAATTACTTGGTAGGCCTGAGAAGATGTATATTTTATGGCCTACGGTGATACCGCAAGTGCACGGTGTCTGTTATAAAGCACAGGGCAAATACGAGTCGAACCACAGAGACTTGTGGTGCTAATGTTGATCTAAGGCTTACTTGACTGAATTTCAGGTGGAGTAACAAGTGACAGAGCTAATGTTTTGTGTCGTAGAAACGACTGAAGTTGTTTTAGTGACTCTAAGCTAAGGCAGTGGCAATGTGGAAAGCACCAGGGTGGTGAATCCACCACTAGACTCTTTGCTAAGGCAATTCAATTCATGTTATGTTCTTATACCTTCCTAAGAATGATTCTAAAGAGTAATACATCACTAATCTCACTAGTTCCCCCCTAGTATAGAGTGTCTTATCACAAGACACTCTATCACAGTTCCTTAGTTGCTTACTAAGCATCACTCATACATTGTTAAGCACATACACCTTCCTTGGCAGTTCTAATGGGGGATTTGATCAACCTTTCACTCTAACTCTCTCCTAGTATTGGTTGTCTTCTTACAAAGACAGCCAATCACAAGAGAGTTAGATTAGATTAACTAATTACTTTCCTATTTCTATTAAGCACAATAAGAACAGCAACATCAAACTGATTTTCTCAACATAAAATCCAGGGTTTCAACAACACCCCAGCCAAAATAAACTACAAAATTAAATCTAAGTGACACACTGGCTAATCCAGGCGTAAGTCTCTTTCACAAACCCCTCCTTCTATTTATACATCCCCAAAATTTCCCAAAACCCTAAAATTCTTTAAAATAGAAATTAAATAAAATCACCTCTCACCCACGTCTCTGAATTGCTTTCCTCATTTGTCAATCGCCTCGAGACGCCATGCATGTGGTTTGGTGGAAATCCTAGCTTCAATCGTCTCAATCCTAGCTTCTAGGTTATGATAGAAGCTATGGGTGGAGAAGAGTGAAGTGAGGATGGTGGTGTAGGTAGCTAGGGTGATGGTGGCTTGATGCGGGTGTGGCAGGAGATGGTGGTGGTGAGGGTTCAGGTATGGTCGGGGCGAAGAAGAGGTGGAGCTCGCAAGCTCTGCAACAGAGAAGAAAGAGAAGGATGGAGAGAAAATGAGTAGCTCGATTAGGGTATAGGTGTATGGGTATTTTGCTGTGAGACACGAACATCGGGGTTTGATGAGAAGGGCCTAGCGAGCGTAGGATGGAGCTGATGGAGATCTGAACGGTTGAGGATGGTAAGCGGTTTTTGAGCGATCTGGTGTTGCACGGAGCATCAAGAGATGATGTATAGTGATGGAGCGACCGTTGGATGTAGCTGAGGGAGATCTCAATGGCTCAGAGTGAGCGGGCTCGGATCCGGGTCATGGGTAGCTCTAGCCCAAGTCTACCTTCTTTGGTTTGCAACTGATTCGCACGCGGGCTTTGGCTATCTGCTCCATAGATGCTTGACTCCAATTCTTTGCTCTTTTGCTCCTCAGATTCTCCGAGCTTTATTTATTACCTAAAAACACAAAATTAATTAATACAAATATTTATTCTTGAAAACAAAGAAAACACGTAATGCTGGGATAATATCTGATTTCTAAGCGCAAAAGATGAGTAAAATGCCAATAAAAAGGTGTATAAATATGCACTATTTAGCACTCATCAAATACCCCCAAACCTGAATTTTACTTGTCCTCAAGTGAAACAGAAAATGAAGAAATCCTAACTATACCACTGTCGTAGGTCTCTCGAATGCATTTAGCGTATGCACTAAGCCTTTAAACCCCTAGGTGTCCCTAGTGGACGAGTTGTAGTCTCGTGAGGGTTTACAAGAGGTGTACCCACAAAACCTTCTCCAACTTCGAGTGTAAAAGAGTCTCAAGCCTCCAAGAAGCTATGAGGACATAGAGTTTCTGCATGCTAGTAATGAGAAGTTAGAACTATCGAAGAACGCCTTCTCATCCTTAAGTCTTTGAGCGAGAAGTAACCATACCATATGAAAGAATTCGGATTCGATTGTGATCATAAGTCTCAACTTCGCTCACCATTAGGGTTTTATGATAATTGCACTCAAAAAGATCGCTTTTAGTCTCTCATGTGTGCAGGCGGGGAGTAAAGAGAGAAATCTCACGTTGTAGGTAAGAAGGATAACCTTCCGAAATAAAAACTGAGACTCACGTTCTAAACTTCACAAAACTTGACAATTTTTAACTTTTCTACTCAAATTCCTTGTTGTTTGGATTTTTCTTTTTAAACTCTTCTTTACCATGGTGGTAGCAAAAATAAGAAAATAAACTACAATATTTTTTTTTTTTTTTTTTTTTTTTTTTTTTTTTTTTTTTTTTTTTTTTTTTTTTTTTTTTTTTTGATAAGTGAAAATAAAAATACAAATACAAATAGTGAAACAACTAACTCCATGGATAAAGGACTTTATCACTCAATTTTTCCACAACTTGTATTGTCTTGATTTTATAAATTTTATTAATTCTCATCCTATTTTCTTTTCGTTTTCTTTGTTGCACGTAAACCTTGGACCTGCCTCAACTTTTCTTTCCATATTCTCGATTCTACTCCAGTTCTTGACGATGATGTGTTTCTATGGGTCTTGCTGATTGAGAGAGAGTGATGCTAACTACAAATCGGTATTTAGAAGGAGTTTTCATCTTTAGACGTCACCCTCATGATTGACAAAAACTAGCACTCAAGAGATCAAAAGTAGTGCTGAAAATGGTGCGAAGTTGGGTAGCTCACCATTCCTACCCGAAATTACGTACGGTGACACACACTCTAAAAGCTTTTCTAGAAAGTCACAAAGAGTGAAGGTCGGTACCTCGCTTGATGTAAAATGGGTAGTCTCCACTATGGGGGATCACAAATCTACTACCGAATATCTAAACAAAGACCTAATTCGCCCTCCGGGTATGGTTAAATCCAACTTTAACGCTCTAATCAACTAAGAAACCCGATTGTGTTCTCCGGTACTTCCAATTCTGTTATTTCGGTCAGATTCTCTATGTAAACATAGCTAGAAGCATGCTAGTGACTCTAAAATCTCTAAAAGTTGGAGGTTTTTACAAAAAGAGTTTAATTAATTAATTAATTTTTTTTTTTTTTTTTTTTGAAAATAAAAGATAAGATAAAAGACTAAAAACTCTAAATGCAAAATAAAAACTAAAAACTCTAAATGCAAATGCACCCCAAACCTAAATCAAACATTGTCCTCAATGTGTCAACAGAGATAGGAAAATTAAACAAGTCACATACCATGAGAACTATGCTGAAAAGATAAAAGGGAAGAGATTACCGGATGTCGGCAAGAGCAAGGTTGAGCTTCATTCGTCAAGGCTAGAATCCAATATTCTCAACGGAGATCATATCGGATTAGCATAATATATGTGCAAGAAGACTCAACCGAATCAAGAAAAGAAAATTTAACAAGTCCTACTGGATTATATACATACCATAAACTAACATATACCATCTCTTTTTCTCAATCTCCAAAAAAATGTATTGCCCGAAGTTCAAAAGCAAGCAAACTCCACCCGAATGTGGGCTGAAATTTTTGTGCACCAACACAGATGAGGCACAATACCCTTTCTAGCTAGTTCAAAGTTACACAAGTTACAGGGCTTATATTCAGTTCATCACAATGCGCAAGTTCAGCGGGGTCATGCACAGGGTTGCAGCTTAATTGGTTCTCCAAGGTGCAGCACAACTCACAGCTTCAGGGAGCTGGGGTTGGAGCACGCCTAAGGGTCTCAAACATTTAACACCCAATCAACCCCGTAATCTTAGCTACAAACACACCCTAAAAACCACGATGCAAGGGTTAAAAACAAAATGATGCTACAATGAAAACAAGGCCAATATCAAGCACAAAAATTACAGGCACACGCCAAGTCCCCGGCAACGGCGCCAAAAACTTGGTAGGCCTGAGAAGATGTATATTTTATGGCCTACGGTGATACCGCAAGTGCACGGTGTCTGTTATGAAGCACAGGGCAAATACGAGTCGAACCCAACTCAACCACTCTCACTAGTTCCCCCCTAGTCACTACCAAACTCTCTCCTAGTATTGCCAAACCGCCCTATTTCTATTAAGACCATATCGTTACACCAACTTTTTCGCCTCATGTAACTCATGCATAACATCCCCAAAATTTCCCAAAACCTAAAATTCTTTAAAATAAACCACACAACCAAACCCATTCTCATAACCTCATTGTAACAACACCCTTGAAACCTATAACTTGGAGAGAAAATGAGTAGCTCGATAAGAATGGGCTCATTTTCTACAAATTACTTCAACTCCGAACTCAATGGCTCGTCCATCACACCTCACAACTCTCATTACGCGGGCTTTGGCTATCAGATTCATTCACTTGCATAACAACAACACCCATTTCAGTCCATTGTTTCATTGCCTTCAACAACCTCATCATTGCCTTCAACAACCTCGAGATCTAATTGCAAATTGCAATACCACAAATGTTATTCCTACGACTGATAAGAAGAGATGAACACAACAGAAGAACTATGGCAAACAAGATTTCTAAAGTGAAGGCGTTATTGTAAATGAGATCAAGAGCGCCATATATCTATCTACTGGGTTCCTAAGAAAAATGGTTCCGAACAACACAATTTAGAGATTCGGTGACATCGGAAAGTAATAATAATTGATTGTGACTAGAAGAACACTTCAACAACATTACTGGTCTTGTACATGTTTCCTCACCAAAAAAAAAAATTACTTGTAAAATATTTTTCTCCTATCTGGTTTCTTTGTCTTTTTTTTTTTTTATAATTCACTTTGTCTATCTAGTAGCCAGGATATATAAATTTAATGGCCTAATGGGGATACCAATATTTACCTACAAAAGCCCACCAGGGATCAACAAAAACTTCTTATTTCGTAGCCTCTAAACCTCATGCTGCTACAATTCACATGGAAATTGCGGTGAAGAAGCATCCCTTCCCTACACCCATAACGTTAGCCACTGACCAACCCTGATCTTCTTTGTAACACTCCACCTGTAATTGATTAAACACGGCAGAGTAAAGAATTTATGTTGGTAAACATTCATTTGCTATGCAAAGGCAAAAAAAATGAGGATCGCGCATGGAAAAAAAATCAGTACCGTGTATGTCAATAATTTGCCATCTTTCAGGCCTGAAATAATAAAGATTGATTCTCCAATGACTGCTGTAGTTGCATATCCTCTAGCTTCCTTCATTTCATCACTTACTATCCATGAGTTCTTACGAGGACCAAATACCTCAACGCTTGAAACCATGTTCTCTCCGTTATAGCCTCCTACCGCGTATCTGCGGAGGAAGTTAGGAAAATGAATGTTGTTCAATAAGAAAAGACGCGAGATTTAACAACTTTACAAGTGAAGAAAATTCACTTACAATTTCTCATTCATAACGATTAAGGAGTTAAACCCTCTTCGAATGTTCATACTTGGGATGCCGGACCAAGAAACTAATTTTCTCGGATCAAATCGTTCAACTGAACTGTTATACACAAAATAATGTCAGTAAAACAAAAATGAAAAAAGTTCATAGCAACCACTAAAACTGCTATTTCCCCCAGTGTATTTCCTAGTAGTATAGTCTACCCATGTAACATGATTCTACCCCATGAAAGGCGGACAATTTGCTGACCAATCATAGACCTTTGCACCCTTTGAAGTGCTTCTTCATAAGATGCTCTACATTGGAACAAACAAAGCTAACTGTTACATCCAAAGAAGTTTCATGCTTTGACTCCCAACGAACCTAACATAAAAGCTGAGTTGAATACCTTAATGAAACTATACAGTTACATTTAGGAAAGCAAGTGTACCTAGTCCCGAACTGTACAAAGCCGCATCCTTTACCCAGTGGTACCTGTACTGAAACAAGCTCCCCAAATTGCAAAAAGATTTGCCTCAGTTCCTCTTCAGAGATATTTGGATCCAAACCACCAACAAATATCTGTAGATGACGAAAACAAGTGAGAAAATAAAACGTTCAGAAAAAGAAATAAAAAGGTACACAAAAGCTGCAGTGTTTGACTTACTGTTGTGTTATTCAAATCTTTGTCTGCAAAGGGTAACCACACACCTTCATCTGCTGCTTGAGCTTCAGTCTTTCAACTTGAGATAAAACCATTCCACATCAAACCCCAACAACCTTCACCTGGTTGCCATCTCAGTTTCCATTGCAGCAGCTGCTTCAATCTCCAGGTAATGTTAAACCCATTCTTTCATTCAGCCTTCCCAACACCATCACTTCAGCTCTGCAACATCAACTTCTCAACAACACAACTAGCACCAGCTGAACCCTTACCAATCTCAGTTCTAGACCACCTCCAATGCCATGGCATGACTGCAATCAGTTCAACCATCAACTTCAGTTCATCTCAGCCCACACAATAATTCAGTTCCATAACTCAATTTCCCATTCTTGAATATCACCTGCAATTGCTTCTTTCCACACTGCAGACAACACAATCTCAATTCTCAACTGCAACCCTAGCCACTGCACTTCAGAAGCTCCATAATCCATCTCTCCATGCACTTCAGAAGCTGCAACTTCAACACTTGAACCCTACTTCGTCTCCAATGGCTTCTAATTAAGAGTACAGACTGCAAACGACACACTCACAATAGATTAGGGTTTATATTGCAGAATACTAAAAACTCTAAAAAACTTCAAATCACAAGAGAAAAGGGAATAAAAAACCTCAGATCTGGATTAATCCGATGAAACCCTAAAATCACATGATTAAATAGTTCCAACTTTGAACTCCCATAAACAGCCTGAAATCAGATGATGAAACCCTAAAGTTTGATTAACAAACAAACCCTAAAATCTGATTAACAAACTGAATCCTAAAATCAAAAAAACAGAAACCCTAAAATAGATTATGAAAGACTTACATAGATTATGAAATCGAAATCATAATCTCGATTAACAGATGTGAATCTGCAGGGAAGAAGAAAAGAGATATGGTTTTTGTGAGAGGAAGAAGAGGGGCAGGAGCAGAAAAGAGAGAAAATGATAAATCGATTTATCAATTTCACCAAGGCATGGGAAGAAAAGCAATGGCACCCATGTGAATGGCACACGCATGGGATGAAATATCCTCTAGTGTTATTCATCTTGGGTGTAAAAACAACAGTACGCGTGTGAGTGGCACATGTAAAAACTCTAAGTGTTACGTCCCAGGTGTGACCAAGCGTGTGAGTGGCACGCCTATAAAAAAATTCGTAACGGCTTGGCTCTGTTACGAATTTTTTAAAATTTAGTAACGGCTTCAGCCTGTTACTAATGTTTTGTAACGGCCATTTGTAACGGGAAATTTGTAACGGCCTATAAGCCGTTACGAATGCCTGTTACGATTCCGGGAATTTGGTGTAGTGATCCAATATGTGTGATTTAATATAACCGTTCATGACTTGTTGTGTTCTTGGTAAAACTATTCACAAAGTCCCGACTTATGTATTGGTATGACTTTTATTAGTGAAACCGATCTTAAGTAATCACATGAGATGGTATGATCGGGTTTGTGATTTTATGTCTGACCAAATATGGGAAAGGGGAACCGATCCTAGTAAGAGGTGCAGTACATCAAAAAGGGGAACCGATCCTTGTATGAGGTGCAGCAAGGTTTATAACAGAAAGGGGAACCGATCCTATGGACATGTGCAACACGTTTTTAGGCAAAGGGGAACCGATCCTATGGACATGTGAAACACATATAAGTTAGATACCATATATATGTGGGGAACCGATCCTAGTACCTAGTCAAACGAATTTTGGAAAGCTAGTGTGACTATGCACGGTACTCACATGGATGGTAGAACCGAAACTTGTTTTGGTAGAACCGTTAAACCCATGATTTGTGATTGAATGTTATTTGATCAATCGCATAGTTCTTGAAAGTCATATGAACCAATTCTAAACTTGTTTAGAAGTGTGGCAAATCGGTTTCAAGGTTGTAATTAAGTTTGAAAGAGAACTTACAAAGTTAAGATGTCGACATACTTTGAACACGTGCTGTGAATGTTTATTATTTAATTGTTCAAAGTTATTCCTTAATAGCTAAGGAAAGAGAATCCCAGGATCGAAACATAAATAAGTTAAGAATCTTTTAATTACGTTTATTAACTTCATTTTTAGGAAAAAATAGAATTAGTAATGTGCATTTACTAATTAGAGATTTTCTGAGAGATTTCGATCATTATTTTTGGACAGAGCATTTCCAGGAATTATGGAAACCGAATTTGTGCTTTAATGAATATCTTGAGAATATTTTCGGTTTTGGAAATTCCTTGGTGTCCAAACTTCCTTGTCTATAAATACTTGAAGTTTGCCTTTCTAGCAAACTAATCCTTCTATAACGACAAACTACCTCTTGTTTTGTCACATCGGTGAAGCCGCCTATTCGGAGAGGAGAGTAACCTAATTAGGCAAAATCTCTTACGGCCGCTCGTTTAAAGTCTTCTTTGGGATTGAGAAGCTCTATTAGTACCGTTGATGGGAAACTAGATAATTGCGGTTTATCTTTAGTTTTCATTGATTTGATTGACTAACGGTTGAACTTTGATTGCACCTAGTTTGTTTATGCTTGAGAATCTTCTCTTCTGATATAAGATTCACTCAAACTAGTTCAGAGTTTCGACAGGGATCTTTAGACTGTTGTTAGTTCTAAAGACGATCTTGTAATAATCCATTGTTAACAGATTCCGTTCTGTGCGTGATTGATCACAAGAGATTCAAGTGATTGTGTGCAGGTGTTTATTGAAGATCTAAGAAGATTTGAAGACAAAGAAGATATTGAAGATTTCTGATTTGTGGGTTCATAATCTTTGGTGTGCACAATACTTGTTTCGGTAAAAGAGGATCCAATTAATAATCGGTTTATCCTTGTGATAGATTGGATTGATTAATTGAGTAGATCGGCATCAACACAATTTTTTGGATTAAGAGTGTTGTTAGCTTAATCTTAAACGATTACTTCGGTAATTGAACATAAGATAGATCTAAGGACCCGACGAAGGAGTTTATGTTAAGATAAACAGAAGAGCCTTTGTCCGACTCATATCACTTGGTTAAATAGAGTTGATACGAAACATATTTGTTGTTCCTTTACTGTTTGGAATACGAACCAAAGGAATTGTTCCAAGTACGTAACTTAGGTCGGAGGCGTGAGAATACAGACGGAACTAGGTGAACTATAGGTTTAGTTGCTTGGTCTCAACTATACGAAGTTAGGTGTAATTTTTTGTAACGGCTTAATCCTGAGAGTATTCAATTCTGGAAAAGGTCCCGGGGTTTTTCTGCATTTGCGGTTTCCTCGTTAACAAAATCTTGTAGTGTCATTTACTTTATATTTCCGCATTATAATTGTTTTATTATAATTAAAGTAAATCACACAAACGTTAATTCCTATTTACTTGATAAGTGAATCCTATTGTGTTTGGTTAAGTTCGAACCTTTTTATCAAGTAACATACTTCATTGTTGTATTGTCTCGATCTCGTATCCATAGACGATCTCACGAAGTGTGAACCGATTAGTTGTATTGTCTCGACTCAGTCCATAGACAATCACTTTCTAAGAAAGGACTTATCGGTAGGAAAAGTTTTAGCTTGAGGTATATTTGGGTACCCTCGCCTTTTCACAATTTCTTTATTGTTTAGATTCTGTAATTGTTTAAGCACCTGATTAAGTTGTTCTTTCATATCAGAAACATCTTTACCTTATCCAACTGAGATTGTTGCTTCTTCTGGGTATCCTGTAAATCCTTAGTAGCTTGAACTCCTTGTCCTCCCATGGTGTCAGGAAGGAACGGCTCTGATGCCAATTGTTTTATAATGAACAAATTGAAACAACAAAAGACCGGAAATAGTAACTCTGATTCGAAAATCAGCCTGAGAACCTAAGTTCTTTTGAATAACAATATCTGGATAAACAAAACGGTCGCCTTCTTACACCATTAATAGGCTAAGCCCTAATCAGGAAAGAGCAATCCTAACTAAACACGTGGTTGGATCCTAGCGGCTAAAATAAAGAGAAGATAGAAACTATAAAGGCACCCCAAGTTTAACTAAATACACCCTTCCTACAAGGCAACCACATGACAAAAACCTAAGGTTAAAGGAGAATCGACTCTAAGTTACCTTGGTAACAAAGCATTCAATATTTACTGTTAGATGAAATCCTGATTAGACTCAAGCTAATATATTTCAACCGTTAGATCGAACTTAGCTTGTTATACACAAATGAAATGTACCCTCATTTAGGTTTATGTAACCGTACATAAACGTGTACACCATGTTGGCTCAATGGTAGTTAACCGAGGTTAGATATATGAACACTCTCATATCAACCTTATTCATCTTAACCATAACTAGTTCAAATGACTCAAATGAAACTAGTTAAAGAGTTGTTCAATTGTTATATTCTCATAGAAGTATACAAGAACACAATTGAAGCAAAATTGGTTTGATTCACTCGAATCAATTCATGAACATTATAGCCACGCTTTGCAAATAATGCATTCCTTTATATATAAATGTATTTGTTCATGTCACAACCGATTTTAGAACTTTAACCACTCAAGTATGCAAACGGGTACATATACTTAAGTAGCCGGACCAAGATTGTTTTCGCCAGCATGCGAACGGGTACCCACACCTCCAATCCCAGCAGAAATTTCCGGACCTGAACCTTACGCAAGTATGCGTACGGGTACGTGTACTTAGGTACTCGGAATTCACAAACCAACATGTACGCATACAGTTATGCACACTATGGTTCCCGGACATGGATTACACATATGAAAAGTGCATAACATGTTCATAATCCAATATTGGTTAATTGTTCTAAACTCTTATTTCAATCATTGAAACTTTCTTAGAGGATGACAATAGCCGTTTTCACACACTATTAGCATCAAAACAATTTTCAAGATATTGAAATAATCATAACGAAACATTCCAAGTCTACACCAAATGATTGTATCACACAAACCATGTAAGATGTTACTCGGCAATTTTCACATGATCATCTTTTAACTTTCGTCAAGAATATATGATGAACTTGGTTGAAGCGAAAGCTTGCCAACACATATTTCGAGAAATATGTAAGCGAGTTAATCTCAGCTCGAAATCTCAAATGTGTATAGCATTAAACTATATAGTACTACGACTTATGTCTCAATGTAGGAGATAGAGTAAAAATAGACTTTCCAAGTGATAGATGAGTTTCAGTCTCCATATACCTTTTGTTGATGAAGTTCCACAAGCTCGCCTTAGTAGTTCTTCGTCTTCAGTCGATGAATGCCGTGTAGTCTAATGCTCAACTACACAATCTATCCTAGTCCGAGACATCTATAAGTAGACTATAAATCAAGACTTATAGTTTTGATCACTAACATTGACAAACAAGCTTGAGATAGCAACGCTTGCGAGTTCGACCAAGCAATGCTCTAACAATCTCCCCCTTTTTCAATTTTAGTGACAAAACTATCAATACATATAGATTACAAAATAAATAAACTTTGTAGCTTCTCATCCAAATGCTTGATCTCCTTGGTTCTTCAACATTACTCTAAATCTTCGTCACTTCCAAGTACTCCAATGATTCCAAATGTGTACAACTCAGCATCATCGTTGTTGAAGATCCGTAGCTATAACAATGAGAAAACAGTTGCTCTCAATCATTGTTATACAGTGTCATAGTATTATTACACGGCATCAAAGTTCAATTGTATCACAACTTTGACAACAATACTATGGTGATATGTATCACTCCCCATTAGTCAATACTTCATCTCACAATGAAAACCACTCCCCCTTACATAATGTTCTGTAAACCATATGTATTTGTAGTGTGAACTACACATTAATTCTCCCCCTTTTTGTCAATAAAATTGGCAAAGGTACGAAAATTAGTGGGATCCTCATGAAATTTTCATAGAGATACTTCATGACCAAAAGAGAACATCATATCAACTTGTTTAGATGTCATCATATAGCCGAAGCTAAATGCATTCATCAAGGAGTTTATAAAGATACAAGATAACCCCTAAAATATTCCACAGCTGCACTCCCCACAAAGATTTGGAAATTAAGCACAATCTCAATTAAGAAGTCTCCCCCATAATATGTCATTCTCGAAAGAACAACATGAGCGACCTTACTTTTACAAGAAAAGAAGGATTTCTTTGGACATTAACAAATCACATAAGAATATGAATTTGTATCCAAAAATCTCAATTGAATTAACCACAAGGAAAATGATCAATTCAATTGGCCATGCTCAACATAGAGAACTTACAGATCAACACAGTATATACACAAAGATGTGGATCAGGGAAAGACCAATACTGCGGAATAATCAAGGATTCATTCTATTTTTCATCACTATTTGCACAATGACATATAATAGACTTAATACTTGTAAACAAAAGTTCATCCTTTCTTCCATCAATATTTGCATAATGACATAAAAGGTTTAACTTTTGTAGTCAAAAGTTCATTCTATCTTTTATCAATACTTTCATATCGACATATAATAGAGATAACTTTTGAATAAGTATGGGACAGTCAAGGTTGACGGAGTAAACAACATATCCCATAACAATATGAAATATATAAAACCATAAAGATTAATACTGCAAAAATCATCTTCCAAAACAACTTTAGAATTTAAATAAATAAATCTAAAAACATTGCAAGATGAAAAACGTTGGCAATAGCTATGTGTACTCACAATAATGGCTATTCCAAACCCTAGTTATCCTTCTTCAACACAAGAATAAATTCTCATAAGAAGTTTCCTAGACAAAGATAGATAAAGCACAAAAATCTAATCATCATCTTCATCATCGGAGACCATGAATGTGGAACGAACCTTATCCATGTCCTCCTTGATTTCGGGAAACTTACTAGCAATCACAAGCAATTGTTCTTGCACACACTTTACCTTGGCATCAATCTTACAAACACCTTTATGAATTTGTAGTATAAGCTTCATGGAGGAAGAATCACTTGAGCCATCAAGAGCGTCACATCTTTGTCTCTTGCAAGCATTCTCCTTCATACGTTTGAAAGTACAAGGGCGCACAAGCTTGGGAGTTCCAATAGAGTTACCAATTGGTGCAATGGAGAAGGTGCGACAAATTGGCTCAATCAAGCAAGGATAGCCTAACTTCTTGTTGTAAGACTTCATCGACAACATTTGATAAATGATAAACCCACAAATGTTGAGACTTAGAGTTCCCAACTCAAGGAAATAGACCAACTCCGCAAACTCACGACTCCAACGAGAATTCTCAACTGTGGAGGGACAAAGATTAGATATACCAAGTTTCCCAAAAGACATCAAGGCAAGACTAATACAGTTGGTAGGAAATTTTCCTTCATTCTAATCAACACCCTTACCACAAAGACCATTAGAAATGGTTTCATAAGATGGTCTTTCACGACTAGGTCTTAGAGGAATTTTAGTAATCCTTGAAATCAACTCTCTATTTACTTGAATCCTTTGTCTATTTATCATGGTCTTTAATTCCATGTCATCATAATTAACATCATAGATGTTATCATAGAAGATTCTTGTAAGAGTGTCAAAACCTTCACCAGGACCATCAAAGATATTTCCAAGATTGAATATTTCAAAACATATCAAAT
The DNA here is from genome assembly GCA_023531295.1 of Papaver armeniacum. NCBI lineage: Eukaryota > Viridiplantae > Streptophyta > Magnoliopsida > Ranunculales > Papaveraceae > Papaver > Papaver armeniacum. The sequence goes on along the minus strand of JAJJWW010012013.1, from coordinate 28,312 downwards.
CCTCTTTATGCCCACTGGTAAAATCCAACTTCTTTTCTAGAATAAACCCATTAGATAAAATCCTTTCAAAAACCTTCCTACATGAATCATTGACAAATCTAATTCTAATGGAACTTTGATCTATTGGTAAGTTCATGCTAGAAGAAGATGAAAACCCAAGTTTTTTGAAACCTCTTTTGAAACCTTGAAATTCTTCATGAGATCTAGAAATTAAGAGCTTAGAGGAAGAGAAAAGACTTACTTGATATGTTCCTTGAAAACCCCTTTTTACTTTTTGATATCCAAGAATGATTAATGGAGAAAACACATGAACCCTAGAGCATTCACGTACGCATACAAGATGGGAGGAAGAGGAAGGTACGAGTACCGCTCCTTTTATATACCCAAAGTTGGGCTTGGACCCGTTTCTGAACCGCGACCCACTAAAAGAATGTAGGATTTCTTAGGTGATCAACCACCAAGGTTATGCCACTCGCGAAAGCACACAAACATTCGAAAAGACGGTGCAGTAGAAAGCTATTTCACAATTATCCTGAAGAGGACAACAAAAATAAATTAACCCAAGTAAAAACAAATTAAACCATTTTCTTGCCCCATCTCAAGATATAGATAGAAATTGGGTAGTGCATTTAATGCATTTATTGTGAGAAGGGACGTGAATGGTTAAGAATAATCGGTTGAAAGAGACGTGTCAAGAAAAGAGTGGAAGAAGAAACACCTGTAATAAATTCCGTACATAAACAAAACGAGTGAAAATGAACAATCGCAAGGTAAAGATAAGCAATTGCGGCACTTTAAAATATTGGTTCTCATGACATTCTCTTCTTCGCAGAGAAGACATGAGAAGAGGCAAGATGTAGGACCAGAATATCGCAACTCCAATACTTCGCGAGATTAATAAACGACTGTGTCGCGAAGGAGTCGCATGGAGGTAAATAAATGACGTAATAGATGACGACAGTTAGAACATGAGGAAAGTATGAAGGCTTGGCGAGATTTAAGAGTGTCGCGAAGGCAAGCAGTTGTACATTCGCGAGCATTCGCGAGACACTTCCGAAAATAAGGGACAGTATAGTTGTCATCCACTATGTAATACCCTATATAAAGGGTCGAGTAAGTCTGTTGTGAGGGAGGTCTTTTGAATTGTGAAACAAGTCATTAGGAGAGAGAAAGGAAAGAGAGATTGTAATTTCTTTAACTTTGTTCTACATTTCTTTGTAAATCATTCAAGAAAACAATTAATAAAACACATCATTGTTCATCTTCCAATGGATTGATTAAACAGATTTGAGTGAGGGGTGTAGTGTGGGAAATCCTGCAACTACATTTGCGCTAGAAACAGGGATTGAAGAAGATCAACCTTGTGAATTGGAAGAATTAGGGATAACAAGAAAGAAATCTTGAATAATTTTTAACAAATGGCTAGGAGAAAGAATGCATCAGAACTACCAACGATCGTAAGGAGAAGTGGAAGATTAGTGGGAGAAAGAAGAAATGAAGTAGGTGAACCATCAAGGATAGATGCAAGAAATGGAGAAGAAGATCCAATTCAACCATCAACTCAACCACCAATTCAACCATCAACTCAACCACCAATTCAACCATCAACTCAACCACCAATTCAACCAGCACTAAACAGAGTAATCGATGATGATAGAGTGAGCGTGCATACATGGAGATCAGATTCTACGGAAGAAAGAGAAGAAGTACAACAATTGATGAATAATAGACAGGAAGAGAGAAATCGAGAAGAGATGGGAGAAACAATTCGTGGAAATGAAGAAATCGCGGCATTAGAAGCGCTGAGACAGACAATACACGAAGAAAGGCGGTTAGAAGCAGAAGAACGCGCGAATCTAACAAGGCAAAACCACGAGTTGAGGATGGAAAATAGGAGGCTGCAAAATAGAAGATCAAGAAGTAGTAACAGATCGAGATCAGGATCGACTAGAGAAAATGGGAGAAGAACATTAGTTGCGGAGAACATTAATGAAGAAAATTTGGAAAGAGAGTTAAATCATGGCGAAGAAGGTCGCGAAGAGAGAGAACTAATGGAAAATCGTTATATTTTGGTAAACAATCACGATGATGGAAATCAAGAAGATAGGCAGCCTCGAGGACAGAATAACCCAATTAATGAAGAAAATCAGGAGGAAAGAAGAAGAGCACTACATGGGAGAGAAACACAAAGGAAACAAAAGGAAATTGAAGATGATATTGAAAAGCATTACATTGAGCAAGCACGTCTAGCCCGAGAGAGAGAGAGAGATGAGAGCAGAAATGGAAAATCGGGAATTAGAAGAAGCGATCCGGCAGAATAACCATGATAATCGAGAGAGGAGGCGCGAGCGAAATCGCAACGATGGAGATATTAACGAAAAATACGAAAGAGTACAAAAAAGTAGACACGAACGAAGAAGGAGAGAAGCGAGAATTAAAGAGACCGATCGATTCAAATTACGAGGCAAATGAAAAAATTCCGCAAGAATTGGCTAGAGATGAGAGGAATATTGAACAGTAGAAGAGAAGGGGGAGAAGACAGTTAGATGAAGCTATCGCGGAGGCTGCGAAAAATCCTTTTACATTAGAAGTGCAGTTAGGAGGAATACCCCCAAAATGCAACTTACCAGCGCTAACTAGCATTTTTGATGGATCAACTTGTGCAAGACAACACATCAAGGCTTATGTGAGATGTATGCTACAATGGGAAAACCATGACGCTATATTATGCAAATACTTTGCGTCAAGTTTAACAGGAGAAGCATTGAAATGGTTTGAGGGTTTACCAAGGAATACGATCACGTCATTCAATCATTTACAGGCTATATTCTTGGGGGCGTATATAAGTAACAACTCTTCGCGACATGGCATTGAAGATGTATTTGGACTAAAACAAAGAGTTGGCGAGAGTTTGAGACATTTAACCGTCGATGGAAGACGATGTGCAGCGAAATGGCCGGCGGGGGTAGATGAAAGATACCTCATACTTTGTCATTCATAAATGCTATGTTCGCAACCAATCTATTATATGTTCGAGGTTTTCGAGTTAAGAATACAATTACAATGACTGAATTACGAGAGCTCCAGGAGGAATATATTGCTTTAGAAGAAAGACGAACGAGATGGAATCTTACCCGGTGGCAAACACAAATTCTAATGTTGCGAATGGAAGTTTATTACCTCAACTAATACACACAGTGGCGAGCACATCGCAAGGTCAACAAGAAAGAAAAGCAGTTGATATAGAACCAAAATTAGTAGCTATGGGAAGTCGCGATCAGGAAGAGTTTGAAAGAGAAAGAAATTTCTACAACCGTGGCGGAAACAATAAAATTCAAAGACTTGATCAACCACAAGAAACCTATGGAGGTCAAAGGTATAATTCGCAAGAGACTTATGGAGGCCAGAGGAAGAATTATCATAGAGGACAGCGAAGTCGCAGAGTAGTGTGGGAGGAAATTAAAATGCCGCCATTGAACACCAGTGTGGAAAAAATATGGGAAGCAATACTTTTGATGGAAAACATACCTGCACCATGGAACATGGGAAGTGAACCACCACCTGGAGATAGAAGTCACGAGTTCTGTTCTTACCACCGCTTTCATGGGCACCTAACAAATGACTGCAGAAACATCAAGAGAATCATCCTAAGAATGATTGATCAAGGAAAGCTAAATCACTTTTTAAAAGAAGAAGAGAAAGTTCAACATTTGCCACCCCCACCTAAAGGGAAAAGAAACATTTGTTATAGAAGTTGGGGCAAAAGCTAAAAATTTGTTTTGCAACTCCATTGTCCACTCATACCGCACTATTGAAGATTTTCATGACAATGTACTTAGTAAAGTTTTCGCGAGAGATGCTGATGATAAAGAAGTGATGAATGTTGCGAAGACATCGCAGCTAAAAGAGTGGCAACCGCAGATTATTTCTTTCTCGGCTTGAAGAAGTACCCAAAGGAAGAGAAATACATGATAGCCCACTGGTTGTGAAGCTGGAAATTAATCCAAAACCCATTGATGGCGAAGATGATGAAGCGGAAAATTGTTGGGTAATCAATAGAATATTGATTGATACTGGCAGTTCAGTCAACATTCTTTTCTACCATACTTACAAAACTATGGGAGGAAGGGATGAAGACTTGATCCCTTCAACATACAAAATATATGGTTTCAACGGTACCGCGAACAAACCCAAAGGAGAAGTGCACATGAGGATACCCTTGCAGGGGTTATCGACTGATATTTTGTTTTGCGTAGTTGATGTGGAATCTCCCTACAATGCATTGATTGGAAGACCATGGCTTCATCAAATTCTGGGCATAGCATCGACATACCATCAGTGCATAAAATTTCCACATCCTAGCGGTGTCGGAATTATAAAAGGAGATTGGATAGAGGGGCAAAAGTGTTATGAGGTGGATGTAGAAAGTTGCGAAGAGAGAACAACAAAAAAGAAAGGTTGGAGGAAGAATGTACAGGGATGAACAAAAAAAGAAAGACTAATGGTAGATGCCATAGAAACAAAAGAAGAAGATCTTACGAAGTGACTGCACAAAAGCAACTGAGTATCATGATGCAAAGGAGACATTGAAATGGTGGACTGATGCGGAAGCAGAAGGAAGTAAGAATAAAAGGTGTAAAAAATGAATAATTGCGAGAAAAGATAACAATTTAGTGATGAAAGCATGATAAGGATAAGAAGCAGAGATGATGGTTGCGGAAAAATTGTGCGAGAATCTCGCCACGAAGAATGTATACAAATCTATTGAATAATGGAACCGAGATTGTGCGATAACCCATGAGACAAATGATTGAATAAATTGATAACATGAATGAGTGAGTGAATGGGACAAACCTTTATGGCGTACACCCTAGTTCGCGAATGATATTTCGCAAGAGGCAAATGTAAGACCTAAAGTACGTCATATAAGGGGTATCTCTTAACATGGCTCGAGGTGGAAGGTTACACCGCTCCCGAAACCCGGGTCATGGAGATTTGGGGCCCATGAAAGCCTATCCTGGGAGATACCTTGGATTTCCAACTATATATATAAGGTTATACCCTGGTTGGACGCCCGAGGGTCTCTTCCAAGGAGTCGAGTGTATGACCAAGGCGCCGAGGTACACGGTTGAGTCAAGAGTGCGGGGAGCATGGAACTTCCTTACCACTCTTGACAAGTCTTGGCACATGCTGCACTCGCCCGAAGAAAACTCCACTTAGGGTGCAGTCTCGTAACCATAAACCATATAGGTATAAGGGATAAGAGGTGCGAAAACAACTCAGTTGTTGTTAAGACCGGATGGGAGGAGCTAGTCTTGTATGGCCGATGTACGCCTCCTTGAAGGGGCAACCGGGGGAGAAGATAAGGGCGGCACCCTCCATTAGGGAGCTGATAAGTGTCAAAAGACGCAAATGTCATGAGGCTTTATTCTCGCAAGAGAATTTAGGCTTGTCATATTTGTGCAATGATCCTGCAGAGGCAATAATACTAACGCGAGGGTAAGACGAGATCAATGGGTTTTTACATGAAAATGTAAGAACGTCCTGCGATTTCGTCGCAAAGACGACAATGTGCCGGGATTTTATGGTCGCAAGAACATTTGAACCTGCCATATTGTCGCAAATATAACGTCCTGCAGAGGCAAAAATACTAAAGAAATGATAAGACAAGGTCAATGGGTCATTATATGAAAGTGTAAAGATGTCCTGCGATCTTGTCGCAATGAGGGGTGGCAAAATAAGACCTTTACTTAGGAAGGCATAATAAGACCACACAAATAATGATAAGGCAAGATCAATAGATTTCTTAATCCATGAAGATATCTAACGATCTTGTCGCAGTGATAATGTATAAATTTAAAAAAATAAATAAATAAAATAAATATCCCGCGAGAATGATTATATTTAACTCGCGAAGTTGATTATATCTTATGGACAGAGGGAAGTTGATTATATCTTATGGACAGAGGCAAGTGTGAAGTTATAATTACAAAGAAGGGTTGTTCGATTAATATATCTGAACAAAGGAAGCAAAAGTTGAAACTTACATTCAATAGTCGAAGATATATGTATACAAATATTACAAGAAAGCAAAGAAGAAAGAGAAGTTATTTCTTTGCTGGTTCTTCTTCTTCATCTGATTCTTTGGTTCCATCACTCTCGTCGTCAGATTCTCCTTCTTCATTAGCTTCACTATCGAAACATCCGAGACAGGCAAGTTCTCGGAACTTCTTCAAATGAGAAAGGGATATGAATGAAGAGGGATGTTGTGATCCTTACAAACTATTTCCATAGCTTGATTGCGAAAACGAACAACATCATTATTAAAATTCGCCACTGTAGTTTGGAATTGCTTCTTCAATTTAGAATATCTACTCTCGCGAAGAGAGAGATCCTTTGCGAGACGCTCTTTTTCGATTTCAAGCTCTCCAATCCTTGTTTGAAATCTCTTTTCAGATTCTGAAAACATGAGGAAATGAATTAATGTTAATAATACAAAGGGAAAAATAACAGAAAAGTAAAGAAGTATAACAAACAACCTTCTCTTTCAAAGATCATGTCCTTGATTAAGGAAGTTTGCTCGGTGCGAAGACTAACATCAACACCTAAGTTATTTCTAGCGTTATCTAAAACCTTCGCAGCCCAGGCAAATTCATCATCATTATTTATGACGAAAAGTGAACGAATTTGGTCTTCTCGCTCGCTAAGCATAGTATTCTGACGAAGGAGTTCATCTCGCTCAACTTGCACATCAAGGAGACATTTTTGAAATTTTGCTAATGCCTATGCACCTCTGTTAGTAATGCGATCTTTCTCATCTATGAGATCACTAATTTTCTTCCTTAAAGTTTTGGTTTTCTTCTTGGAGTCAACGTACTTTCGTTTAAAAAGATTAGCCAAACTTAAACTAGATCAATGCTCGATTTTTAAGAGATGATGTTTGGATTGAAGATCCTTTAATGAAAAAAGGTTAGCATCATTTGAAGAACTACTTAGAGATTCATTGAGGCGAGCAAGGAGGACATCATCATCCATAGGCTCGGAAATGAATGGAAAAGAATGGACTCTTCGAGAGATTATATATGTCTGCGAAAATAGTAAGTTAGGCAAAGAAAAGTAAATGGTAAAATAAAAGAAATCGAGGAATAAAGATTGCTATACCATAAAGTCAGCGATTTGCGCTTTCAAGAGTAGATACTCTATTCTTGTTGAGAAGTAAGCTCAGCCTCTAGTTGTTTAATTCGTTCATCCTTATCGCGAGACGACGCATCCCCAACTTCTAGTTCTCGAATTCTCTTGTTCAATTGCAAATTCTTCTTTTCAAGGTTGTTGCGTCTTCTCTCAAGGTCTGAGGCAGCAAGAACAAAGAGATCTCCCGACTATAAAAGAAAATAGAGAAATAATTAAAGATAAGAGCGGAGTCACAAAGAGGTAAAGAGGTGTGAACATACCAAAGCATTGAGAGCATTTAAAAGGCTGGGTGTTATTGTTCGAGAAACTCCGCGAAAAGACTCGATATCCTCCAACAATGGGGCATCACGGATCTTAGCGATAGTTTCGCAAGTAGCGAGACAAGTTGCTATCGCCAAAACCTTGCATAGAATCGGTAAAAACATTAGACAAAAGCGCCATAGCAGAAGTATCTGAATGACTTCCCTTAGCAAAGAGGTGCCAATCTCATTTTCATCTTCCGAATTCTCGCTAGTTTGGGAGTTAGAATGTGAAGGAGGTTGGAGTCTCCGTCTTTTGGAGGACGGAGCGGAAGATTTGTCCTTGCGAGAAATGGCTTTATTCTTGCCTTTAGCCTTCGCAGCTGCAGTTTCTCCATCATTGATCTTTGCGGTTTCAACTTCTTCAACACCAATCTTCACACACGAATAAAGATAAGAAACAGAGGCAACAATATTGTTTAAAATAACAAAAGAAAATGTTTCTTACTTCATCCGTGAGTGATCGAAGTATCGCCAGAATATTTGGCTGAGGATCCTCTTTGTATTTCTTTCTCATTCTGATGATCTAAAAATTTTCTAAAAAGTTAATGAAGGAAAGAAATGGAAGACATAGCGAAGCAAATCTAAAATGAATGATATGTATATACCTCTTTTGTCTTCTCGGGCCACTTAAACTCCCAAGGATGATAATTCGTGAGATTGGGCGGGAGTGCATGTGAGCTGCGATATAAGGTCCACTCGAAGGAGAGGTACAACCCACCACTTTTCATCTTTGGAGTAGCGAGGATATTATTTTTACCCGAATGCCAATCAATGTCCTGCATAAGCAATTTGTCAACATCAACGTTATCATTTTTCTTCAATCGAACACCCAAAATGCGAGATTTATCGTTTCTCATAGTTATGACTTGAATAATTTGCAAAGAAATTATCCACAGTATACTTCTCGACAACTATTGGTAAATTCGCAAATTGAGGATCTCTAACATTGTCAGGATATAAAGATCCTTTACCGGCACCACGAGAGGCGAATTCAAGCATCAGGCGAATACAATCGCCGTTCAATTGATAAATAGCCCGCGAGAATTTCTCATGAGCAAGAATCTCATAAAATAATGGCATTTCGGGATTATATAAAGGAATGGGGAGCCTGCGAGGAGTTGACCTAGCGAGACTATAATTTTCCGATCATCACATTGATGATCGAGAAAACAATTTTGCGAAAGCATAGATGAGGATTCTTGATGTGGAATGGTAGATAAAGTGAAACCCTTTTCCCGTAATTTCTTTTGAACATCGAGTAAAATGAGGAGCGTATGTACGACCAAGTGAAGCCATTATCGAGTATAGGAATGAAGGGAGAAGTGAAGAATTGAAAAGGAAGCGATAGCGAGAAGCGCAAATTGCGGAAGGAGAAAGGTGAAGAAAAGTTGCAGAGGGAAAATAAAAAGAGAAGAAGAGAAAGAGGAGAAAACTATATATAGAGAAGAGAGTTCTCGAGAAAACAAATGCATTTAATGTGAGAAGGGACGTGAATGGTTAAGAATAATCGGTTGAAAGAGACGTGTCAAGAAAAGAGTGGAAGAAGAAACACCTGTAATAAATTCCGTACATAAACAAAACGAGTGAAAATGAACAATCGCAAGGTAAAGATAAGCAGTTGCGGCACTTTAAAATATTGGTTCTCATGACATTCTCTTCTTCGCAGAGAAGACATGAGAAGAGGCAAGATGTAGGACTGAATATCGCAACTCCAATACTTCGCGAGATTAATAAACGACTGTGTCGCGAAGGAGTCGCATGGAGGTAAATAAATGACGTAATAGATGACGACGGTTAGAACATGAGGAAAGTATGAAGGCTTGGCGAGATTTAAGAGTGTCGCGAAGGCAAGCAGTTGTACATTCGCGAGCATTCGCGAGACACTTCCGAAAATAAGGGACAGTATAGCTGTCATCCACTATGTAATACCCTATATAAAGGGTCGAGTAAGTCTGTTGTGAGGGAGGTCTTTTGAATTGTGAAACAAGTCATTAGGAGAGAGAAAGGAAAGAGAGATTGTAATTTCTTTAACTTTGTTCTACATTTCTTTGTAAATCATTCAAGAAAACAATTAATAAAACACATCATTGTTCATCTTCCAATGGATTGATTAAACATATTTGAGTGAGGGGTGTAGTGTGGGAAATCCTGCAACTACAAATTTGTATCCAAAAATCTCAATTGAATTAACCACAAGGAAAATGATCAATTCAATTGGCCATGCTCAACATAGAGAACTTACAGATCAACACAGTATATACACAAAGATGTGGATCAGGGAAAGACCAATACTGCGGAATAATCAAGGATTCATTCTATTTTTCATCACTATTTGCACAATGACATATAATAGACTTAATACTTGTAAACAAAAGTTCATCCTTTCTTCCATCAATATTTGCATAATGACATAAAAGGTTTAACTTTTGTAGTCAAAAGTTCATTCTATCTTTTATCAATACTTTCATATCGACATATAATAGAGATAACTTTTGAATAAGTATGGGACAGTCAAGGTTGATGGAGTAAACAACATATCCCATAACAATATGAAATATATAAAACCATAAAGATTAATATGCAAAAATCATCTTCCAAAACAACTTTAGAATTTAAATAAATAAATCTAAAAACATTGCAAGATGAAAAACGTTGGCAATAGCTATGTGTACTCACAATAATGGCTATTCCAAACCCTAGTTATCCTTCTTCAACACAAGAATAAATTCTCATAAGAAGTTTCCTAGACAAAGATAGATAAAGTACAAAAATCTAATCATCATCTTCATCATCGGAGACCATGAATGTGGAACGAACCTTATCCATGTCCTCCTTGATTTCGGGAAACTTACTAGCAATCACAAGCAATTGTTCTTGCACACACTTTACCTTGGCATCAATCTTACAAACACCTTTATGAATTTGTAGTATAAGCTTCATGGAGGAAGAATCACTTGAGCCATCAAGAGCGTCACATCTTTGTCTCTTGCAAGCATTCTCCTTCATACGTTTGAAAGTACAAGGGCGCACAAGCTTGGGAGTTCCAATAGAGTTACCAATTGGTGCAATGGAGAAGGTGCGACAAATTGGCTCAATCAAGCAAGGATAGCCTAACTTCTTGTTGTAAGACTTCATCGACAACATTTGATAAATGATAAACCCACAAATGTTGAGACTTAAAGTTCCCAACTCAAGGAAATAGACCAACTCCGCAAACTCACGACTCCAACGAGAATTCTCAACCGTGGAGGGACAAAGATTAGATATACCAAGTTTCCCAAAAGACATCAAGGCAAGACTAATACAGTTGGTAGGAAATTTTCCTTCATTCTAATCAACACCCTTACCACAAAGACCATTAGAAATGGTTTCATAAGATGGTCTTTCACGACTAGGTCTTAGAGGAATTTTAGTAATCCTTGAAATCAACTCTCTATTTACTTGAATCCTTTGTCTATTTATCATGGTCTTTAATTCCATGTCATCATAATTAACATCATAGATGTTATCATAGAAGATTCTTGTAAGAGTGTCAAAACCTTCACCAGGACCATCAAAGATATTTCCAAGATTGAATATTTCAAAACATATCAAATCCTCTTTATGCCCAATGGTAAAATCCAACTTCTTTTCTAGAATAAACCCATTAGATAAAATCCTTTCAAAAACCTTCATACATGAATCATTGACAAATCTAATTCTAATGGAAATTTGATCTATTGGTAAGTTCATGCTAGAAGAAGATGAAAACCCAAGTTTTTTGAAACCTCTTTTGAAACCTTGAAATTCTTCATGAGATCTAGAAATTAAGAGCTTAGAGGAAGAGAAAAGACTTACTTGATATGTTCCTTGAAAACCCCTTTTTACTTTTTGATATCCAAGAATGATTAATGGAGAAAACACATGAACCCTAGAGCATTCACGTACGCGTACAAGATGGGAGGAAGAGGAAGGTACGAGTACCGCTCCTTTTATATACCCAAAGTTGGGCTTGGACCCGTTTCTGAACCGCGACCCACTAAAAGAATGTAGGATTTCTTAGGTGATCAACCACCAAGGTTATGCCACTCGCGAAAGCACACAAACATTCGAAAAGACGGTGCAGTAGAAAGCTATTTCACAATTATCCTGAAGAGGACAACAAAAATAAATTAACCCAAGTAAATACAAATTAAACCATTTTCTTGCCCCATCTCAAGATATAGATAGAAATTGGGTAGTGCCAAACAAGTTACCAAGTGGCAAGATGTGCAGAGAGACCCTCATGCAACATTTCTGGTTGATATTTGTGAACAGTACCAGTGATATAATCATAGTAATGATGATAATCAGGGTTAACAACGCTTTCTAACTTCTTTTTCATATGACCAGAAAGGAGATTTTTCCGATAACTTGAACCTGTATCAAAAACACATGAACCCGTTTTATTGGACCCACTTGTGTTGACAATAGGTTTAGTTCATACATCATGATATACAGAATTTTTATCAGATCGATTCTTATTCTTAATCGAATTAAGTTTTTCTAAGAATCTAAAAACATTATCAAATGCTCTAAATAGATCTTTGTCAATTGATCCATCACGATAGTATTCCTCAAAAAGATTAAGAGTTAATCTAGTGAGATTCCATATCTTTGAGCGTGGTAGGTCTGTAAAAGTGATTTCCTACGTCTTAATCTGCAAGTGCACAGTGCCTTTGGAGGCAGTGGCAAGCACAGGTCGAACCACAGAGAACTAGAGTGTGCAAGGGTTGATCTTAAGCTTTCTTTTACTGATTTCTAGTTGAGTGACACAAAATGGGAGATGATTTTTGGTGTCGATACGACCGAGTTGAAGATTACACAACTAAAGGCAAGATAAAATACAAATATTGAGGTTGCAAGTACTAGGATTATCAAATCCACCACTAGTTCAAAGTTATGTGATTCAACTAATTTGAATGTTCTTGTTCCTATGACGAGATAAGGATAAAGTGTCAAGTTTGTCACTTATCTAAGGAGTTTCACCAAGTGAGGTGTCAATTATCGCCTAAGAATACTACTCGAGCATTAGATGTCTAGTTAAGCACAACTAATCAAAGAATTAGCAATAATAATTAAAGCATGAGATGAAACACACTCAACACAATGTTATCCTAACTACAATGGATGCATGACATTCATTGTGAGAGCAGGGCATTGAGGTGTTAGAATTGAACTTCTCTTATACATTAAGCATGCAAAAACAATTCAAATAGAGTTGAACAACATAACACAAAACTAGGGTTTCATTTTAATCCTAGCTAAGTAATTTATAACATCATAAACATGGTAACCGATTTAAAATAGAAATTGTAAACTAAACTATGAACCCTAAAAATTCACTCACCTCTCTTTCCTCAAGAACCTCCTTTATATCTCACAAAACATTTCAAAAATACAATTGTACACTGACCCAAACCTCTATCTTGCGCTGAATCCACCATGCCTCGGTTGTTGGTGAAACCCTAGCTTCAATCATCTCAACCCTAGCTTCTAGGTTATGGTAGAAGCTATGGATGAATAAGGGTGAAGCGAGGGTGGCGGAGCAGGTACTGATGGAGTTGTTGGTGATGATAGGAGATGGAGTGGTGGTGGTGATGATCTCTGCACGGGTATGGGAGGAGAAGAAGAAGTATGGGTTTTTCTCTGTGGAGTCGTGGGAGAGGAAAGAGAAGATGGAAGAAGAAATGGGTTTGCTCGACTGGGTATAGGTATAGGGCGATTCGGTGTTGAGCGGGTGCAGCGAGAAGACGATGCGAAAGCTGAAGCGAGCGTTGGATCTAGCTGAGGGAGATCTGAACGGCTCAGGGAGAATCGTGGTGATTTGGTATTGAGCGGGAGCAGCGAGAACTGATGTGAGTGAAGGAGCGACCGTAGGATGTAGCTAGGCGAGATCTCAACGGCTCGGGGTGGATGGGCTCGGATCCGGGTCATGGCTAGCTCAAGCCCATGTCTTGTAAGTTGGGTTGCAACTGATGCGTGCGCGGGCTTTGGCTTTCTGCTCCATAGACGCTTGTCTCCAATTCTTTGCTCTTTTGGCTCCTCAGTTTCTCCGAACTTTATTTATTACCTAAAAACACAAAATTAATTAGTACAAATATTTATTCTTGAAAACAAAGAAAATACAAAATCTGGGATTATTGATGGGTGAAAACTACTCCTGCAGAATTTGGTAATTTGGGGTGTGGATGAGGAATGAATTTAAACCTTTAAACAAATGCACTGCGCGGTGAGTGCTTGTAGATTCGAGAGATCAATCTGTGCAAGTCCGGCCTAAACCAAGAAATGGCCATTCCAGACTTGTTTCGGTCACAAAGTGAAGGAGATGGGGTTGATCTTAGGGAGGGAAGCGAAGAAGGTGTTGAGATTGTGAAGGTGTTGGCTTGGTTATGACTTGTAACAGAAAGATGAGCAGGCTTACGGTTGATGCAAGCAGGCTCTGGGTGTTTGAATACGATTTGTATTAACACTTGGTTTTTTCTGTCTCGTCTGAACTTGTGTTGTCGTTTGAAATAGGGCGGAGAACCTATTTATACAAGTCATTGAGCCTCATTCACGTCTCTCGTGGGAAGTGGAGGAAGTGGAGTGATGGAGTAGTGGAGTTGTGCGTCGACCAGTCTTGCCCACTTCTCCCCTGTTCATCTCTAACCGTCCATGACTTCCTAACACGTTCTTGTGATGGCGCGTTGCACGCTGCACGCTGTAAACCGCCAGACCAATACCCCGCATGTATCCCCGAGTTTGTGACATGATTGATGTCTGGAATGTGCGGATCGTGGATCCACGAAAGATAGCATGTAATGCTGAATTGAATAACTGCGTTATTCAGAAAGTCGATACTTGTGAAGTATTGTGTGTATTTTATGCAGGTATTGCATTGTGGTATGGTAAAGTGATGGGTAATGACGCCTCACTAACCAAATAACTCCTGACCAGGGTTGTATAACCAAGCTGGTGAAGTTGAACGGATGAGATGATGTTTGAGACACTCATCTGCGATCGTTAATGAATACTAGGGTTTTTGAAGAGGTGCGCAAGCATCACTCTTCGGCTTGGTCGAAACCAAGCATGGGAAGGGCTTTGGAGAGGACCGACCGGTCATGCATGTTGATGGCATGCCGGTGTACACGTCCATGTCTCACTTTCCCAAGAAGGCGCGATCTAGGCCACTCAAATTGACCGGCAAAGAGGAGTGGTTGAGATCGGTTTGCGGCAGAAATCCTTTCCGCAAAGGAGTTGGAAACCGGCGCGAGATCCCTAGTTTGGGCACGCGTTTCAAGACGACACATCTTGGTCGGTCTTGGTCGTTGGGTTTGACGGGAAGATGGCAGGCCGGTAATCATGCCTATACCTTACTATCCCATGAAAACGTGATCTAAGCCATTTAAATCATCCGGTGAAGTTGAGCGGTCGAGATCAATTTGCAATTTGGGAAGTGTAACCACGCATGTTTGGGCGGGCGTTTTGGATTAGCCGGGCATGATATGCCTTGGCCGACCGCATGAGGAGATAAATGGGCCCACGGTGATCATGCTGGTATGACTGGACCTGTTTAATCTAATCTGTGACCCTCCATTCGTACCGGAGAAGATGGACGCGCGTGATGGCTTGAAACCCTAATTTGGCTTCCAAAGCCGTGCGCCACCTCTTGTTTGGTTGACGATTTTGTCACGGCCAAACCTTGTTGGTCTTGACCGACTGGTCAAGTGTGTAGGGGTCTCACGGTGATCGTGTTGACATGCTCGGGCCCTTTGAGTCTACATCTAGACCCTCCATCTATACTGCGAAGATGGATGGTTGAGACTACTTTGCAACATATGTAATATGCCGCAAACCCTAATTTAGGGTTTTCCGTCATAATGCTTGGTATGAACGGTTTTATTTTGGCAAGCTAAGGCCGATGGCCGACCATGCGGGTCGGCCGTGGGTATTCCATACCGCTTGGGGGTGATGGAAATTGATCCGGGTCATCCAATCATGCTTACGGAGTTGGATGATCGCGATCGGATCATATCCGGAGATCGATACAGTCAAGTCCGGATGCTCAATCGGGCTAGTATAACACACCGAGAGGGGCTCAATCGGGCTAGTATAACACACCGAGAGGGGGTCAATCGGGCTAGTATAACACACCGAGAGGGCTCGGGCTAGTATAACATACCGAGAATCAGCCTGTACGGGTATTTCGTACATGGTTTCATTATAGTGCTTGGAGGTTCGTGTTACTCTATATATGAGTAACACTCAGTCTCATGCCACACTGATAATGATTCATTATAGTGCTTGGAGGTTTGTGTTACTCTATAAGAGTAACACTCAGTCATCATGCCACACTGATAATGAGTACAGGAAATACAAGGCTGATATGAAATTCACAGAATGGGACTGTTGCTACAAGTTCCATTCTTGGTGAATCAAGTGAGGGAATATCCAACACTTATAAATGGCTTTATCTTTTACAAGATGTCCGCGCATGATTTTTCTGGTTTTTTACAAATTTAACCTTGAACGAAAATCCACCATCAACATTAAGTCCCCTGCCTAGCACACAATGGTTACACTATTGCGTGGTAGGCATGAGATGGTGACATACATATGCGAGAAAGACGGATAAAAGGAGTTTACCCTAAGAGTCTTGGCCGACCGCTAATTTCTCATGCCGTCACGCTTGTATGGAATCCTTTGGCGGGGCCGGTTTCTTTCTTTGGGTATTTGAATCAAAAGAGGAAACCAAATAAGAGAGGAATCCTTCTTCTATCAGGATTCTTCTAATTTTTGTCTATAAAAGAGACAAAAACCCCTTTCTTTTCCCACGATTTTTTTTTTGTTGGCTGCTCTCGTCCGCAACCTTCTGCTGCTTGCCAATCTTGTTCTTGCAGCCGTCGCTGCCCATTGCTAGAGTTGCTCCCGTCCGTGAGTCCAAGGTAGGTTTCGCTCCCTTTTTTTTTTTTTTTTTTTTTTTTTTTTTTCAACGGTCAAACCCTAGTTTGTTAGGTAAATACCTTTTGTAAGACATGTATATGCTTAGCTTTTCCGCCATTGCATGCAAGACCTAGCTTTTGGGTTGTATCTTGAAAAGGAAAAACCTTGGCTTGAATCTCGCGTACACGATTCTCATGAATAAGGAAAATCGTGTTACGATGCGTGAGAGTGAACGTGGGTCCGCCGTGCATGCTTGATTGACCGTGGGTCTCACCCACACACGATTGACTGAAATTTGTACCGAACTTGAAACTTGTACCGGATTTGAAATTTATGCCGGACTTGAAAACTTGAGTTATACCCCTAAGATTGATCAAACCGTGACTTGAATGATGTTTGGGCGGCCATTGTATGCTCTGTTGTGAGTTGTGTCTTGCCGTGTGTGACTATATTTCTTCCGTGCCTTCATACAAGTTCTAACTCCCGTCTTTTATTTCATTGCGGTAGAAAGAAAAGAACTCCTGTCGATATGTCTTCTGGAGATAATCTTTGGTGCCAAGTCGGGAGGTGTTGACAAACTTCAAAGATATGCCGAACATTGATGATGAGTTGTTCACCTTGCCTTTTCCAAACATTAGGAGACATCCTTCTCATAAGATAGTCTTGCTTTCCGGTTCAGAAAATATGGACGCTGATCCATTCTCTTCTTCAGCACTTGTGATGAGATTTTGTCTCCAGAGAAACGAATATCCGCCTTCTCCCATTGACTTCAAGACTTGCCATACTCCACTGGGTTCTTATGAAGGATGGATGAGACGTATGTTGAGTAATAAGGGCATTAAGGACAATTTGACCAAAGCACAAATCCTCAATGCGGTCATGGCATCTGCTACCCTCGAAATTAGGAAAGATATTGCGGGTTTGATTACCTTCATTTCTCGGTGGCGTATTTCTACTCACACAGCCATATCTAGATGGGGAGAGATGACTATTACTTTGGAGAGTGTAGCTGCTTTAATGAACCTGCCTGTTGCTGGAAGTCTTTCTTATGAACTCTCTGATGCGAAAGGAGTAACTATGTTTGCTATACTTCAAAAAGTGGCGGAATTCGACAGCCTGGACAAGGAGGAGAAAAAGGATGCGAGATGCTTTTACACTTGGTGGGTGTCAGAGTGGTCTCCTGCAGACCCAGCGCCGGATCAAGAGTTGGAAAATGAGCTTAGCGTGATGATGCGTGTCGTAACCACAACAAATTAATTAATACTTTACTACCTAATTAACAAGTAATATAGGGTAGTCAAGGTCGATCCCACGAGGAGCAAGAGATTCTAGTTGTAAAAATTGTCACGAAAGGGGGGTGTAAAAAGCAAAAGAAAATAAGCAAAACAATTAAAAGATAAAGTTGAAAGCAATAAGAGAGACAAGATCAAGGAATCCTTCTTCGTTGCAAAACAGTGAATCAAGTTATGTTCTTTTCTACTTGTTATTAGTCACATTATCACCAACCGTATGTAAAAAGCAACTAGCTCGGTGCTAAACCCCTAAATCCTTGTATCACCGGACACGGAAGTTCTCGACTACCGGATTCTATTTACCAAACCACCTAGTAGTAGCTCACTCTAGATGTAATTTAAATAAATGCATTAAGATTTATGAACTTATTAGGTTAATATTAGTAGTTAGACTCTTAGATCAAGGTCTACTTGCTAACGTTGTTTCTACACACAATTGCTCCACGGAATCCCTCCGCAAGGTCTCGTGTTTGCTACTTATGTAAAGAGTCAAGAAACGATTACTTATCTCCTAACTTTCACTAGCTTTAGATCAAATTAACAAATCAATTTAGTTGGCCACCCAAACAATCTATCAATCAATCATGAATGTCTTTAAGATCATTCCTATTAGTAAAAACAAACGATAATCATGTGAAAAACCTCAAGATAGAATTGAAAACAAAAACTTAAATCATATGTTAAGAACTAGGAATTCATCCTCAATCAATAAAATTAGCTACTCATGTTAAAGAGTTCACACAAAGAATAAGAAAAGAAAAGTGTTGTGTGTGTAGAGATGTGTGTAGAAGTTGTAGAAAACTTCTCTATTTATAGGCTTCAATATTCTCCAAATCTTCCAAGGAATAGAATCCTTTTTCTTTTGCAATTCAATTTCCAAATCCAAGCTTTTCTCAACTCTTCCACCTTCTCTTTCCAAATTTGAGTCCAATTCTCCATCAAATTCCAAGCCCAAGTCTTCACACCCATGAGAGAAGTCCATAGAAAATTCTGGAATTTTTGGCTCATGGGAAAAGCGGGATTGTGGCCGGAATCCGGCCGGAATAAGTTGTCGCCGGCCACCTGAAAATTTCTCCGTCAAGAGAATATTCGACGGAATATTCCGTCAGTCCTCCGTTAGGACTAACGGTCAAACGGGTCAACCGTCAGTCAACAGTTAGTCAAAGGGTCAAAGCAGATGAGGGAGTCAGCTATGAGTCAGTCACTGAGGCAGCTAACTGGTCTGACTGGGTTGGATCACTGAACTGAATCGGTCATCGCTGAGTCCAAATGAGTCAACGATCCGGTCCAAGCCATTGCAATCTTTCATAGTGCAGTTCACGGCCATGAGGGTCATATCTTCCCTGTTCATTCACGGCCAAGATGGCCCCGTCTTGCATCTCATTTCCGACCATGATGGCCGAGTCTCCCGCACACCGCCAAAATCAATTGCGTAACTATTCAAATCCATGCTTAAAGCACTGCTCCACACCTTTCATTCTAGCTTCACCAACACATACAAAACCCATACTGAATCTGTCACAGCAGACTACATATCCACCGATACCCGTTTGCTTTCTTCATTCCCATCTCAACCTCGCATCACCATCAACTCAAGACATCCCTCTTCCACCATTGCAACTTCACTCTGCATTTGCATATACACAGCGCACCATACAACCACCGCAACCGCAAACAACTGTGTTCAGGCCAACACTAGCTTGGCCTTGCTGCTCCAATTTCAGTTCATATACCAACTCCATTCTCTCGATCTCAGACCATCAACAACACCAACTTCCTCTATCGTTCACAGTCATGACTCAATCAAACCCAAATTCACCGAGCACCATTTCATAATTCCCTGTACCAGAAGCAGCACTACCACACTCATTTTACCATTTGAAACTCGGCTCAACACCTTCCATTTCTTCAAACATCGGCCTCCAATATCAGATTCATCTCCAATTTCTTCACTGTTTCCTCTCGATTTCAACAGCAGCAGTGAGGCCAAAACCCAACAGTATCTGAGATCGATTCCAGCAAATCCCATCTCCGAACTCAAACTAACAAATCTGAGAACAACCCAACTTCTCAATTTCTCCATATCCATGTCTTGCTCATCACCAGAAGCGTCATAACCCATCTCTGATTTATCTTCTCTGAGCTTCAATACCATACCCGATTAACACTGACCCTAATCGATTCAATCCTCAGAGCGGCGGCACCACCGGGTCATATCAACATCACCACCGGAACCATCCGCACGGCTCCACCTTCATAACAAAGCAGTTGTCTCAACCATCTTGAGCTTTATCCTAGATTCAACAACAATTAGCCACCGAACCCATCTTCGATCTTTTGACGTAACCATATCCGTCTCTGTCTTCATCTCGCTGCTTCAATCTCAATTGCACCATCGGTGATTATCAACAACACCAACTCGGTCCCGAACGGCAGCCATTACTTCACCGAGTTCTCGATCTCTCGGTACATCGCACAACAACTCGCTCAATCAATTCAACAGCACCATCAACCACTTCAATATATCACCTCCTTCAATCGATTCTTCTCAAACTCCATCTAGATCCGTGACCCTGTCTCCTCTATTGAATCGAACCATAACCCAGTTACCATCTCTGAAATCAACATCTTCTCCCTCTCTTCCCATCATCTCTCGTTGTCTCTCGAATTCTTGAGTTTCTCTCTTATTCTCAATTTCAACATCCATATCGCTTGCAGCCTTTCTTTTTTTCTCGAGTGAACAAAAATAATAATTGAGAGAAAACTCAATTTTAGGTTATACAAATTGGGTCTGACCTGGCACTAATATGGGCCAGCCAATAACATCCCAAGCCGCCTTACATAGGTGCCTTTAACCTTTGAATGGGTTTCCCCTTATCGTTAATCGAACTGCCTTTAGTGCTCCTCCAAAGAGAGTTTCCCTTAACCATTCTTGGGCTCCCTGGATAGTGTTCGCCCGTAAAATGACCTTTTTGCCCTTTTGACTTAAATTGGGTGATTTCTTCTTTTTTCCTCCGTGCGACTCCATAGTAGCTATAAAACTCAAAACAAGCGTAAAATACATAATTTACACACGAAAAATAAAGCAAAGAAAGCATAAACTACTAGATAGTAAATATGGTGTATTCTACACCTATCACGTGATTGCGTTCTCCGTCTTTATGGCTATCCGGGATATATTTGATGATGGTTCTGGAAAGAAGACCATAAGAGATGAGCTTGTTAGGATTGCTATAAGGTCGGGGAAGGGTGAAGTTCTTCCTCTGGGCTCATTGTTCCTTGGATCACTGTATTCTCATTTGGACGCTTTAGCAATGGACATGCATGTTTCTAACGGGTACAAGAAGGTGGAATCGCACGTTCACTTCGCTTTTCTTCAGGCATTCTTATGGGAACACTTCAAAAGCTATGCTCCTGCCCCTACAAATTTGCTCACCAACTTGTATGGTGGCTCGAGAATACTCCGCTGGAATAAGAAGCGCCCTAACCGGTGCGAGACTTGTGGACGTATTTGACAATGTGTCTTCAGAGATTTCCGTCCATGGGGGCCGGTCCATCCTTCGTTGTTCACCCAAAGACTTTTGCTATCGCTTCGATGGCCACATGTTGTACCTAACGTCTTGATGTTAAGACTATGAGATCCGGGAAATTGTTTACATGCGCAGCTGCATCCCAGGATATGTCCCGTCTCTATTTAACGAAGAATTTGCTGTGACTCCGTACAATATTGACAGGGCTGCTTGTCAAATGGGATTTGATCAGGGTGTTCCATTTATCCGTCCACCGGTGGTTTCAAAGGAATTTCTCCTGAATAATCTTGATGCTGACGTGTTCTTAGAGCGGGTGAGCCTTCCTTCGCCTATTGGGAGAAAACCCGGTGGTGGCCAATAAGTACAAGGAATTTTGGAGGAGGCAACTGTTGGTTTTTCAGGGATTCTCGAGAGTGTTGTGATGCATCCCCGTGGTGAACCATCTTCGACGTTTTGACGAAGAATTTCCGGTTGAAGCCACTTCCAGCCAAACGGACCAGAGCTGAGGATTACAGTCCCCAAGTAGGAGAGAGACCTAAGAGGCAAGCATGCGGTCCTAGTAGTCCTCAATTCTTCCAATATGCGGTATTTAAATCTTTTTCCGTTGATTTCTTCATTCCCAAGTGTAAATTCTTCTAAAAAGCGATCTTTACTTGAAATCAGGGAATTCCGAAGAGAATGTCTTCACAAGGTTGGGCGCGCATTCAAAATGAGAAGGCTGGTAATGTTGGCCTTCAGACTGGACAATGACGACCTTCATCTTGAGAAGTCCAGCGGTACCGACCTTCATGCTTTGAGAAGTCCGGCGGTGTGACCTTCATGTCGAGAAATCAAGGATGCGACCTTCATGTCGAGAAATCGCGCGATATCGACCTTCATGCCGAGAAGTCCGGAGAAACCGCTCCTTTTTCCGACCACGACGGAGAGATGATGCAAGCTCGGTTGAACAAGGCGCTTTCCTTAGTGATCTTGTCGACGGGTCGTGATGGAAATCGGCACCCGTAGCGAAATAGATGCGGAAGGAATGTAAGAGAGACAAGGCTGCTGTAGTTGAGACGGCTCCCTTGAAATCCGTCCCGAATCGGTTCCGGACAATATGGCTATTGTGGTGACTCCTTCCAAAGGCCTCCCAGAATCGACAAGGCTCTTGCGGTTGGTGAATTACCGGTGATGCAGCCTGGGGCTTTGTTCGATCCTCCTTTAACTACTCCTTATCCAGGACATGTGTTGGTTGGTGGATTCAGCGTGCCGATTCAGTTCAAAGAGTTGTACACAGCGATATGGGAGAAACACGGACATATTGCTACCACCACGAAGCTCAAGAGTCGTCTTGCATTGGTCAACCGCGTCCAAGAAGCTTTAGTTTCTATCCGTGGGATGGCTAAGATCAAAGTGGAACAATTTTACGAAGAGGTGATTGAAGATTGGAGGTGCCATCTCGGACGTGTTTGCGCAGATACGGCTTCAATGCTCCTTGGTTCTTCGAAGGGTTCTCCAAGATTCAGAGCTCCAGAAATTACAAGATGAAGTCCCTTACTGCGGACTCAGTGTTGCTCGCCAGAAGAAGAGGTTGGGAGGGTCAGTCTAAGAACTGAGTCAAGCAGTGTGCTTCAAAGGATGAAAGTCTCTCTCGCCCAGAAGGACGAGTTGTTGCTGAAGGATTTTCCTTGAAGTACTCATGCTATATACTTGTCTCTTCTTTTAGATGTTTTTTTTTTTCTTTTTTGAGTGATAGTGAGGATTTTCTTTGATCTCCGGTTTTGGATTGATGGGTGATTGAATTGGCTTATTTTGAGATAGTTTTGTGAACAACCTTTTTTGAAAGAGATTATGTTAAATGAAATCTGCATCTTGGTCATGAATGATTGCACATATCGCATGAAATTGCAAATGTTATGCAAAAAGGGAGGTACGGATGGAAACAAATATGATATTTGATCACTGAGCCTCTTTCTCCACGTGCGGGATGCCAAGTCCCAAAGTGAATTTTAAACTATCTTTCTTGTAAAATTGTTGAGTAAAACTTACTTGCTTTTGAAGCCTCACTTGTATTAAACCTGAAGTAGCCTCTCTAAGAAAATTCTCCGCACTACCTCCTCGCAGCTATCCTTCGAACCAAGTTTCTCCCGAACAATACGCTTCAAAGCGTTGCATTCACCCGGTGGGGTGATGAAGGGACCGGTGGTAATGATTGTACCTCGGGTCCATTACTTCTTGATCGGTAGGTGGGCGTCGTACGGGGTAGCTTCATCTCTCCGTTTCGCACCCACGTCTCCGGTAGCTCGAATCTTCTTCATTGGGAAAGGGAAATGTAAGTACCTTGTGTCTAGCTTTTCTGCGTTAGCGGGCGTTGCAATGTCTCCCGTGGCTTTGATGTGGAACAGAGATGAGGTTGGAAGACTTGCGAGCGCCATCATATCTCAAGCCATTTCCTTCCTAAGTAGAGGGTGTGGAAGGTGTCGTAATGTCATCGCTGAGTGACCGGATTGAACGCTCCCCATCCTCTCGTATTCGAGCATTTCTTGATTGATTTCTCCTTCCTCAAGCGTTTCTCTAGTTGGTTGGAAGGCCGACGCGGATTGGACAGCTCTTCCGGCTTCACAAGAGTTTTGAGGTATAAATCCTCTAGCAAGGCTCCATATGCTGCGCAGTTCCCCTTCTTTATCTCGCGTACATTGTAGTATTCCGGATAAGTCTCTTTTCCGTGGAGTTGCATCGGGTCTCCGTTGTTGACCGGACCATGTTGTTCATCTTCCCCGAGTCTCTCTAACGGTTACGCGCCTTTTTTGCTTCTCCACCGGTAAAGGTGCGACTCCTGGTTAAAGATTCATCATTTCTTGCGCTGCTGAGTGGATGCCTGGCCGGACGCTTCTTGTAATTGTGCGCTATATCATTCAAAAGGCGAAATGTCTCGCTCTCGCTCTTCCGGTGATACCGGCTTGACTTGCCAAGACATCCTCCGGCATTCTAGCCATGCTTCCCATGATACCGAACCACCCGTGGTTTCCGGATACATTGTGAGATGGAAACCAAAAAATTGAGAATTCAATTTTTTGTGCAAATCGATAGATCAACCTCCCCTTTGTGGTCGCCAATTGTTGATGGGTGAAAACTACTCCTGCAGAATTTGGTAATTTGGGGTGTGGATGAGGAATGAATTTAAACCTTTAAACAAATGCATCACAAGGTGAATGCTTGTAGATTCGAGAGATCAATACAGTAAGTCCTACCTAAACCAAGAAATGGCCGTTCCGGACTTGTTTCGATCACAAAGTGAAGGAGATGGGGTTGATCTTAGGGAGGGAAGCGAAGAAGGTGTTGAGATTGTGAAGGTGTTGGCTTGCTTATGACTTGTAAAGATGAGCGGGCTTGCGGTTGATGCAAGCGAGGCTGCTGGTGTTTGAATATGATTTGTATTAACACTTGGTTTTTTTCTGTCTCGAAATCCGAACTTGTGTTGTCGTTTGAAATAGGGCGGAGAACCTATTTATACAAGTCATTGAGCCTCATTCACGTCTCTCGTGGGAAGTGGAGGAAGTGGAGTGATGGAGTAGTGGAGTTGTGCGTCGACCGGTCTTGCCCACTTCTCCTGTTCATCTCTAACCGTCCATGACTTCCTAACACGTTCTTGTGATGGCGCGTTGCACGCCGCCGTAAAACCGCCGGACCAATACCCTGATATGTATCCCCCGGTTTGTGACATGATTGATGTCTGAATGTGCGGATCGTGGATCCACGAAAGATAGCATGTAATGTCAATTGAATAACTGCGTTATTCGAGAAAGTCGATACTTGTGAAGTATCGTGTGTATTTTATGCAGTCTTTGCATTGTGGTGTGGTAAAGTGATGGGTAATGACGCCTCACTAACCAAATAACTCGACCAGGTTTGTATAACCAAGTCGGTGAAGTTGAACGGATGAGATGATGTTTGAGACACTCATCTGCGACCGTTAATGAATACTAGGGTTTTTGAAGAGGCGCGCAAGCATCACTCTTGACTTGGTCGAAACCAAGCATGGGAAGGGCTTTGGAGAGGACCGACCGGTCATGCATGTTGATGGCATGCCGGTGTACACGTCCATGTCTCACTTTCCCAAGAAGGCGCGATCTAGGCCACTCAAATTGACCGGCAAAGAGGAGTGGTTGATATCGGTTTCGTGCAGAAATCCTTGCCGCAAAGGAGTTGGAAACCTAAGCGCGAGATCCTAGTTTGGGCATCGCGTTTCAAGACGACACATCTTGGTCGGTCTTGGTCGTTGGGTTTGACGGGAAGATGGCGGGCCCGGTAATCATGCCTATACCTTACTATCCCATGAAAACGTGATCTAAGCCATTTAAATCATCCGGTGAAGTTGAGCGGTCGAGATCAATTTGCAATTTGGGAAGTGTAACCACGCATGTTTGGGCGGGCGTTTTGGATTAGCCGGGCATGATATGCCTTGGCCGACCGCATGAGGAGATAGATAGGCCCACGGTGATCATGCTGGTATGACTGGACCTGTTTAATCTAATCTTGTGACCCTCCATTCGTACCGGAGAAGATGGACGCGCGTGATGGCTTGAAACCCTATTTTGGCTTCCAAAGCCGTGCGCCACCTCTTGTTTGGGTGACGATTTTGCCACGGCCAAACCTTGTTGGTCTTGACCGACGGGTCAAGTGTAGGCGGTCTCACGGTGATCGTGTTGACATGCTCTGGGCCCTTTGAGTCTACATCTAGACCCTCCATCTATACCTGCGAAGATGGATGGTTGAGACTACTTTGCAACATATGTAATATGCCGCAAACCCTAATTTAGGGTTTTCCGTCATAATGCTTGGTATGAACGGTTTTCTTTGGCAAGCTAAGGCCGATGGCCGACCATGCGGGGTCGGCCGTGGGTATTCCATACCGCTTGGGGGTGATGGAAATTGATCCGGGTCATCCAATCATGCTTACGGAGTTGGATGACTGCGATCGAATCATATCCGAGGACCCGATCTGATCAAGTCCGGATGCTCAATCGGGCTAGTATAACACACCGAGAGGGGCTCAATCGGGCTAGTATAACACACCGAGAGGGGCTCAATCGGGCTAGTATAACACACCGAGAGGGCTCGGGCTAGTATAACACACCGAGAATCACTGACGGGTATTTCGTACATGGTTTCATTATAGTGCTTGGAGGTTCGTGTTACTCTATATATGAGTAACACTCAGTCTCATGCCACACTGATAATGATTCATTATAGTGCTTTGAGGTTCGTGTTACTCTATAAGAGTAACACTCAGTCATCATGCCACACTGATAATGAGTACAGAATACAAGGCTGATTTGAAATTCACAGAATGGGACTGTTGCTACAAGTTCCATTCTTGGTGAATCAAGTGAGGGAATATCCAACACTTATAAATGGCTTTATCTTTTACAAGATGTCACGATGATTTTTCCGGTTTTTACAAATTTAACCTTGAACGAAAATCCACCATCAACAGGGATAATATCTGATTTCTGAGCACAAAAGATGAGTTAAATGCCAATAAATAGATGTATAAATATGCAATATTTGGCACTCATCAAATACCCCCAAACCTGAATTTTACTTGTCCTCAAGTGAAACAGAAATTAGGAAATCCTAACTATACCCCTGTCGCGGGTCTCTCGAATGCATTTAGCGTATGCACTAAGCCTTTAAACCCCTAGGTGTCCCTAGTGGACGAGTTGTAGTCTCGTGAGGGTTTACCATAGGTGTACCCACAAAACCTTCTCCAACTTCAGAGTGTAAAAGAGTCTCAAGCATCCAAGAAGCTATGAGGACATAGAGTTTCTGCATGCTAGTAACACGAAGTTAGAACTACCAAAGAACGCATTCTCATCCTTAAGTGCTGAGCGAGAAGTAACCATACCATATGAAAGAATTCGGATTCGATTGTGATCATAAGCCTCGACTTCTGCCTCACCAATAGGGTTTTATGATAATTGCACTCAAAAAGACCGCTTTTTTAGTCTCTCATGTGTGCAGGCAGGAATAAAGAGAGAAATCCTGCACACTTTGTAGGTGAAAAGGATAACCTTCCGAAATAAATTCTGGAGACTCCACAGAAGTGTGGACAAAAAGAATCTTTTTCTGATGATCTCTAAGAAAGGAAATCAACCATTAGCAAGGGTGGGAGTACTCACTTACCTTCTCACCCGATCGGCAATTAATATCACTCTCTCAGCATTCATAGAAACGTCTTCAATCTTCGGTCTTCAAATGTTGATGATGAACTTCTGAACTTCACAAAAACTTGACAAACGTTTTTTTTTTTTTTTTTTTTTTTACAACTTGTATTGTCTTGACTTTGTAAATTTCACTAATTCTCATCTTATTTCCTTTTCTTTGTTGCACATAAACCTTGGACTATCTCAACTTTTCTTCAAATATTCTGATGATGATGTGTTTCTATGAATCTGTTGATTGAGAGGGAGAGAGTGATGCTGACTGCAAATCGGTATTTAGAAGAAGTTTTCATCTTTAAACGTCACCCTCATGATTGACAGAATTAGCACTCAAGATATCAAAAATAGTGCTGAAAAATGGTGCGAAGTTGGGTAGCTCACCATTCCTACCCGGAATTGACGTACGGTGACACACACTCTAACAGCTTTTCTAGAAAGTCACAAAGAGTGAAGGTCGGTACCTCGCTTGATGTAAAATGGGTAGTATCCACTATGGGTGATCACAATTCTACTACCGAATATCTATACAGCACCTAATTCGCCCTCCGGCATGGTTAAATCCAACTTTAACGCTCTAATCAACTAAGGAACCCGATTGCGTTCTCCAGTACTTCCAAGTTCTGTTATTTTGTCAGACTCTCTATGTAAACATAGCTATAAGCATGCTAGTGACTCTAAAATCCCTAAAAGCTGGAGGTTTTTATGTACATATTTACAAAGAGTTTTTTTTTTTTTTTACAACTTGTATTGTCTTGACTTTGTAAATTTCACTAATTCTCATCTTATTTCCTTTTCTTTGTTGCACATAAACCTTGGACTATCTTAACTTTTCTTCAAATATTCGATGATGA